>JAMXKT010000062.1:0-383109 GCA_024211575.1 Phytophthora melonis
GGCGCAACTAGTGTAACTTTTATCGTCAGTGTGCCCGAGCGGTCTAAGGGGGTAGACTCAAGTTCTACTGTGTTCGCACTCGTGGGTTCAAATCCCACCGCTGACAACTCTCCTCCGTTTCCGGGAGCCTGTCGGTTTCGTCACGCCTTGCTGCGCCAGTACGTATCGTTTATGAACGGCTGCTTTTGCACGGGCCTTCTTCTTTTCTGGGTTGGTTTTCGGTGTGGAGAATTCTTTTGGATTAGATTTGCACTTCGGCTTTGTCAAGGCTACATTTAACTTTGGTGCAGTGCCATTCCGTCGAAGCCGGAAGGGATTACCCCACGCCAACCAAAAGGTGTGATTTTCAGCGAACTTCTGGGTCTGTCTTCTTGCAGTTGACTCTTAAGTCGAACATCTGAATCTATACATGAGGAACTGCTTGAGCTGCGCAATACAAAACCCCCTAAGCGATCAAGGTTTCATCGGCGTCTCCTCACGCTACTGGACCCACGAATTCAGCGAAGAAGCGGTCCGAGCAACTGCGTCGATATGCAAGCATCCCACGAGCAGAGGGGCAAGAGAGCACTAAAGCCCCAATCTACGAGCTCGTGCCTGCCGAGCGAGCTCGAATTATGAGGTTTTTCGGCTCTCCTATTTAAATACGAACGCAACGAGCACCCACGAGCACACGCGAGCACTCGGTGAGCAGGCGCTCGTTAACAGACGTCCTTAATTGGCCAAAATACCTAAGCTATCAGCGCTACCGAAGAGCAGCAAGCCGACGTCGCCACCACCCCGAGACTCAGGCCCGGAGTGTCACTCCGTCGCCCCGTGCAGGAGACGGAGCAGCAGCAGCAGCAGCAGCACCAGTGCCAGGTCATCAGCAGCAGCAGCTGCTGCACGAGAAGCAGTGGCCGCCTGAAGCCGCGCAGGCGGAGACCACCACCGGAGGCCACCACGCCCGAGTTCCGCGCGCAGACGTCGCCAAGAGGTTCGAGGGAAACTCCACCGTCCCGTGAAGGAGAAGGCGGAGAAGCAGCACGAGCACCAGTAGTATGAGTAGCAGCAGCGGTTCGCAGGCGTCGTCAAGAGGCTTGAGTGCTACCCCGCCGCTCCCGTGCAGAAGATGGTGGAGCGGCAGCAGCAATTTGAGGAGATGACGGGGCAGCAGCAACCCTTTGCAGTTGGTGGCCCCCGCCGAGAGCTACCTGCAGTAGGAGGAGGCCACCACCGCCGCGTGCCACGCACAAACGTCGCCAAGAGACCCAAGTGCTCCCGTGCAAGAGAAGGCTGAGCAGCAGCGGCAGCAGCGCCAGTACCAGCAGCTGGAGTACGACCAGCCGCTCGCAGTAGGCGGGGCCACAACGGAT
Source organism: Phytophthora melonis (assembly GCA_024211575.1). Taxonomy (NCBI): domain Eukaryota; phylum Oomycota; class Peronosporomycetes; order Peronosporales; family Peronosporaceae; genus Phytophthora; species Phytophthora melonis. The sequence goes on from JAMXKT010000062.1 coordinate 1,353, forward strand.
TGTCGTCGAAACGTAGGCGATATCTCGCTCATTGTATACAGTCGTAGGAAAATCGGCGGTCTTTTCGTCAAAAATATTGATGGCGACTCGGCTGGGCATTGCTATATTTTATGCACGACCTGAAAATGCCCAATGAATTGACTTTTGTAGCGAGCGATTCCTACGAGAAGGCAGCGCATGTGTTTGGTGTAATAATACTGCAGTGCCAATTAAATATCTAATCACCCACTAGAACAGTACTTATGTAGGCTACGGTCGCAATGCTACATGTAGCTAGCATTGGGCACGAGCGGCACCACCACCAGTAACAACTCTGCAGCCCCAAATTGCTGCACCTATAGAGCAAGTATACTGCCATGGACTTGAGTGGCTCGGCAGTGCCGGAGCTTCCGTGCCCGATGGCAGCAGTAACGCCAAGTCTTAGAAGTAGCGTCAAGCGGCGGCAGTGAGGACGCTAACAAGTGGTGGATATATCATGGCGGGGCCCGGTAGCCGAGCCGCAGCATAACTGTACGGCGCCCAGCAGTGGCCACGGGTGCTTACTATAACGGCCATCCATACAACTACATACCATACAAGTAAGTGCAGCAGCACCAGTATATGTAGTTAGTAGTGCAGCTTCAGGCTCGCAGGTTGCACGCTTGCTGAAACTCGCAGCAAGCGTGGTATAAAAAAACAATATTAAGAGTGTCCGCACTGGTAGTGCTAATTAGTGCAGGTAAATACTTCAGTAGCATTAGGAAGAGTGCGCCTGCAGTGGAGGCTCTCCGCCAGCACAGCTTTAGAGTAATACAGGAGGACGAGGTGGAGTCTTACCACCAGTGATGGCGCTGCTGTGATGGTGCTGCTGCTGGTGGGCCGCCAGCTGCATCGCGATGGGAGCCCCCAACACCAGCTCACACGGCACGGTGCAACGCCAGTAGTGCCTGTCATAGCGCTGAAGCGGGCAAAGTCCTAGCACTAAGTGTCATAGTAAGATAGAGGCATGCCGAAGCGCGATTCGCACTGTGCGAGCCATGGCAGGATACCAGTGGTAGCAGAAGGCTCCCATTAGCCTTGAATGATCTTTAGAAATGAAATATGAGCAATACTGACATATGGATCTTACTTTAATACTGTTTCGGCCAGTGGTACTACATATATAGGGGGGCTACTACGATATTAGGCTCGCCTGTAGGAGCGCTTTGCCTTCAACACTATCGTCGCTTTCAAGCAAGTCAGCTCATTATATATCATCGGCCAAATATCCCACACTATTAGCCAATAGTAACCCGACCTATAATGTTGGATAGACGTCCTACGATATTCCAAGATAATTGAGAGCTACCTGTAGTAGAAGAAGGCCACCACGCCCAAGTGCCGTGCGCAAACACCGCCACACCCGAGTGCTACCCCGTTAGGTGCAGGAGAAGATGAAGCGGCAGCAGGAGAGCAGCAGTAGTGTAGTTGGAGACTCCCTGTACTGGGACGAGGTCATCACCTCTACCTGCTACCCACAGACGTCGCAACAGCTCTGGAGAGCAAGCTCTATCGATGACAACAATCTGCACATGCACAAGAACGTGGAGGTCGCTATCACTGAGCAAATAATATTATATGTTTACTTCTCAATATATATATAAATATATCCTTGCGACTAATAGCAAAAGAAATTCTGCAAAGCAAGGTTGCGCTTGGTGTGTAGATCGCCATCTTCACTTACTCTTTCTGCTCCGACGTGCTAGATACGCCAAATGCCGGGGTTGTCAGTTGCTGTTGCGGTAATTTTCCCCACTGTGATCATCGATGAAACTGGTCTTGCGATGAACGGAGCAGGTTGCTGAATCTGGTTGTCAAGTGCTGGAGTCCGCTCCGTCGCGTCTTGAACTACAACACGGGTGATACGTAGTAGACGCTGCATGTAGAAGCGTCGTCGCCCAGTGTATTTCTTCAGCAGTGCATTGAACGTCTCGCATGGATTATTCGTTGTTGCGTCTCCACTAGGTGTGTGGAAAATTTACCACCTCCAATACGCTTTCTAATCACTGGTTTGTGAAGTACGCGACAAAAGACGCCGGTTGCGGCACCATTTCCCACTCGTCTAGTACTTTCTCATTTTCCTCATAGTAAGCGTTCATGTCAGCGGTGTAGTGAATTCGCATAATTCCTTCTGTCACCACCTTTCGATGAACCGGTGACAAGTGCCGAGTCCGCTTCCGAACGTTATGCAGCACGTGGAAGAAACACATCAGGTACGTAGCGGAGTTAAATTCGGCAACCTGTTGAAAACCATTCAACTGCGCGTCCTCGGCACCTCCCATGACGGCGTCAATACAGAGCGTGGCAGTCGGGCGAACTTTCTTGACTACGCGACTAAACGCACCGAGACACATAGCATACTCCTTGGTGGTTCGTCGACTAACGATGAAGATAGCAGCAAGTTGGTACGACCGCGTCGAGACCGAAAACCCACAGGTAATTACGGTATAGCCAAGATCACTTAGCTTGAAAGTCGCGTCTGCATGAAACAGGGTGAACCGACTACCTGAGGCATAGACAATTGCTGCATTGACTAGGGCGATACTCGTCACTCCAATTACGAACGCATCATCATCTGTCCCTTTTCCAATGTACGTGAATCCTTCGTCATCCTCGCGATCTCCATAAAACAGCGTTATTTAGATCACCAGTGGGATTGAACGCCGCTTCTCGCATCAGTTGCTTCACTGCATGTACCGCATTCTTAGTACCCTTGAGCTTCCGTAAGTACTTGGCGCAGTTTCTGACTTGTGAGAGAGTAGGGTAACCACGCTTTGGCTCAATAATATCCGATACATGCCTCATGCTGCTCAAGGTAAGCTGTGGAGAAATACTACTTGTGTACTTCAGCCTTCGCTCGACCATTAGATGTTCTCCTTCTGTGCAAAGTGGGCATTCACGTAGTGGGTCGGTGTGCGTGACTTAAGAGCAGCAAAACTCCCCTTCCACAAACTTAGCGACAGCTTCCTTGGTTTCAATCGTACACAGCTCCTCCCACGAATACCGAATCCGCGTCATGTTATAGCTCCTATCCAACTCTCGCCTCGCCCATACAAAGCTGAAGAGTCGCTGTATTAAAAAGATTGCACCAAAACTGAATGCGATTTTCACAGCCTTATAAACTCCTCCGCTGGGAGTATGTCGGCGTGCAGCGGTCTCAACTATAAAATTACGGTCTCAAACACCCTGTTACTAGGATAAGACCCCACCGAGATGCTCTTACATTGCAAGAAATCGGTCCATCTCGGCCTCGTTAAGTTGTGTACACCACGCAATCCTTTACTAGGGCTTCGCGAAGGCTGGGATAGGATTGGTTAACTCACCTTTAACCGCCATTGATAAAATCAATCCGCACGCTCCACGGGCATCTCCTGCGCCTTCTTCGCAGTTGAGTTTCTACTTAGATATCACAAACAAAGAGCATAAGTACATGTATAATCATTTGATACTGACAGAAAGGTATAGTCCAAAGCAAATAAATCAACTTCGTTATACCTGTACTTTGATAGCGCGACCCGTACGACCTACGGGCATCTCCTGCGCCAGCCGCAGCATCTGCCCTGCTGCACCGCGGCCGACTTTCAAAGCGGAAACCGAAAAACGAACCCTGCGTAGATATGTCTACGACTCGTCCAGACTACAAATGCTCTTCTCGCTTTGTCAAAACTGGGTCACCTCCATCATTCTCGAGATGTCGAGAATACTCGGTCAATCGACATCAATGTAAACTGACCATAAAACCTATTACCAGTTCATCACCAGTTTGCACGGGGACAGACAGCGCGCGCCCGAATTAATCCTGTTTGGGCTGGGCTATCAGCACTTCGTCGCTTCCTATCCCAGTAAAATCCTAGTCTTATCTAGGGCCTATTATCTCTGCGGGACTCAGAAGTCCAGACCTCAAAATGCTGGTTTTCGGGGGTAGGTCGAAAAGACCGATATTTAAATCGAAGCACTTCCAGCAAGTGTTAATATATATATATAAATATGAGAATCAACGCTAACCATTTAAAGTGAGGGTAGTCACTCCGTCTAGTTCAACGTATCGGCCGAGCAATTCGAGCTTAAAGTTGGCGCTTGCCGCCACCAAGGCCGAGATGTCTTCACCTCTTTGGTCGATGTCTTTCTATAACACCTAGGTTTCGCCAGATCGCACTGTGTAACTAGGTTGTGTAACCAGTAGCCCATAGTAAATGCAACTATAGAGTAACCACAAGTGGTCCACATAGTTTTCAACGGGAAGATGTGATGCACATCACGTCTACTTACCAGGTTTCCTCCTCGAAGTTGCTGTCTTTGCGGTTACCCTGTAGTAGCTGCATGTATGCGACTGCTCTAACAATACTCCTAACAGTAAGCTCGAGTTGCGGTGACTCTGTAGGCATTATTCACTCTCTTATAGGCGCTTTAGTTCTTTCAAAACAACCGGAGACAAATCATCAGGTCAAGTCTCTGCAAGCCACCTTTATTTTTAAATTCTGCGCTCGTTCCTTTTCAAAAAAAGTAGCGTCCACTTCGAATATTTTTTTCTTAAGAATGTGCAGCACGCAGTGTCAATGCGTCTTCAGCAAGTTTAGCAAAGTCCCAAAATCTGGTCTGATTTTCTGAGTCCGTTAAAGTTATAAGACCTGGTGAAGTTAAGACTCGGGTTAGAGCATCTCCTGCGGGTGGTCTCAAACACGGTTTTATCCTAAAAGAATACTTGGCCGAGGCTTAAGGCTCCCAGTGACAGGTCCTATTGCTGGTTTTGTATAGATGACATTAAGAAGTTGGAAGCTTAAGACTCGAACTCAAGTCTTAACGTGTTACTTTTAGGTTAAGACCACCTTTAAGACTTGCCGCAGGAGATGCTCTAATGACAGCATTATCGCCATTCTTTGCGATTTTTTGTCATCTACGGTACTGCACTTCAGTGGATTTCGTAGATGCTTTAAAGCCGATATCTCCCTGTTCATTTCGGGTATCTCTGTGGGTGTGATCACTCTCAACACGGATTGCTGGCGGTTCTGCCTAGTCACTGTGAGAGCATCTTGCACCACGATCCACTTGACCACAAACCGCAACGAATGCGCCGGCGTCGCTGTCATTAAACAAGACAAAAGACCTGTAACTGCGATCGATAGAACGCCTTTCGCTCTATCTGCTTCTGATCGTTACCCCTGTGCGAACGCTCCTGGAGACGGAAGTGGAGGCAAAGCTCATTATTTTGGTGTCGCTCCCCTGAGCAGCAGCTCGCGCAGGTTCGTCGGAGATGATGGAAGGCCGCCCCCTCGCTGTAAGTTGCACGCACGAACGCCAAACAGCAACAATACCCAACGGCATGCATATCCCTCACCAGTAACCATTTGAAGACCTCATTGCTGCTGCATGCATCGTCGAGGTGGAGAGTCTAGCGGTGCCGGCCCTGAAGGTGCTGTCGAGAGCGTCGTCGCGGGGGTATTCTCGGTCGATTCCGCAATGAACCCCGACACGTCGAGGTCTCCGTTAACTCGCCCGGCTCTGCGCTGCTGACGTACTTGCGGGTGTCGTCGTGACGCACACGGGCAAGCCCCCGCCATCGGAGCTCCGGCCCACGCGCGGAGTACCGGCATCAGAACCTCTTGGCCAAGCACCACTTCTTCGCGCCCGTGCATCGGCACAAGGCCGCTGCGCCATCAAGCATTGCCACCACTTCTTCTCGTGGACTACAGATTCGAAGCAGCACAGGGCTGGCAGCATTACCGCCCGCCAGCTGCAGCGCGCGGAGATTCCCGTCTCTATACGCGATGGTGTCCGATCGAGTGCGGGCGTGGCGACGACAGCGTAGCCCATGCGCAAATATTTTTTGACCAGTACCCCAGCTCACAGCTCATTAATGCCACGAAAACGCCGCTGCGCGTCCATTTAGCATTGTCCGCTGCCGTCCATACTGCAGCTACCCGACACAGCACCAGCCCATGTGATTTACTATGACGTCCCAAGTAAAAAATCCTTTTCCTTAAAGTTTGTGGGAATACATAGGGCAGATAACTCCGCCTATGATTGGCTCTCCTGCGCCTAGATTTACTCTGTGATTCCGACATAAAACCGCCAAAGCCATACGTGGCTCAGTGAGCGCTTGGAGATCCGTCCCCTCATTTCTCGATTTGCTGGCCCCAGCTCAAGCAAGACCCGTCCCGTATCGAAGACTACCACAGCCCACCATGGCGTCCACGATCGCGTCCTTCGCCAACTTCCTGAAGCAGTCCAAGGCGCACGCCGTGGACAACCGCGAGGTGCTGATCGCCGGCGTGCTGTACAAGAAGCCCGAGCGCAACTCGCTGCTCTGGAAGAAGCGCTACTGCGTCGTGTACAAGGACGAGCTGCAGATCGTCTACTTCCTGTCCCTCGAGGACTTTGAGAAGCGCGCCATCCGTGGCAAGATCCCCTTCAGCTCCGTGCATGCGTGGGACGGCAAGCCCAACGGCTTCCAGTTCTACACGCCGTCCAACAACTGCTTCCGCGTGTACACGGAGACGCCCGAGGACCAGCTCAAGTGGCTCGAGGTCATGCAGAAGGCGCTGGACAACGCCCCGACAAGAAGGACGGCGAGAAGGTCGAGTACACGCGCCCCGTGGCCTCGTCGCCCTCGTCCTCCCCAAGGGCGCGTCCTTCCGCTCCAAGCGCAGCGACTCGTGGCGCGAGGAGGACCCCGACGTGCTGTCCATGGCCGTGGAGCTCGAGGACCTGCGCTCCGAGGTGGCCACGCTCAAGGCCGAGCTCGCCTCGTACGAGCAGGCTGAGAAGCGCTACGGCACGGAGATCAGCGCCGCTCGCACGCGCCGCGGCTCCGTCCTGGACGACGGTACCGAGCTCAACATCGAGCCGCGTGAGATGGAACGCATGCGCGCCATCTTCAACCTCTTCGACGTGCAGGGCAACGGTTTCATCAGCGAGGACGACCTCATGGACCTGCACGCCAAGCTCGGCGAGCCCATCTCGGCTGAGGACGCGCGCGAGGCCGTGTCGTACATGCACAGCAAGTCCACGTCCGGCCAGATCGACTTCAACTCTTTCATGAAGTGGTGGAACGACGACCACGCCGCCGCCAACCAGACCGAGGCCATGCGTCGCTACCAGGCCAAGTTCAAGTTCCTGAAGGCGCGTATCGCCAACCCGGAGGTCGGCAACATCGAGACGGAGGCCGTCGGCGCCTTCCCGAGCTTCGAGTTCCGCGTCAACTTTTACCACACGGGCCCCAACGGCGAGCGCCAGCAGATCTCGCCGTGGCACGACATCCCGTTGTACAACCCGGACGGCACGGTTAACTTCATCTGCGAGATCCCCAAGTGGACCCGTAAGAAAATGGAGATCGCCACGGGCGAGCCCTTTAACCCCATCAAGCAGGACACCAAGAACGGCAAGCTGCGCGAGTACGGCTGGGGCGAGATGATGTTCAACTACGGCGCCATGCCGCAGACGTGGGAGGACCCCTCGCACGTGACGGAGGGCACGGGCTGCGTGGGCGACAACGACCCGATCGACGTCGTGGAGATCGGCACCAAGCAGTGGCGCACGGGCTCCATCGTGCAGGTCAAGATCCTCGGCGTGCTCGCCCTGATCGACGACAACGAGACGGACTGGAAGGTGATCTGCATCAACGTGGAGGACCACTACGCCCCGCTCATCAACGACGTGGCCGACATCGAGGCCCACATGCCCGGCTGCATCACGGCCATCCACGACTGGCTCCGCGACTACAAGCTGCCCCAGGTGAACAAGTACGGCTACGAAGACAAGTGCATGGGCCGCGACTTCGCCGAGGCCACTGTGGCCGAGACCCACGAGTTCTGGAAGCTGCTGATCGAGCAGCGCGGCGGCCAGGCCACCGTCTAAGCGGTCCCGGGTTCTGCGCTGGCCGCTCCGGCTCGAGGAATAGTAGACACAGGCACCACAACGCTGGAGTAAATGTAAAACACGGACAAAAATGACAAAAAGCTCGTTTTCAAGCAAGGCGTGGCCATCGTCGTCTGCGTAGGAAGGTATCCACAACGCTCCGTATGCGACGGGCGGCCGCTTTGGTGCTTGGTGTGCAGTTCCCGCGTGGCGGTGCCGATCCAGATTTGCTCGTGCGATTGACCAAACATCAAATCCCTTGGCCAGCAAGTGTCAGTCGACCTGGAGTTCAGCATTGAGGTCGCGCAAGACATGCCATTCCACGCGCCGCGTTCTGATCTTGGCCCGATCCAGCCAAGAAAAGCTGCAGTCTTATCAACGCTGAAAATATCGGCGCTTGATGGCCGACCAAGAACGACATTGATGTGCGTGCGATGGCGCTGCAAATAGCGAGTACACGGCGCTGAAATTGGAAGTTGAAGGCGCGAGAGTTGTGTGGGTTGTCCGGTGACTGCCGTTGACTCGGGTTGCCCCCTTCAGCCTCGTCCTCGACCGACAATCAGGTCTTTCGTAGTCACGCTCCGCATGTTGCTGCTATTCTCTGCCGAGGCGTAGAGCGTCATTCAGGAATCTGCCTGCAGCGGTGAGTTGTGCGAGGTCGAGCGGGGGCATCACACACCCAGTCGCCATGCCCTTGGAAGTTGTCGTTCCAACTGGACCCTCGAATGCCGCGGACAACAATGATGCCGTCCCCGAGTTGCTCCCTCCAGTCAAGGCGTCGCCAGACCGCCGAAGACCGAGATCCCCGTCCTCCCAAGACTGTCGACCAGCGTCCCCGACCTTCATCGAGATAGATGGGATGGGAACCAGCAGCTCCATCATCACTTCAAGCGCCACTTCCATTGCCACGTCGGCCTCCACCGCATTGGATGTGAGTGGTGTGAGTGTGGGGGACACTACCAACCCCCAAGACGTCACTGCAGGCAAGGCCCTGGCGAGAGCCAACGCACGAGCGAACCTGTCGATCCTCGACAAACGCATGCGCCTTTGCAAGAAGAAGAAGAAGGGATACCAGAACATCGAGCGCAGCTTCAAGCCTCCTGCCGGCAATGTGATCAACCTGCAGCACGAGCAGTACGCGCTCACGTACGGCATGATGTGCGGGATTCGGGACTCTGCTGGACTCCAGAAGCCCTTCAAGCAGCGGCTCACGATGGACGACTTCATGCTCGTGGACAAGAAGATCTTCCCCGCCAACTCGCAGCTGCAGCACCCGTTCAAGTTCAAGGACTACTCGCCCGACGTGTTCCGCCAGGTGCGTCGCCGCTTCGGCATCGACCTGGCCGACTACATGCTTACACTGAGCGGTGACTTCAACTTCATCGAGTTCATGTCGAACTCCAAGTCGGGCCAGTTCTTCTTCTACTCGCACGACGGGCGCTTCATGATCAAGACGCAGACGAAAGACGAGTCCAAGTTCCTTCGACGCATCCTGCCTCACTACTACAAGTTCGTGATGGAGAACCCGGACACGCTCATCACGCGCTTCTACGGCATGCACCGCGTCAAGATGCACCACCTTCGCAAGAAAATGCACTTCGTCATCATGGCCAGCGTGTTCGACACGCCTCTGGAGATCCACGCGCGCTTTGATCTAAAAGGCTCTCGAATCGGCCGACACGCATCTCCGAAGGAGCACGAGCGAGGCAGTGCAGGCGTGTTGAAAGACAACGATCTGCTGGACAAGGGCTTCCATCTGCAAATGGGCGTAGCGCGGCGTGCCATTTTCCTGGTTCAGCTCCGCAAGGACGTCGAGTTCCTAAAGCGGATGAAGATTATGGACTACAGTCTGCTCATTGGCGTGCACGACTCCGGCTGTGAGCTGCATGACGACCTGTACACGGGATCGCCAGCCAGTGCAAGTCCCGAGAGCGTGACGCCTCCGACTGCAACAGAGCTCAACATCTCCCAGTCGCTACCGGTTTCTCCTTCCAGCGTGGAGTCGGACGTGAGCATGGATCTGCAACAGGCTAGACCAGCTCGATCAGCGTCAGTACCGGACGACGGCATCAAGCTGCAAATGCCCTCGGCGCTGAGTGCGTCGATTCAAACCAGACTCGCTCTCTCTCCGCCAAATACGCCGACGTGGAGTGACGGCTGCATGGACCCCGACTTGGACTCGGACAACGATTCGGAGACGAGCAGCGATGGCGGCTTTGGGATCAGCTTTGGGAACACGTTCGGCGACTTCTCTTCGCCTGCAAACCGGAGTTCAAATGGATCCTTGCCGTCGACACCGAAGGGGTCTGGGTCGACGATGGCGCCATTGTCCCCGCGTCTACTGGACACGGCAGCGTATGCCGAATACTCCGAGTCGGTGTTCTGCAAGGACGAGGGCGGCATCTACGGCCGAGACCGACATGGTCGCAAGAACGGCTTTGTCTATTTCCTGGGCATTATCGACATCTTACAGCAGTACAACACGCGCAAGATAGCCGAGAATATTATCAAGGGGATGCGGCACAACCGCAAACAAATCTCGGCCGTCAACCCCGAGTTCTACGGCGACAGGTTCATCGAGTTCGTAGAAAAGCACGTAGTCCAGGACGACACGCTATTTTCTCCCCGACCACGAACGTCTCCGTCGTCCACCGCCCACACCGACAACCTGTCGCGGATGGAGGAGGAGATCACGAGCTCGGTAGCATAATGGAGGCTAGCACGGCACCTTTATTCTTCCTTGTTGATTGAATTACTACAGTAGTATTTATCTATCACTTTCGTTCACGCAAAACTACTTTTTTGTAAGCTTTCGCAACGATCTTTCGCGCCGATTTGAGACCAAATATCCGCGTTGATCTCACAATCGAAGCGCTTTCATGTCAGCAACCTCATTCCCAGTCGGACCGAGAGTTTACTTTTAGGCGTGCACAAAAATATCGCCAAGCTTGAAAAGACACCATCTCCAACAGGAAGAGCGACATTCCTCACGTTTTCTTGCCGTTCCACGCCCCGACAATGGAGGCCACCGCGGCGCCAGGGACGGCCGTCGCCGGACTAATGCAGCAGCTGAAAAGCGGCGAGATCTCCAAGATGCAGCTCTTCCAGCAACTCGCCAAGCTGCAAGCAGCACAAACTACCGGAAATCACGCCGTGCCTCCTCCTGCCCCCACTGCGGCTAATGTCCCCTCGTCAGTAACCCCTCATCATGTATCGACGGGTGCCGGCTATCAAGCTTCTTCATCCGGCTATCAGATGGGGGCACCTCCAGCGTTTTCCTTCTCAGTTGGAGGAAGCTACGCCCCTAGTGATTCTGTGGCGCCTCAGTTCAACATGGCTCAACCTTCAGTAGCCCCAGTACAATTCTCGTTTGGAGCTACAGTGACGTCTGCGCACACAATACCAGCGAACCCAGTGTCCCCCCGCGCCTTCGCAATGCCCCCGGTACCTGATCACATTGCAATGGTCCCCAAACCAGGTGCAACGATTGTCGAGAATGATGCGGAGCTGCTTGCAACGGGGGTATCACACGATAAGGCGAAGCGATTCAGCGTGCAGGAGTGGATGGCTAGTAAATCCCGCGCGTCTGCTTCCAGTCAAGTGAGCAACGCCCTGAGGCTTCACTACCAACAGCAGTCTCAAGCACAATCGGCAGACTTTCAAGAAGACACCCTTGTGCCCTTCGATCGACACGACGAGGAGATACGTGACCCCCTTGGGGTCAACTCGTACGCAGACAACAAGTTTACCTCGTATCCCCAGTACACCGAAGGCGCGTTTCCAGACTATGGCAGCGGTGGCGTTGATACTGCTCGAGATCGTGATGACACCAACCGACAGAGCTATGTGTACACGCTCCAGCACAACTCAGGCCAAGCGCAGCTTGTTGACGATGACTTTGGGCTTAAACGTGAGGACAGAGGAGGAGAACATCAGTACCTTGATTTTACCGAGCAGTTCCGGGACGAGCTTGACGACGGCCACATGTCGAATACGGGCAATAACGGAGGTAAAGTTGGCGTGTCCGGAAGCAACAACAACACCGACGGTCAATTCCACGCGCGAGTGACACGCTGGAAGTCTCAAAAGGATGCGATTCGAGAGCAAATGAAGCAGCAGCTACTGCAGTCGGAGCTGGACGAGTGCACGTTTGCTCCAAAGATTAACCCAAAGTCTACCAAAGTCGTCGCGAAACTTCGTGGACGGCAGTCGACAGGTGCCTCCAACCAGGGACTAACCATCCTGCAAGCTGTTTCGGAGCGTCTCTACCAGGAAGCAGACAACTACCGAATCCGAGAGGAGCTCGCGACAAAGCTGAAAGCCGACGAGGAGGCGGAGATCGAGCGTCAATGCACTTTCAAGCCGAAAATCAACCAGAGCGACAAGGTGAAGGCGAAATACATGTCCAAGGCGACTTCTTCGCCGTCAATGACAGCGGCGTCGCGAGAGGCGGCGGCGAAGGAGCTCGCGGAGTGCACATTCTACCCCAAAGTGAACGGCATCCGATCCGAAATGGTGTCGGCGCAGCTCTATTTGCAACAGAACATTTACGAGCGCTTGAGCAAGCCATGCTGCGCGGAGTCGGAGGATGGGAAGTCTCCAGCTAGGGGTCGTAGTGGTAGAAGGAGGAGCTTATCCCTGTTTGGGGATGATGACGACGAAGATCGAGACAACTTGGAGGTCTGTTCGCCTCGATCGTGCCAGGACGACATTTCGCTGCGACCTGGGGGCAAAAGTCGACGTCGGCGTGGACAAGGGCCACGATCTGTTGACGCTGAGCAAGGCCAAGAAGGCAAGGAAGAACGCGCCCGCCAGTTTAAGAACTTCATCGAGCGGCAGAAGTTCCACGAGCAGGCGCGAAGCAAGCGGATCGAACTGACCAAGCAGCAGCTCACTCCGGGGTACAAGCCCACCATCAACAAAAAGTCGCTCGCTATGATGGAGAACGGACGCAAGGGCGATTTCCTGGAGCGCATCTCAACGTACGCGCTTCGTAAAGAGCACGACAACGTCAAGAAGAAGACCGTTCGCTCGTCGGTAAGTTGGTCGTGTGAGTTTGTGTCATTACGACTGGTATTAACCCGCTTTCACTCTCCCTTTAGGACCCGAACTGCACGTTCAAGCCTGCCATCAACCAGGCCAGCACTAAGCGAAAGCCACGCTCGATTACCGAGTTGAGTCGAGGCGACCTGCTGCGTCGAGAGACGACGCAGCGGCTGATGAAGCTCAAGATGGAGCAGGAGGAGATGGCGGCGCTGACGTTCCGACCGCAGTTGAACCGCATGTCGGAGCGCCACGAAGGCCGCCTCAAGATCCTCTCGAGCCCCGACACGTACTTGCAGCGCATCCAGCAGCAGAGCCAGGCACACACCATCAAGCAGCGGCGAGCCATCCAGGAGAAGGAAATGGGCGAGTTCGCCGAGTGCACGTTCAAGCCGCGCACGATCGAAGCCCCCGCGTACGTGCAGCGCATCGCCCGCAGTGTGTCACTCACCAAAGCATTGCGCGCCCAGCAGCAAGCCGCAGCCCGGGCGAGGGAGAAGCCCGAGTGGAAGTAGCGGATCTATCTCTAACATGATGAACATGCCTTGCTTACGTACGTACTTGACCAAACGTATCTTGAACCCATGTTTGGATCCATCATCCTAAATCGTGCTAATCAGATCAGGTGAGACCGACCGAGTATGGAGCAGCCTCGGCACGAGAGCCACCAGCGCTGGATCTGCGGCGGCTTCGCGGTGCTCGTGTGCTTCGTCATGCTGCTGGGCTCCGCGCACGAGATCCGCAGCGCGGCGTCGTGGTGATCAACACGTGGCCGTTCGTGAACGCGACGCGTGCGGGCTTCCAAGCGCTGCATGGCCCCGGAGGCCGCTCGCGCGCGCTGGACGCCATCACGAGAGGCTGCAACCGCTGCGAAGTGGATCAATGCGACTTCACTGTGGGGTACGGAGGCAGCCCGGACTCCAATGGGGAGACGACGCTGGACGCCATGATCCTCGACGGCTCCACGATGGAAATGGGCGCAGTGGCGCAGCTCCGACGCGTGAAGCCTGCGATCGAAGTGGCCCGCGCAGTGATGGAGCACTCGTCGCACAGTATCCTGGCTGGAGATGGAGCCCTTGACTTTGCCAAGATGATGGGGTTCGAGGAGACCCCGCTGGACACCCCGCGGTCAAGGGAGATCTACCACAAGTGGCTGGATGACAAGTGCCAGCCCAACTACTTCCGCAACGTCTTGGGGCAGAACTCGTCGTGCCCGCCATATAAACCGCTGCCGTCGGAACGTGAGGTGTTTACAGGCATTGATGGTCAATCGCTGCTGCGCGCTGCTACTACAAGCGACCGCCGGCAGAACAATGTCGACGTCGAAAGCTTAATCTCGAAGGAGAACCACGACACCATTGGGATGGTGGTGCTTGCGGAGAATGGGCACATGGCTGCCGGGACCAGCTCCAACGGCGCGACCCACAAAATCGCAGGGTGAGTCCGGCTAACGAAATGCGTGGTTTAGTGTGAGTTGGGAGCTAATGGTCGTTCTTCTTCGTAGACGCGTCGGTGATGCCGCGGTTCCCGGCGCAGGAGCGTACGTGGATTCGTCCATCGGCGGCGCCGCTGCAACTGGAGACGGAGATGTGATGATGCGCTTCCTGCCCTCATTCTTTGCCGTTCAGGAAATGAAACGCGGAGCTCATGTACGTGCTTATGGCACCAAAAAGATATTTGCCCGTGGAGACTGACCAACCTCTTGACGTTTGACGTGACAGCCCCGCAAGGCATGCGAACGGGCCCTTCATCGGATTGCTGTAGTCTACCCGCACTTCCTTGGTGGAATGGTCTGCCTCAATCGACTCGGCGAGTTTGGTGGAGCTGGCTACGGCTGGGACTTTGCATTCACAGTGCAGGCGAGCTGGATGTCGGAGCCGGAGGTGGTGCACGTGACGCCGCTGTCTCCTCCCTCGTGAATTGACGTAACAAGAGGAATCAACGCATGGAAAAAAACATAGTTTAAAGGATCCGTCCGATCAAACTCTCGACAGGATATCTATCTACTAACGTCCTTGTCCCTTTTCGAAGTGGCGAGAGTATAAGAGCGACCCGCTTGACGAGCTCGAAAGCAAAATGAATGGAGAAGGCGGGCAGCACGCAAGGCTGACAGCGCGAGATGTGGTCGACGGCCGTCCGTATCCGACTGCCACTTTACAGGAAGTACGGCACCAGCGCGCGCTGGTTGAAACCATCCGAGGACTCGGCAACCTGAAACAGTCAAAAGCGTCGGTCAGATCGAGGACACTGAAAACACAACAACACAACCCCAGCGTATCACCGATCGCATCGTACCTCGCGGAACAGCTTGAAGTCACGCTCGAGGTTCTCGTCGAAGGACAGGATGGCTGCAACATTACCGCATCGGTAGCAGTAGTTGGGCGCTGACCAGACGGTCACCAGGCTATTGTCGAACATGTACTTGTAACCTTCCTGCACGAGCTGATGCGCGCGACAGATGAGGTCGAGTCCGTTAATCTGGTTGAACTCCTGCGTAACCTTCGCTCCGAAAAGATAACCAGCGCCACGCGGGCTCATGGCCCACGTCTCGATGTCCTCGGGGTCAGACCACATGAGGTCGCAGAAAGATCCCTCATGGGGGATCTCCTGCTGGCGCTCTATTGTCCGGATCTGGTCCAGCGTGCGGATCTCGGGCGACAGGCCGCCGTGCACGCAGAGCACGCGTCCGTCAATGATCGCAGCCAAGTTGAGGTAGTCGAACACGTCCGTGCAGTACTTCCACGGGTTGGCGTTGCCGTACTTGCGCACGCACTCCTCGTAGAAGCCATAGACCTGCGTGATCTGCCGGCACTCGTGGTTGCCGCGCAGCAGCGTGATGCGGTCCGGGTAGCGCGCCTTGAGGCACAGCAGCAGCTCGAACGTCTCCACGCTGTTGTGGCCGCGGTCCACGAAGTCGCCCTACGAAGACAAAGGTTGGTAGAACACGTAAGGATGCCTGGTCTTTTGCTGCTGCCCCTCCTCGTGTTCTACTGGCGCCCTCTACGCACCATGAAGATGTAGTTGGTGTCCTGGATGTCTCCGCCGCAGCGGAAGAGCTCGAGCAGGTCGAAGAACTGGCCGTGGATGTCGCCGCAGACCGTCACGGGGCTGCTCACGGGCTGCACGTTGGACTCCTCGATGAGCAGCAGCTTGACCATCTCGCAGACCTGCTTGAGCTCCAGCTCGCTCAGCACCTTGCCGTTGCGCAGGTTCTCGATCCACTGGTCGGGCCCGCTGCCGCTGCTCGCGGGCTTGACCTCCTCCAGCGCCGCGTCGTTCACGCTCGTCATGCTGGCTGCCAGACCTTCCTTCCCTCGAGACTGGGAGTAACAATAGAATGGACGTCGGTCGCGCTCCCCCTGTGTTTTTTGGGATGGGACCTTCTGTACACAAATTACACACAAGCACGATGTGTTCCACACAACGCTCAAGAGTGATGATCACTTCAACTTCTTCTATCCTTAGCAGGGCATACTGTTGACGATTTGAGAATGGGGACCAAGCAGCAGCAGCCTGCACGACCCTCGCATGGCGGCGCCGTTAAGCCCTCGCCGCGGATGCGTCGGAGCGGAGAGGCGGCGGCCTTCCCGCGCTCGGACCTCTGGAGCTGGACGGATGACGGCGCCAAGGACGAGCTCATCGAGAGCATGCTGCGCGAGTGCGTGCCGCCTGTGGCGGTGCCGTCGACGCCGGCTCTGAACGGCACAACGCCGCTGCCCGTTGGTGGCAACAGCCGCTCGCTGCTGCCTTCGCAGCGCCACAAACTGGCAAGCACCGGCCAGCTCGCGCACCCACAGGCGCCGTCCACAGGCCAACCGTCGTCCAGGAAGGTGAGGAACTTGCAGTCGCCACCGGCGTCGCTGCCCTCGCCTCAATTACAGCCAATGTCATCCAAGAATTTGATGGCAGCAGTCTCGCCCTCCACGGGGCAGGAGGCGTGGAAAGCCTTCAAGGTTGCACACCGCACCAACAAGATTCTGGCCAAGACACGGAAGGTAATCAACACTTTGATACGGCAAAACAGCTCCATGAAGAGTGTTCATGATGGCGAAAGTGGCCGTTCAACGAACAGTGACGATGCTGGCGCAGCAGAACGAGACGGGGATGACGATGCTGGTGATAAGGAGCAGGAAAGTGAGGAAATGCGGGCTGCGGCAGCGACAGCAGCCAAACTGTTGGAGGTGAAAGCGAAGTTTCAGCGAGAAGTTTTGGACGAAGATCCTGGTGGTATTGGCTCCTCAAACGGAGACTCGAGCGGTGTGGGTAATGTTCAGAGCGGGTCGGAGGATTTTTGGAGGTTGTATAAGAACAGCACGACATGCAAACGACCTGGCTCAGCACGGGGCCGCTACATTGCCAACTGCCAAGACTCGTCACTATTAGTCCTCCCTGTGTTGGATCTAAAGCGACCGTCGCGCTATGAGCGAGCAAATCAGGCTCTTCGGTACGACAATTACTACTTTGGTGACAAGCGCGCCGAGGCGTTGGGTGATGCTCTTCAACTGCTTCCTGTACCAGTGCAGACATTGTCCATGAAAAACGTCGGTGTGTCTGGCAGCGGATCGTCAGCTATCATGAGCGGGATACCAATGCGGCAATTGAAGCACCTCAATTTTTCGGAAAATAGGCTCGGTACGAAGGGCGTCCTCACAATTTACCGGACGCTAGAAAACCCGCAAGTTCACCTGAAATCGCTTGACCTCGGCAATAACCAGCTAGGTGACCAGGCCGTGAGAACGCTCATGCAGTGCTTGCTGAATCGATGTACGCTGGAGCACCTTGATCTCCAACGCAATCATATTTTTCATGCGGCGGTCTCCATTGGAGAGCTTTTACGCATTACGACGCCGCTTGCATCACTTAACCTTTCCTGGAATAATATCCGTGGCGAACCAGCTCAACATCTCGCACGATGCATGATGGAGAACCTCACGCTTACGCACTTGGATTTATCTGATAATACACTGGGGAACAATGGTAAAGCCGACGCTGATCTCGGTGCATGCCTGGCAACGAACAAGTCACTGCGATATCTGGACATATCGAATAATCACGTCCAGGCCAAGTCTGTACTGGTATATGTCAACGGCCTCCAGCAAAACTCGGTTCTCGAGACTCTTGTCGCCCGTGGAAATCCTATCGGAGTCATAGGAGGAGAAGCGATTTTGCGCTCAGTAGCGTCAGGGTCCGTCTCGTCCTGCCAGATCGACATTGGTGACTGCAACCTAGAGATTTTGGACGGAAACTTGGAGGGATCCATCTACGGAGGTGGCACCTTTACTCTGAACATGGGCGAGCGATCAGACGGTATCTTGCTACGAGAACTTCTGCAGCTTGTGTGGAAAAACAAAACGGAGATAGTGGACGCGGTTCACAATGGAGTACCGTTTACATTCAATAGGAAAGACGAGAAAGCGCTAATGAGTTCCATTCCCTCGCAAGGATCGATGCAATTGAAGTTCCAACCGAACTACGATCGACACGAGGAGCTGATTTCCACAAGTAGCTTTGATCGCGTGGTTAGGCTGATGGATCGGTCTTTTGGTCATTCGCATGACGGAGATGAAGCAGCGAAACTATTTTGTATCCGCGTCATGGCAGAAGAGTACACGTTTACGGTGTCGGAGGCAAATACGCTGCTCGCGCTTTTCGAATCCCACACATCTCAAGTGGAGAAGGCAAGCGCTGCAGCAGCTTTGATTCCTCAAATCCTTCAAACACCGTCTGCTCAGACTAAAGTCGCTCAGGAAGTCGCAGAGGAGATTTACGACTGTGCTTCCATGGAGACGCCCGACGAGTTCTTCGAGGACAAGGATGCAGATGGCAAGATCGATGTGTGCGGCGATATCTGCGTAACGATCGGGCTCGAGAACCTGTCTGACATTGAGCAGAGCCACGTCGAAAACAAGGTCGGCAAGTGGATTTCTTTCAACGTCAACAATCCAAGTGGGCGATACCAGCTGAACATGGCAAACTCAGTTGATCGTCGCATCCTGATGCGAATACTGGAGGTGAACAAAATAGAGAGGAAAATGCGGCAGCAGCTGAAACTCATGGACACTTCTCAGTACGGTCTCGTAGCCCAACCACTTCAAGGAGGATTTCGGAATATACGGCTGAACCACCTGCCAATCACTATGGGGGCAAATTGGCAGTTCCCGCGTTTAGGAATCCTCGAGTTCGATTTTGTCATGACTCGGCGACCGTATGCAATTTGCACAGCGCTCAATGACGGTGCCTTTGAGCAGTTCCTGAAAGAATTCAAGCAGCTGCAAGTGACGTCAGAAATGAAGCTTGTGGGACTGCGATCTATATCAACGCTGTATTACTTCACGTGCAGCCAGACCCAGCGTATCATGGAGCACTTCGGTACTTTTGAACGGGATCCAGCCACCGGATGCCTTTTCCGTGGCGAAGCGTTCATTGTGCTGTTCAGCCGAATCGTTGACGAGTGGAACTTGAGCGAGACGCTGTCATTACTGGACCTCACTACGAAGACCCAGGTGCTGGATCGATTAGGCGTGTTGAACTGCTTCCATCCGCTGCAGCAGATCGAATCGTACAGGCAACTCCAGTTGAGTGCGTTTGACCAGCGTCAAATGATTTTGATCTTGGTCAAGCTTGCTGCCAGCGGTGAGGTCGAGCTGACAAACGCCCAGCTTAATGGAGATGCAATCGAGGCTGACGTGTGGAAAGCATGGACGAGCGATGATAAGCTGCCTGCTCAGGGCGTGGTGAGTTGTTCCATGCGCGCGGTTCATGGAATGCAGTCTGAGGCGCAACTACCGCCGACAAGCGTGCGCAAGAAGCTCCTGCAGTCACTTCTATTCAAGCTAGAGGACAAAGCTCAGGAGCAAACCTTGTTATAAGACAAAACTATGTTGAAGACGAAACTCGGTCTTAATGAAAAAGCGATCTAACATAAGATCTAGGCTGTCGGGTGTATACGCGGCCAATGTGAATCACTTGCGCGTCAGCAAACGAGCTGCAACAATAGACGCCGACAGTACCAGTGTGGTGAGGGCCGCCAGTGCGATCTTGTCATCACGCACTTCGTTCCACTTCGCAGCCAGGGTGGTCGTGATAGATGATGTCATGCCGTTCCCGTTAGTTCTGCCGTGTGCCTTCTTCCGCAGAGGCTCCTTGGCCACCGTTTTCTTTTTCTTAGACTTGGAGCCGCACTTGCCGCCACAGCCCTTGCCATCACCACCGGATGAGCAACACGTGCCGCTGCCACCGCAGCAGCCTCCTTCGCCATGGTGATCATCCCCTTCGTGATCGTGATCATGCGCGTGGTCGTGGCCGTGGCCTCCACAGCCACCGTCGCCATTGCAAGTGGACGCGGCAGCCTTCTTCGCCTTCGACAATGCCTTCGATCGATCAGCCGCTGATAGGTCTCCCTCCGTGCGGATCTGCTCGCGGATAGCCGCCGCCGGTACCGTAGCGGGCTGGGAACGCGAAATCACCTCGGCCGTGATATGGAATCGCGCCGATGTAAGGACGCGCACCTCTGCCGAGCACCCGATGAGGGAGTCATCGCGCGGAAGCAGCACCTTCGTATAATTCTTCGTGTGTGCCACCGTGTACTTCTTATCATCCGATACTTCTGTGTTCACCCACACCTTCTGCGTCGTACCCACAAGGTGTGTGTACGGCTCAAACGTCTCGAATAGCTTGGTGAGCTTGCGACTGCGGTTCTTCACCACTTGCGTCGGGACGCGCTTCATCTTGGCCGCAGGAGTTCCCGGACGAGGGTAAAACTGGGAGATGTTCATAATGTGGAAACGGTACTTCTCCACCAGCTCCATTGTTTCGTCAAAGTGTTCCTCCGTCTCCGATGGGAAGCCACAGATAATGTCAGTCGCCAGTGTAAGGCCCGGAACCTTAGCTAGCAGTTCATCGGCCACGCGACGGAACTCGGCTGCCGTGTACTCGCGGTTCATCGCCAGCAGCACATCGTCGCTACCCGACTGCACCGGCACGTGCAGGAACGAGTACACGCGCTCGTGCTTCAACACTTCAGCTATCGCATCCAGATGATCCAGAATGTACGGGGGATTGGTCATGCCCACACGGAGCATGACTCCATCTGGCACAACTTCGAGCAGCTTGCGCAGCAGAGTGGGGAGATCCGTGCCAATGTCAATGCCGTAAGCTCCAGTGTCTTCACTCGACAGCCAGATCTCCGTCACACCTTCGCTGATCACCGTCTGAGCTCGTGAAACAATCGCATCGGGCGTGTAACTCCCCAGTTTGCCGCGCGCGTGACGCGTCTTGCAGTACGTGCAGGCGCCCAGACAGCCCGTGCTCAGCGGGATGATCTCTACCATGGGGTTCTTGCGGATCTTGGGCAGGTCCAGCTCCGGCAGGCGGTTCTTGGACAGCAGCCTCACCGTGTGGCCCTTGAGCGTCTCCTCCACGACCTCCACGACTCGGTCTACCTGCTGGATGCCGACGATGCTGACCTCCTCGAGGCCCTTGAGGTGTCGGTCGGCTTGCGGCACGCAGCCGGCCACGACCACGGCCTTGTTCTGCTTGCGGCCCTTGACGGCCAGGTGCATGAAGGCGGCCTGGGACGGATCCTTGACCGTGCAGCTGTTGAGCAGCCAGAGCTGCGCCGCGTCCGGGTCCTGCGTGAAGCGGTAGCCGTAGCTGGCCAGCACGCCCTGCATGTACTCCGAGTCGCTCACGTTGTGCGAGCAGCCGTACGTCTTCATCCAGATGAACTGCGAGCCCGGAACGCTCGGCTCCTTGGCGTCCCCGTCGCCGCTCGCGGAGCTGCTGCTAGCCGTGCTGCTCGTGACCGTAGACGGCGGCTGGAAGCGAGGCTTGGGCGCCACCATGGGCGTACGCACGGAGCTCACGGCCGCGCGGTCCAGCTCCTCCTCGCCGATCATGTCCTCGATGTCGTCCATGCTTGCGTCTTGCTTAGCAAATCTGCGTCTGAATAAGACTGGCCGGTGGCTAGCCATTCAATCCTCTTGATTGTGGTTCCGACCTGGAGAGTGCTGTTAAGAGGGTTTAAGGTATCTGTAAACACCCTATTATGGCTAACGTATGCTTTAAGCACCCTTGAATAGTGTTAAAACTATTGTTTATTGCTAGATGGGGGTAATATAGGAATATAACGCTGAGTCCAGTGTGACCCGCTGTATCGTTCGGCTCTCAAGTCACGGAGGCGCGTGCCTGTGTGTCCAGTCCAGTTGAATGGGGCCATGGAGTTGCGGCGCTTCAGCGCCGGCACCAAGCAAAGTTCGTTCGCATGAAAGGCAAACGGGCTCATCTGGCTCCGAAGGCGAGCTGCGATTTGCAAGCCACTGGGAAATCATGAGCTTGGGGCTGGATCCGTCCCGGTGCGTCAGGCTTTACGGATCCACTGTCGCCGGATCCCGCAGATGAACCGGCGAAATTCTTGTCGGACGTGGCGTGAGCCCGTTTCTCACGCCAAGTCCGACAAGAATTTCGCCTCGCGCTGAAGACCGTGCGACTGAACCGTGATCGTGGCGCATCAACAACTGAGCCTGCTTATTGCTTCATCCGATGCGCTCTTCTCACTCCTCGACTTGTTGCAAAGGGTGTTTTAGCTTGGAGGGCAAAATACGCTCAACAACCATAGCTGTTGCCGTTTTCATTGTCTGTTACACACTCGGACATCGCAGAAATCAACCTCAAACGATGCAGACCCTACACCAGAATCACTGCACCATGTGCAGCAATTCATCTAGTCCTGACCCCCTTAGCTGAACTTGCAGATGACCGTCGGCACCTTGAACACGTTGCCATCGTCGTCGGAGCACGACGTCTGCAGCTCAATGTACTTGCGGCTGCAGTCCACGAGACCTTCGTAGCGCGATTCCACGAAGGTCCGCAGAGGCTTCGTCATTTGGCTGGCGTACAGCTCCTTCAGGGCCTTGCCGTAAGCGTTGCGGTCGTACAGCATCAAACCACTGACGGTGCGGTAGCGCAGGTCCTTGTCGGCCACGCCAGTGCTGCCCATTTCCGCGACACGGTGGAACAGCAAGTCGCAGTTGAGCTCGGTCTTTTCCTTGAACTGAGCCAGGAAATCTTCGAGAGTCGACTCAGACGACAACTCGATCAGCGTCGAGTCCCACTTCGTGAATCCAGGGGGCTTGCACTTAACCTCCGACATCTCCACCACGTCGTACTCGTCCTTGGCACGAGCAGGCGCTGCGGGCTCCTGCATCAAGTACATGTTCAGACCCAGAGAATTGGACGAGTCCTTGAATGCTTCCAGCTCCTTCCGCTGAACCAGCTTGAGCATCTCCAGCATAGCCAAACCGGTCACGGACGCCGTTGTCGTCGCAATGGCCGGGATAATCTTGCCTGCAATCATCTTGCACTTGTGGCGCGACGCGTCGCGGATGCGGTAATTGAAGGCCCGCAAGTTCGACGCTGCGTAGATGAAGTCAATGTGGAAGTTCATGTCCTGATCCTTTTCGAAGTCAGCAGGCTCGAACGACAGACCCGAGAGGTCAAGCGTCTCGAGCTCGTTGAGCAGCTCAATAAGCTCATTCTTGTCGGAGTCGTTCGAGTTCTTGATCTTCTCCTGCTCCAGGCGCTTAATCTCGTCCGAATCCGCTGCAATCTTTTCATTCGACGGCTTCCAAGTCGGCGGGACATACTTGCTGCCAAGGTCCTCGTACGTGGCCGGGTCACGCCACTTCGAATCAGCAGGGACCAGCTTCTCCTCAGGCGGGGGCTGAATTCCATAGGAAACGGCCAGAATATTGGCAGTGGCACGCACAAAGTTAAGGTGGAGAGGGTTCTCCGGGTCAAACTTGTCGACAGCCTGAGGGAAACGCTTTGCTCCTGACCAGAACTTCTCGCCCGAGTTGGTCAAGTGGTCCTCCGGGAAGTTATGGATCAGCTGCAGAATGCGGTCACGGAAGCGCGACGTCATGAGCTCAAAGGCCAGCGTCACACACTTCTCGAATGTAATATCCTTCGCTGTCTGCAATGTGGTGCGCAAGCCGCGAAGACGCTCGAGCTCCTGAACAATCGCTGCTGACACGAGCTTCGGGTTCGGGTTTTCCAACGTAGCCTTCTTAACCTGGTCAAGGTACGCGGCACGGTCTTCCACGAACTTCTTCGCCTCCGCGGAAGGCACAACGAAAAGGTCTTCGAACTGCGCACGCGACCACTCAATACAGTGCTCGATCAAGGACGGAAAGTTTCGCAGTGTGCACATCGGGATACCATCACCCTCAGCATCCTTAGGACCATCAGCGTAGCTCTGCGTCTTGTAGGGGATCACCACTTGCACATTGCACTTCGTGCCCAGCGTGCCACTCTCCAGGAGAGGCAGCTTGTGGAACACGCACTTGCTATCCACGTACAGACGCGCCTTCACGTTGTCCAGAGCGTTCGTAACGACGTCCAAGTCGGTCCAGAAGTCGTCGTTAAACACATTTTCAGTGTGCGGGGCGACAAGCTGCTCCAAAGTCTTCACCTTGAGGTCAGCATTCATTTGGTGCACAGCAGCCGTAGCAGCCACAGACTTCGGCTGACCAACATTGTGCTCCCTGAAGAGGAACTGACGGTTCAAGTTGCTCACTTCGATACGGTCATTGTCCGTGACAGTCACAAGGCCCTTCTCACCACAAGCAACGCCAATCATGGCAAAGTTCTTCAGGTACTCACAGCCGAGCGCACCGCATCCCACAAGGAACGTGCGAATATTTCCTAGCTGCTGCTGGAACGAAAGACCGAACGCCGTGATAATGTGGTCGTAGCGGGAACCAATAGGCTTCGCGTCCGTCGGGCGCTCATCGGGCAGCACCTCAAACGCATCCAGGTGCAGCCACTGCTTCAGCGGTGTGAACTTGCCGGTGAACTTCACAACCTCCTGAGCAACGACACCACCGTAGAAAGCTGCAAGAGGGTGCAATTCAACCGCAGCGTACAGAGCTGCCTGTCGTACAATCTTTTCATCAAGTTCTTCGAGCTGCATCACTTCCTGCTTGTGAGCGCCATCACGAGTGAAGTCCGAAATGTGCTGAATGCCCTCTTTTGCGATTGCCACAACTTCATCCGCGTCCGCATCGTTGTGAGGCTCTGGGTAGCGTCCGTGGCGCTCCTCGAACTCCATGAGACTCCACGTGATCACGTGAAGCTGCTCCGCACGTCCAAACTTGGCTCCATCCGTGAACATAAGTCCGAATTCACCAGCAGGCACAGGCGAGACCAGCGATTCCTCCAGCGACTTGAATTTCACGGTGAACGGCTTCTTGTGCTGGGTGAAAACACCTCCACCTTCGTACGGCGTGAACTCTGACGTGTCGCCAATCTTCAGGCGGTAAGCGTCAAAGACTTCCGTCTGCTTGCCGTTGCGGAACACCTTCTTGTTGGCGAACTTAATGCGACGCGGGCCCATCGTGTTAATGGACTGGCTCAGATCGGCCTTGAGCTTCATGCCCTGCACGTCGCTGATTTCAATCCAGCCGTCGTGGTCCGAGTCCGGCATCTCGTGCATCTTGCCGTCCTCATCGGGGCCCAAGATGCTCAGCACGCCGTCCTTGTCGTTCGTAATGTCCGTGATGATGCGCGTGATCGGCGCTTCGCCCGTGGCGTCGAAACCCTTAAACTCATCGCCAAAGTCCGTGAACGCGTAGCCAAAGGCGCCGCGGATGTCGCACGTGATGAAGCCGATCTGCGGCGACTGCTGGCGGCAGAAGTGGTTCCAGCGCACGAGCTCCTTGCGGCTCGTGTGCGAGAAGACCACCACGTTGTGCTTGGCCACCACTTCTTCAGTCAGCGGGCCCTTATGCACGGCCACCGACACCATCTTGTTGAGCTCCGCCAGCTTGTGCGAGACCGCCGAGGCGCGCGGGTGGCCCACATCCTGCTCCGTCAGGAAGAAGTTGGCACCCAGATCCTTGATCTCCGCGATGTCGTCTACAACAAACACAATAATATAATAAGAAATATTAGTCATAAAAATAATCTTAATAATAGTAGATATTTCCCCCCACCGTCGTGCAGCGTGATGGCGCCGGGGCCCGCGAGGATCAAGTTCTTGGCGCACTCGATGCCGACGCCCTGGAGCCCCACGATGAGCACCTTGAGCTTCACCAGCTGCGACACGCAACAATAAGATTTCAGTGACCATCACTCCTGTGCGCACTCTGAGCCCAAGTCACTCGGTAACTTTACCTTGGCCATGGTCTCGAGCCCGAAGGCGCCGATCTGGCGGCTGTACTTGTCCATGAAGCCCGCATCCTTCTCCAGCTGCTGCGTGGCCTCCATGGCGCTGTCCTCTTTGCGTCGCTTACTGCTCGGGGCTGGTTCGTGCCCCTGGCCGCGTCCGTCGGGCGCTGCTCGCTTCAGCTTCGTCACTCTGCTTCCCCTTGGGCCGCCCAAAGGAAAAATGAGGATCTTGCGCCACGTTTTCTCTAAATTTGCAGCAATTTTTCAGAATCGGGGTCAATTTTCGAGATTTGACACCAAATCACTTCAACTTACGTGTATGGTAGTAGTATTCAGAATAGTAGCGTTAGTAGACATATTAGTACTACTATTACTATTAGTGCTACTATAGATCTGGGGTTGGAGCAATTAGTAGTACTATTTATATAGTAGCCAAAAGAAAGATCGATAGTAGTGCTATTAGTAGTACTAATGTACCCATTTTCAACTGACTGACGATCTTCGAAAGCCGCACGAGTGAGTGGCTCTCCGGCCTCCTCCCCTACTCGGCTTCACTCAGGATCCCTCATTCTTCGGCTTCCAGACTAAGGGTCACGTGCCATGAAGTGCGCAAAGAGCGATTGTCACTGGAGCGCCATAACGGAGACTTCTCCGTTCTGTGTATGTGGCCAGCAGGTGCATCACTTGTGCAGCAACGAGCTGGGAGATAAAGGTGATCTATCTCAAAGGTAAAGCTGCTGCTTGGGATTGATTTTGTCGCTTTTGTTGTACTAAGCAAGTCAATATACAGATTCTGCAGTCGTAAGTGTGTTCGCAAGGTCTTCAGAGCGGATGATAGCGACTCCCAGGAGCCCACACCGAGCAGCGCCTCTGCGATATCGTGCTCCAGCAATGCCACGGTGATTACCCTGACGGAACCCGAGCTCGAGGATAAACCAGCTACGATAAACAGCATCCCGGACAACATTAGTCACGGCCCACCTGCGAATTCGACAGACCCGATTTGAAGTTTAGTTCACGGCTTGGAAATCCAGTCACGTACAAGAACAAGGAGTTTACGCACATTTGCATGGTGTGCTTGGAGACCAAAACCTGGCAGCGATCGCTTTGGCGTGCCAGCCACGCCTCAAACGCCAAGACGCATTTTGTGTACGCGCACAAAGAGCAGGAGTTGGCCATCCTGGAGCTGCAGCGTCGTCAGCATCGTGCGGAGCGCTTCATGCTGGACTCACCCGCGGAGGCATAGCGCCCCCCAGCTGCCAAAGGGACTACCCAAGATGAGAAGCCGACCAAACGCCAAAAGACTTGGTGGAAGGCGCCGGTCAGCCAAGAACAAATTACAGGCCATATCGCGCGGTGGCTGATTCGAGATGGTACGTGCTCATTTTATAGTTATGCCCAATCTTTTACTGGAATTTGTTCTAACTCTTGTGTTCGATTAGGATTGGCCCACAACCATGTGACAACAGAGGCCTTTCACGACTTCCTGGTTGGTGTCACTGGTGATATCAATGTCACCATCCCATCCTGCAAGACGTACAACGACATACTGGACAAGCCCTACGACGCCTTCACCAAGGATACGTCCGACTCATTCATCGCGGAGTTTCCAGAGCTGGACGAGACTCCATTCATGACGGTCGAGCACGACTTGTGGACGAACAGCTCGAAAAACAGTATTGTTGGCGTTTCCGGTCCCTATATCAATCGCCATTGGTGCCCTGTGCGGCTCGCCCTGCTTGCAGAAGTGAAAAACGATGGCCATGATTCCGAAGGAGTGGCTGCGGTTATGGATGAGCAGCTGAAGGCTCGGTACGGTGCGGATATCAAGGCGATGGTTCGATTCACGATCTCTGATACCGCACCTGGAGCCCGAAAGATCTCTAAGCAATTTGATACGACTTTGCAAACGGATTGCGCGATGCACGTTCTCAACCTTTGTATTGGTTATGGAATTGGGCTGAAGGAGAATGTGCGCAATGAATACGTGAAGGATGCGAAGACAAACGTGTTCGTGAAGCAGAGCGTTGTAGTGACGTAAGGCGGTACATTTCCCGAGGGTGATGTTCTCATCAGAAAGCTGCGTGCTCCCAACAATTTATTCGCGTCGAGTAAGTCGCCTGAGCGTGTAGCTCGACTTAAAGAAGTCCAGCTCATTCTCAAACTACCTCTGCTGGCTGCGCTAATTGATATCGACGT
Organism: Phytophthora melonis; assembly: GCA_024211575.1. NCBI lineage: Eukaryota > Oomycota > Peronosporomycetes > Peronosporales > Peronosporaceae > Phytophthora > Phytophthora melonis. The sequence continues at coordinate 29,634 of JAMXKT010000062.1, forward strand.
CCAAGTGGCGTCCACGATCAAGCTATTTCAGCGCTCGATCATCAACTATCCAGCTTTCCACGCTTTCTTTCAGAATTCGAACTTGTCCAAGAAGGAGAAACGCGTCTTCAACCGTATTACGGAAGCTGAATGGGTTCTAGCAGTGCCGATGGAGGCAATTATGCATCGCGTATCGGAACTAGCTCTCGTCGAATCCCAGTCGGCCACCATCCTTTCGTCTACGATGTTTGTGTTGCTTCGTGTGGCATCGGCTCGGATGAATTCATACAAGTTTATGACCTATTGCTTGCATGGACCTCGTGATGTTGAGACTAACGAGCGAAGCTTCCCTCGAATCGAGCTAAAGCTTACGGATCTCTCGGACTTGGCACATCGGTGCATTAAACGAACCCTGCATCTAATTTCCGAAAGGTTCACCAAGCCGTCCGTGCCGATAGGAATGACGTTGCTGCTGGACCCACGAACAAAATCGTCCTCCAAAAATTTTCTCCAAGTTCCAGACACTGCTGAGGCGGTGACTACAGATATTTTCGAGGAAACCAAGCGTCTGATGCGCATTGAGCACCGTGTGTTCTACAAGGGGCTGTACGCAAAGGATGACCAAGGAGGTAGCAAAGCAGCTTCTGCCACGAGGTCACCGCCTGCAGAGTGCTGCAGCAGTTCTGACAACGAAGCTGATTTGGTTTGTGGTGAAGATGTTTCCGAACCGGTCGGGGATAATTCAGCAGAGGCAACGCTGAATAGCCGGGCCAATGCACTATTGGACGTAGCGAAAACGCAGTATCCAGCCAAAGAAGAGTGCGAGAAGGTGTTATCCAAGCCGACCATGCGCGATAGAAAACGCAATGTGTACGTGTGGAATGTTGAGCAGCTTTGCGGGAACATCGACGTGTGCCGTTGGTTTGCGGAGGTCGGTGAAAAACAATATCCGTCAATTACGAAGCTTGCACGCGTCTGGCTGGGACGTGTGTTCTCAACTGGTTCTTTCGTGATGAGTCCTCTGAGGACGAGGACCGACAACGAGCGTGCACAGCGGCAGCTCATACTTCTCCACAACCGGCTCGAGATAAGGCGTATGGAGGCCAGTAAGCGCCAGAATGGTAGGCTGCTTTTATGCATATTAGTAGTCATATTAGTAGTCCTATTAGTACCGCTGATACCTCACTACTAATAGATATAGCATTCTACTATTGTTAGAATTTGGATGGTAATAGTAGTATGACTAACTACTAGCCGAAATTCCGACTACTACCAAACCCTGGTCGAGATCAAGGATACACTAAGCAAAATGTTTTTTCTTAACCTTTATGCATACCGAAGAGGTGAAAACAGGTCAATCCTAACAGTTGGTCACGGGTATGATGGTCAAATAGGTCACACATCATGACGCTAGGTCACGTGACCAAACTTAGCAGGTCACACCTACTGTTGTAGACGTTAAGATGCGCGCACGGGCGCATGATAATGAAAGCAAAATCGATATGCAGCTTCGAAGCGGACGAGGACCTATTTATCTTCAGCCTGAAGAATTCAGGCATCACGACAAGTTTTCTCAGCACACACGACACCTCCCTCAGCTGCTTTCGTCCTCTGTCAGAGCGGTTTCCTACAGGACACGACGTGCTGCACCGTGACTTGCTGCTGTGTTACAGTATAACTTGGTTACGTGCCGTACTGCGGGCTGGCTATCATCTTGCACAGCGTACTTGCTACTAGTAAAGCACCATGTTGCGCTGCAAGTCCTTGCCATGCTAAAAGGTGTGCTTCCTACCATCCTACACTGCACGAGACCGCCTACTATGCATGTTGTACGAACAATGGTTACTATGCTAAACAGTGAGCTACTCCCACGCGTGTGTGATGCTCGTAGTTATTTGGATTTTGAATTTGTTGCGGTTTAGTTGGCTACCTACTCCCGGGGACGCGCACTGCTGCATCTCCGTCACGGAGATGCAGCACGACGGAGACTCCGTCGTATCGCTAGATCTCTAGGATATGGGCCCACGGTAGGCGCCCAACCGATGCTCGCAGTATGAACGCGCCTAGATAGAGGACGTGGTGCTACCCACCATGTTACACTACGAGCACCGTACAAAGGCACCAACCCGTGCTCACGGAACTCACATTCAGCGCTTGAGCTCACGTCACGTAGCATTTTCTAGACCTAGCCTTCAGTCTTGCTCTACGGGTGGGGCCCCGTAACCTCGCTCGAGGTCGAAGTCGAGTACTGCGTTGCCCGCTGTTCCTGGCATCACAGTGGTGCCGAAGGCCATGAGCATGCTGCACAGATTTGGCTGCACACTCGAATCGCGGTCTCGTTTCGTTCAAGGGTCAAGTGCATTACAGTCCTTTAGTCTAACGACCTAGCAAATGCTGGATGCTCCAGCGCTTACAATTCAGTCTGTCTACCTTGCTAGGTGACAGCATATGCACACTTGCTACGGTGTGCCAGTGATATGAAAGTCCGGCGATCCCAGTTGTGTCCAGCTTCAGCTTGAAGACGCGAGCACTATTGTCCACCGCGACGATAAGCGTCTCGGCTCGGAGGCGTGGCGACTGTATTTGTAGCGAAGTAGTCAGAGCAAGTAGGTTTCGGGACACTATTATACCAGGAAAGCTATTATACCAGGAAAGCTAGCGCTTCCAAGCAAACCAAAGCACTGTTTAGCTTTAAAAAAATCTCAAAGTAGTCTGTGTCTGTGCTTCAACTGACGCCCGCTACTGCCTTCTGCCAGCGTCTTCTACCAAACCGACCTCTCTCTCTCTGTCGTTTGCATCGATTTCGTTGTTGTTCCCTTTCCTACTGCCCACTTGGTAATAGCGTCGTTCTGTAGAAGCCACCCGATGAGTGAGCTGGGCTTGCTTCTGTGAACACTACACTTATCTTGTATCTGCCTACCGTATTTCATTGCTAGTAGTACCATGATATATTTTGAGCCGGCTACCCTACATGATTGCACCTAGCTTTCACTCGACACAATCACGCAACTCCACTACAAAGTACACGGTGTAATAGCGAGGCAGCCGGCTCGTAGTGCGGCATGGTAGTACAAGTAGACTGTAGGGCTACACACCCTCCCATGAACGACTTCGTCGGCGCAGTCAGGAAGCGAAGCCTGTTGTGAAATTTCGCCATCGTCTCCGGATCCTATTTCACGCTTTGTAGTAGTCACTTAAAACATTTATATGCGCCTAACCCCATCGCACCACAGCATTCGAGCTCGACACTTCAACATGAGTCGTCCTCCATCGCTTCGGTTTCGAACGGGCCTAATGTTGTTCACGAAAACGTATTTCTTACTAATATGCGGCACCAAGCGTGGTATCCATTCCAGGCTCGGTAGGCTTCCTTAGGGGAAACGTGTTGGGGTCAGAGAAGAGCAAAGACTTATGTGAGCAGACCATCGCCATTGGATGACCTTGAATCTTGCTCTATTCAGAGGCCGACGTGGATCATGAGACAGCAGACGATCACCCAGATCACTCTTTTGACTACGAAGCGCGTAATAATGGCGCGGAAGTCGCTCATAGCGACTCGCTATCTGTCAGGAACAGAAGCATTTACGTCAAACCGCTTGCGAGTTATATGTGACCTCATTCGCTTAGGTCACGTGACCAAAATAAGGATTTGACCCGTGACCAAAATGTAGGATTGACCTAAAAATCCGGCTACCATGCATACAAAGCTTGTCTACTGTAGTGATAGGTATGTAAATAGAAGATAAGAAGTTATACGCGCTACCTTCACGAGTAGTGCGCGTAGTGCTTGCAGTCGAAGCAGAAGCGGCCGTTCCAGGACGAGCTGGAGGGCGCGCAGTCGGAGCAGCAGACGCGGCCGCACCGGTCGCAGTGGCATTTCCGCGAGAAGAAGAACGGGAACGGCTCCAGGCAGACCATGCACTCGCTGATGTCGGTGTCCGGGATCCACGACGGCGTCACGCGCAGGTAGCGCAGAAGCTGTAACGACAAAAAGAGATAAATATTAGGTTCACTCTTCAGCAGACAGACAGCAGGGCTGAAGTGAAATTGCGACTTACGCCAGTAGCCTTGGGGTTCGTTACGACGCGCATCCCTTCTCCGTCGGGCAAGTTCATGTCGGCTCCATGCTTCATCAGCAGCACCGCTTCATCCTCCATGTCTGCAGTTAAATACACGCCGTACGACAATTAGTAAACATGGAGATGCCAGCCATGCTACGGACATGAACGAACCTTTCTCCATGCAGTAATGCAGAGGCGAGCGCTTGAGGAAGTCGACCTTCTGTGGGTCCGCCTTGTGGCGCAGGAGCGTCTCCATGAGCTCGCACGTTGCAGAACCGCTGCGCTTGATCATGGAGCAGAGGTGCAGAGGCGTTTGTTTCAGGAAGTTCACGGAGTTGGCGTCAGCGCCAAAGCACAGCAACAGCTCGAGTACGCGCGACGCAAACTTCACTTGAAGTTGCGTGGCCAAGTGGAGTGCTGTGTTGCCCTCGCGGTCACTGAAGTTCAGATCGAGATGTGGCAGCACTTCCGGGCGGAAAAACAAGCTCACCATCTCAAAATTGCCCCCACGGACTGCCAAATGCAACGGTGAGTAACCATGCTGAGTCTCGGCTTGTTGCAACATATCCAGGGCACCACTTGTCTCGTTGACAAGAAGCGCGCATGCCAGCTCCACGTTTCCACTTTCTACGGACTGGTGCAGCACAGTGTTGCCGTACCGATCAATCCGTAGACTCGATGTATTCAGCTGACGCCAGGAAAAATTGCCGCCATCACTTCCTCCTCGACCGTAGTGTGAGAGCGCATCGGAGTGCGAGGAGGCTCTGGTGGTGATCAAGGTCATAGAGTCGCTCGATACTGGATCAATATCTCGTCCGGCAAAGTGCGACAGAGCAGCTTCAGCAGCTTCTGCTCTGCGACGAAGTCTCTCGACCTCTCTCTTCAGCATTGCGTTGTCGCTGTCAGACTCGCCGCCAAAATCACTCAAGCGCCCACGAAGCGTAGCTCGTCTCATGACATCCATCGGTGAAAAGTCCGCATCCTCCGAATATGCGCTTGTACCGACTGATGCAGTGGCAGTCGAAAGTACATCGTCTTCCTCCAGAGTTTCAATGGTTAATTCGCTGTCACGGCCGGTATACCCCAACGGGTCTGCAGATTTGTCTTCTTGCGAAACTTTAGCGGCGGAAGATTCAGCCGCAGCTGCTCTCAACGCAACACGGGTCTGATGCCATCTCCGGAATGCACGCTGGATGAGTAATGCGCTCTCACTCCGCTGCTTTTTGAGAGCCAAAACCAAGCGGCGCAGTGAACGTTGAAGCAGCCTTGCGGCTTTGTTACGTAGAGCAATTCGACGCTTCTTCTCAAGAATGGCTTTCCATCGCACTTGAATGCTCCACAGTACCTGCAATTGTCGAACGTACACCCGGCGCTGTTGTCTTCCTCGCCATGAACTTTGTAGCTTAACTGCTGATGCCATGACGACGCTTTCCCGTCGCTTTTCCAGTTGATCAAAGGCTTGCTGGCGCAAAAATACACGCGTTTTACCGAGCTCGGCATGGTCGATTTTGAGTGTTTCAAGAAGGTTTGACGCGGTCCACTCAGCGTGCTCCTTAGAAGCTACCAAAAGCTGGTATTGCTTCACGAAATCGGCATGGAGCATACGAACTGGATATGACTGCCGCATAATCTCCACGGCTTTCAGAACACCACCATAGCGCAATTGGCTCGATACCTTCGCCATGTCAAACTTGTCGCCCGCGCTCTCGTCGTTCGGCTTGATACAGCGGATATAGTGCGTTTGGGTTTGCTGCACCACGTCAAGCAAACTGGCAAGCTGCTGCTTAAACTGAGAGCCGATACCAACCGAACTGAGCACTGAAGATCGACGCCTTAGCTTCGGCTGGCCCAGTTGCAGTTGCGCTGACTCGCTGGCCTTGAAGAAATCAAATAGCTCGCGCAAGTGAGCGTCGCTCGTTTTTCCCAATACGCTAAACAGCTCCGCGTTGGGCTGGTCTTTGTTCTTTTCGCAGAAACCTTCGGCCTGATATCGGACATTTCCGGCGTAGTGGTGAACTTGAAAGGCGAAGTCAGCCTGGTCAGTTCGCGACGCGCTGAAATAGCGATGCTCTTGCAGTCGCTGATACAGTTTCCGCGCAAAACCTGCGTCACTCCCTTTGGGCACTACACACTCCTCATCCAGGAGCGAGAAAATGCCACTAGGTCGTTGCTCAACCATCTCCAGACACAGAGCATTGTCTTCGTAGTCCACAGCATTCCACTTGATCCCTTCCTCGATATGCGCTTGTTGCTCTGTTAGAAGAATGTCTTGGATAAACTGGTACTGCAGCTTCTCGTTGGCATAGTTAATGCAAAATTGTTCGAACTGGTTGATCTCGAACTCTTCGAAGCCGAAAATGTCCAGTACCGAGATACAAGGTGCCGCGTTCTTAGCGACCCCTTTGTTGGCCGAATTTGAAGCGTGTTGAATCTGCGGCGAGGCTGAATTCACTTTCGACACCAAGAACTGGAACAGAAATGCGTACAAGGAGCGAGCCATAGCATCTCGAGCGTCTCCACACTGAGCCAGGCTTAAGTTCGCATGGAAGGTTTCACCGCCGACGCTGATCTTGCGAGTCGTCAACGCTGGGATCAGTTCTTCTTGATCTACTGCAAACAGTTTACACACTATATCAAGGTGCTGCTGCACCGTAAGCGAAGACAGAGACGAAGTTGCCAGCTGGCACGGGGCCGATGTTGTTCCATTGTCACCCTCTCCTTCATCCTCACTTGACGAAACAAACAGGACATTCCCCAGATGGAGCAATGCGCTCAATATTTTCCAGATCGCTCCTTGCTCAACATCCGTAAAGCCCAGGACTTTCATCGACTGCAGCACTAGCTGGAACTGTTTGTCGTCACGGACCCCGTCATTCCTCTGGAAGCATTGCCCGCCACTGATATACTGGAACTCCTCGGCTGATAAATTCTCCAAATGCAGCTCGCTCTTCGTATCGTCATCTGCGCCAGCTAAGAGTTCGTAAAACACGTGGAAATTCCTCTCTCCGTCGTTCTGGTGCACCACGCGCACCTTTTCCAGCAAGTAAGTCTCCACTGACGTACCCACCATCCTCAGCGACTCATCCAGCTCGTGTCCTTCGAAGAACATGCGCACGAACTTGCCAAAGCGACTGCTATTGTCGTTGCGCAGCGTCCTGGCGTTTCCAAAACACTCGAGAATGGGGTTCGCGCTCATCAATTCGCTGCCGCTGATCGCGCGCCTCCTCTTACTGCTGCCACCTGCAATAGCCGCGCTGCGACTGCTCTCTGCTAAGTAATTCATAATGAACTTGGTCGTCTCCGTCTTGCCGGCGCCGCTCTCTCCACTCACGAGAATCGTCTGGTTCTTCTTGCTCTCCCGGGCTCGTGCAGTCTGCGCCTCAGTGATCTGTATGCGCCCTCCGCAATGGAGAACACGTGTGGTGGCAGCGCTGACCAGCCAGGCATGTCGCTGTGGAACTTGTGCAGGTCGTAGAGCCCTGGATCTCCTTGAACGGGTTCACGGCGATAAGCACAGCGCCCGACCTGCAGTACACCTGGTCCACGCCGTAGCGCTGCGCCAGGTAGTCCACGAAGGCCGGCTCGTGCAGGTGCGTGAGAGCGTCCAGGTTCTCCACGTCCGCGAGCGTCTGGCCCGCCGCTAGCTCGTTGGCCATGCGCACGTCGCCCGCTTCGTCGGCTTCCAGCGTTTCGCCGCCGTCATTGAGCTGCACCAAGACGCGGGCGGCGTCGCTCTCGAGGCGGCGCAGCACGCGGCCGCGCGCCCACTCGTACTCGGCCTCGGCAGCCCGCACGCGCACGTACACCTGCATGGGGGCAGCTGAGGTAGAGCGATAGTGGGGTGGGTGATCTGTTCTCCAGCTTCTTCTTCGTCCCCTTGCTGCGCTTCTTCTACTTCTAGGAGAACTCAACGTTACGCCCGCGCTGTCGCAGAATGCGTGCTGATTGGTCGAAATCACCATCTGAGTCGGTATCCGTCTACCAAGGCACTGCACCAGCTCACCAAGGCGTAGGATATGTCGCTCGTATATCTGCCCGAGAGCGCGTGGTCGATGCGCTACGGTGCGTTGCAGCATTGTCGTGCAGTATGGAGCGAGTGCATTGGATAATAGTCGTGGTTTTAGGGCCGGATTACTTCACGGTGGCCATCATAAAGTACCTCGTCAAGGAGGACGAGTTCGCGCTGTACGAGCTGCAGATCCAGAACGGAAGACGCAATTGGAAGGTGCTGCGTCGATTCAGCGAGTTCGACAGCTTACAAGCGAGGTAGGATGCTGCCAGAGGGTAAAGTTATTGACCACGAGGCGACAATGAGAGCTGACGCCTCGCTGTTTCAGTGTGCGGTTCAAAGCAGGCGACCGACTACCGGAGCTGCCGCCCAAGACGTACTGCTGCAGGGACCTGAACCCGGACTTTTTGGCCAGACGCAAGGAGCTGCTGCAGGTCTTTCTGCACCACATGCTGCAGATCCCCGGTATCGCTGACGACGACCACGTGCGCGAGTTCCTGGGGCTCAAACTGTCCACGGAGCTCTACGTCTGAGCCCACTAAGTCCCTATGCTAGACACGCCATGCTTTCATCAAAAAGTGTGTGCGCCCACTGCGAGCTGAGGCGCACTGCCGCTATATTAAAAAAAGAAACTAATTACAAGATCCGCAGGGCTAGAATCAAGGTCGGGCGGCGGGCGCTCGGTATGCAAGCGTCACGTGCGATCAAGCCTTGAATTTCTTCTTGCCTTTCTTCTTCTTGCTCTTGGACTTTTTTGACCGGTTGCGGTTGCGCTTGCCAGGCGACGAGCCGCCGCTGCTGACAGGAGAGCTTGCGTCCTTGTTCTCGGCTGCAGCCTCGGCGTTCTCGGCCGGAACGTTGATGGAAAGGGGCTCAGAGGTCTCAGCGTTTTCGGTCGGAGTGTCGAGTGACAGCCGAGTCGCAGTCTCTTCGGCAGGAGTCGCCTTCACCGCTGGACTGGATGTGATCGCCTCCCACGAAGCGGACGGTGCGTTGGGGCTCTTCGGTGACGCCAGCGCTTCGGGTGCGGGGGTCGCGTCGACGACAGGCTCCGCAGTTACGGGTTCAATCGGCACCTGCTCCTGCTCCTGCTCTTCCTCAACAATGCTCTCCTCATCTTCAGTGGCTCCAGAGGTCTGAGCACCGTCTTCGTTCTTCACCCTTGCATCCTCAATGTTAATGAGCTCGGGCGTGCTCTGCGACAGCGTCATCGACTGCGTCAGGTCCACCTTGACGTACTCTTCCTGCTCCAGCACAATGTTCTCAATCGATTCTTGGAGCAGTTCATCCGTGAAAGCACTTGCAGTCTCCGTAACAGCTTGGGCAATTACTAAGTCTTCGCTCAGCATTTTAGCGACGAACTTCTCCACCTTTTTGGGACTCGCAGCCTCCTTGGGACTCTGGGCGACCTTCTTGGGGCTCTCGGGTGCCTTCTTGGGACTCTCGGGTGCCTTCTTAGGGCTCGCGGGGGCCTTCTTAGGGCTCTCGGTGGCCTTAACCGGGCTTGCAGGGGCCTTAATCGGGCTTGCAGGGGCTTGCTTCGGCGATTCAACAACCGCAGGCGCAGTTTTCTTCGTGGGGCTCGCAGCAGCCTTCTTCGGGCTTTCGATAGCCTTCTTCGGGCTCTCAACGTGGGCCGGCTTGGGGAGCTCAAGAACAGGAGGATCCACCTCGCTCTTCGGGGATTCCGTAGACCTCTTCGGGCTGCTCTTGGGGGTCTTCTTTGGGCTAGCAGCGGGCTCCTTCTTGGGACTGGCAGCAACCTCCTTCTTGGGGCTGACAGCGGGCTCCTTTGGGGCTAGGAGCAGCCTCCTTGGGAGCTTCAACTGTCTTGGGCTCTTCCGCCGTCGTCTTGACAGGAGACTTGATCTGCTTCGGACTGGGTGGCGCTTTCTTTGGACTGGCAGGTGCTGGCGTGGGCGGTGCAACAGCAGCAGAAGTCTTCGTCTCACTCACCGACACCTTGTTGCCATTGTGCACGTTTGCGCTGCTGTCGTCGGCGGACAGCGAGCGCGGCGTCTTGCTGTTCATGTTCATCTGCAGGTAGTAGTAGCCCATGGCGGCCATGCCCACGCTGAGCAGGCCCGTCACGAGCAGCAGCGTGGCGCTCGCGCTGCTGTTGGTCGCCATCCTCGCTCTCTGTCAGTCGGTCGCTGCGCTGCAGGCGAGTGGTTCGTGGAGTGCTGGGTGGGCAACGTCGGCCTTGCGCGTCTCTTGTGTGATCTGCCGGTTTATTGAGCGGCTCGCGGCCAATCGCCGCAAGATATCGGTGGTGTCCCTTGAGTGACTGGGACTCACTATGGGACCCTATCTACGTACGGTACATGAACGCATGGGGTTCACGTAAGCAGCACCGGAATGGCAATGGCAATGATGCTGGGTCCATAATCTCGCTGTGATCATCGACTGCGTTTGCGTGCGCGGGTGTCCTTCATGTCCTTCATGTCCTTCATGATGAAGTTACAGTATTGACGTTTGGGGAAGCTCTGGAACCACGAGCACCTTCATGTTCATGCTGCCCAAATACTAAACACTTTCGAGTCGTAAACTGCGTTGCCGCATCGTCGGCGATGGATAGGCCAAGCCAAGGCAGCAACTTCATCGGAGGGCCTGTACTTCGAAGTACTTGTCAGAGGAGAAACAAGAATGCATGCACTGTTATCGTGGCACGAAGACATTACGCTATGTATGTATGTGCACAAGTTCTAAGCGTCCCACTACCCCCGATGGCGCGTCCTAGAAGACTCTTCTCTCAGTTGCTGCCTAGCTACTTGCTGAACGTGTAGTATACATTATCAAATTTCGTCGCCGACGAGGTCCCAGAAGGCCACCGGTTCCTGTCCTTGCCGCACGGTGTCGCACTTGGCCGGGAACGCCTCGTAGCGCTGCAGGATCTGGGCTCCGCTCTCAGCTGCCTCCACAAGGTCTCCGTCGACGTCGGTGCCACACCAAACGAACATATAGTCGGAGCACGCCACGATCAAGCACAGCTCGCCAATATCCTTGGTCGGGTCGCGGAAATAGCTCTCGCTGATGCCCGGCAGGGGCCCCACAAACAACGGGTTCTTGGCTGTCATGGCGTCATTGCAGTTGCCGCTCTTGTCGGCGTTAGCGTAGGCCACTTCCATGCGAAAGACAATCGTGCGCTGGAACTTGATCCGTCCCTCCGGGTGAAGTTGCTCCCACTCGGTGAGCTGGAAGATGAAGCCCGCGTTCGGGTCCACGATCGGACGCGACTGCCGCACAAAGTCCAGCGCCTTGTACATGCCGATGTTCTTGTACCACATCAGATACGCGATGGCCATGGTAGGCGAGCGGGAGATGCCCTTCACGCAGTGCAAGAAGATCCGTCCGCCGCACTCCCGCGCGCGCTCAATGAAGTCGAACATGCTGTAAAAGTGCCTCGCGATGTCCTGCGACGAGTGGTCCCGGAGTCGGATGTTGAAGTAGCAGAACTCGTCCGGAAACGAAGCAGGAGCGACGCTGGCCGCGCAGTTGATCACGTGCGTGATGCCGTTCTGGATCAGCATCGACTTGTTCTTGGCAGCGACGGCACCACCGATGTACAGGAAGTCCGTCAGCTTCGAGCACACTGCAGCCTGGTCATTCCGCCGCTTCGAAGCACCGGTTGTCGTGGTGCACGGGTCGAAGTTGGCCTGGTCCACCTGCGATAGATCGAGCGACAAGTTGCCTGGGTTTCGGCTGCGTCGTTGCTGCGGCGGATACATCCGCTTCGGGGCGCTCACGCTGCCACGAGCAAGCACAGTAACGGGCGGAGTCGACGAAGACGACGAGCACGACGACAGCGCCCCAGGCGACGCGTTGCTTCGACTCTCCAGGTTCATCTCAATCGACAACGACGCTCGCTTGTCAGACGGAGACGCACTGGCGAAGTGAGAAGCATCGGACACTCCCAGAGAGCGCTTCCTGGCCTGTGTCAGAGAAGGCGCCCAGTTCCCCGTCGAGGCAGTCGCGCCCGCCTTGCTCTGCGTGAAGCCCTGCTGGCTGCAGACTCGCTTGTTGGGCGTCGGTGGAGTAAACATCACACAGCTGTCCGCCGACTGCCGCGACGGGGTCGTGCAGTTGTTGTAGCTCTTCGCGACGAATGCCGGTGATGCCGAGGTCGGACCTACACAAATGGCATAAACGGCGAAGCGTCCGCGCGTCAGAGAACAATGCACTCTGCAGTCTCCCAATATTATCGCTGGATTTTCCGAGCGTCGACAGATGAGAAAGCCCTTCCTTACCTCTCGAGACGCTCAGGGGCCATGCCGTTTCATCCAGGAACGGGTTGCGGTGCAAACCCGGCGACGCACAGACGCCAGCTCGCGGTGAAATGCTCTTCTTCTGCTGCATCGTCAGCGCCGGCGACGTAGGACAGACCTTATACGCGTTCGGCAGCCTCTGGCCGTCGGCCGCTTCTTCCGCGGTCAGCAACTCTCCGAACGCCTTTGAGCTAGTCGAGCAAGCACCACACCAGCAACAACAACGTCACAGTTGTCAGCCTACCACAATCTGGACAGCCCAAGCAGGGCAGATAGATCGATAGACTCGAGCAAGGAGCTCTAAGACATTTACATTTTCCCGTCCGAGTAGCAGCGCGTGAGCGACGGAGGCCCTGCTCGACGTCGCACCTTCGGGTGCGAGTCCAGCGGCGGCAGTGCATCCGCGTTGGATCGAAAGGGCTTGTAGCCGTTGGCAGCGGCGGTCGGAGACGTGGAGGGCGACGACGACGCCGAGAGCGAGAAGAAGGAGTGCGCGCTCTCGAGCTTCCTCTTGGCGTTGGAGCTCTCTCCGCCGGCGCTCGCTCTGCCACTGAATGGGGCGGCGACTGGGGCGAGTTCCATGGACCTGGATGCTGTCGCTTCGGTGTTAAGTTGTGCGTGCGTGGGGGCAGACGGACGGGGCCTTGCTCTCCTTGCTCCGTCGCGCTTCTTAGTCGGATCCAGTCGCAGCGAGCGACGTCCCAGGCGCTAATGCAAGTGTCTGTGCCCCGCTTCCGGCGCGCGTGGGGGGGCTCGAGGGGTTTTGCTCCGAAACGGCGCGTGTAGAACGATTCCGCCCCATACTAGGGCGCAGTCTAGGTTGAGGCCGCCGAAGCCACTGGACATGGCGTTTCGCGTTCCGGACTGAGATTTCTGCTGCAGTTTAACACTCGGGCGAGGCGAGGCGAAGTACTTGTGTGCAGCCGAAAATACTAATCTACCGCTAACTGTCTCTGGCTGACTGGCTTGGACGAATACCATGGCGTTGCGTGGCCCAACTTCATCCTGACTACAATAGCACCGAGCTGATCATCGCAGCAGTACTCTGCAGTCCTGGGGCAACCTGCTCATTGCCGCTGTGTATGCAGCTTTGCACCTTTAGGGTTGAAGCAGGACAGGCATAACTACAGTCTGGTTGGTTCAACAAGGACTTTCCTCCCCACTCTATTACCGCCCTTGGCTACTTCCAACTCCCTTTGGCTATCGTTTCATGCCCCTCTGCCCCGCATGACGATACCTGTTCCTCGCTTCCTCCTCCACCAGTCCTCACTCCAGTAAACCTTTCCGAGCCACTCCCACTGGTCTCATCGGTTCACTGCTGACAAACGCTTCGTTCGCTGTCTCCACTCGCTCTCTCAAGGTTCCAATCGCTTTCAACGCATCGCTCTCGCTCTCACTAGCCATCCCGTTCGCAATCACTCTCTGCTTCCACTCCTCCTCCACACATGTCTCCCACCTTACCCCCCTCCGATGTTCAGCATCCTCCGAAGATCTTGAGTCATGGATAGCTCAACAGACATCGGAGCCGAAGCTGCAATTTCAGGAGGTGGCCCTGTCGGCAGTGGAGGTTGCGATGGAGGCGGGCCCGGGGGAGTGGCGGTGCAATTGGAGCGCTCACGTGCTGAACAGGCGGCGGTGGTGTTGGAGGGAGTGGGGCGCTGCAGATGCTTGTGCACCGTTGCCATTGCTCAAGCCCCCACTCGGTTTGGTAAGGAACGGCGGCATCGGGAGCTGAGCAGGATCTGGCGATGACTGGAACGCAGACCATGCCCACTTTCCTGAAGCTGACAATTGCTCCTTCTGCTTACCATTGCGCGATTGCTGGTGGTTGCTGTTGTTGCCAGACTGAGCTCCACTGTTGTTTGCGTTGCCACCTTTGTTCTTGCCCTTCTTCGACGTAGGCGCGTTTTCTTTAGACGCATCGTCGCTTCCATCTTTGTCCTTCCGTCGCCGTCCGGGAGTATTAGAGCGACTCTTCTGCTTTGATCCCCGCTTTGCCGAGCTACTGCGCGTGGGGATGTTGTCTGCGGCGAAAATCGCAATGCACATGCATCCAAATCAACACAGGAATCTTAGCAATTTAATTGCCTACGTCCAAGGCAGAAATTGCAATAGAATATATACCTGTGTGGGCTTGCACGGGGTTCCCGTTCGCAGCCATAGAGTTGAACTGTTCCGGTGCACTGCTGGAAAGCATCATGGACGGTGTGAGCAGCAATTTACTGCCGCTGTTCGTCCTCGATTCCCGATTTGTCGCGGCAATTGCCAAAGGCTGGGAAACTGCTGCCTGCTGCTCCGACGGGTACACGAAGTACCCCAGCTCTTTATCCCAGACGCGCGCGTCGACATCCATCTCCTCCCTCTCGTCGTCGCCGAGTTGCAGCGAGTCGTTCACGTTATCGTCGCTGTCGAAGAACGGCACCAGCGGACGCCCAACCAGATATCGCGACGCCATTGTCGTGGGTGTAAAGGGAATGTTCAGTCAGCTGCTGTGGCGAATGCACAGCTAGGGGCTCGGGGGTTTACACGTGGGGCAAAAACCTCACTTTGAGACTTCTTTACACAGCTCGCTTGACTGCAGGATTGAAGACCAGAGCTCGGGATTTCCGGTGCTGCGATATCTCCTGCGTCTGATTGGGAGCGTCGGGTCGGTTGGGGGATTGCGGGGGCGGCGAACGCAGCGCTGTCTTGAAGTGTCTCGCGCTCGATCTGCTCGGCTTCTTCCCCTTTGGAGACTGAGCGAATTGGGGAGAATGCGTGCGTTACAGGTGGTTTCTCGTTCGCGGACGCGATTCGCTGAAAAGAGGACGGTATCTGAAGCCTGATTTGTTGAAAAAGATTCCCTTCAACTTCGCAATGCACTGATTCATGCTCGGACGGTCCCTCGCGCTGTTGCATACCAACAATGTATTCGCACCAATGACATTACCCGCAACGTTAATTCTTAATTGCATGCTTACCCACATACTTGTGCTCAGCTGGTCACAATTTGGGGGCGGAAGTATTTGTCCACCACGCCAAGCAGAAACTCGACTGAGAACCGCAAGTGGTCTCCGTCCGTGGAGAGGAAGTGCACCTTGCCGGCCTTGTCCAAAGTTTTCAGTCCGAACAGGTCTTCCTGATACCACCTTGTCTCGTTGAAACCTAGCACGGTCTTGTACGGGTCGCCGTCTTGGTACATGCCGAACCATTCCGACTCCTTCGGGAAAACCTGCGTGTCCTTGTTGGCGCGGACGAGCACGAGGTTCTGCAACTTGATGAAATTATCCTTGTACGTCTGGTTGATAGGCGTCTTCTCGTTGTTGAGGTCGGGAAGGAATTGAGCTGTTCAAAGGGAAGTTGTGGTATTAGATTCGGTATTATGCACTGAACGAACAATGATGAAAACGTACCGTGTTTTAGATACGCTTCGATGCGGAGAGGATCCCGAAAGTAGTTAGCTTGAGCGATGCGATCTACAGCAACACGTAAAGTCAGCAATTGCCACGTTGGGTTACAGTTTACATTTAAAAGCATCGTACCTTGAACTCGTTGAGTATACACAGCTTCTCCAATAAGCTGGATAACACAAACGGGTGCATTGTTAGATCGAAGAACAGCACCACAATATAGAGAACCTTTCTCACGAACCTACCTTGTCGATTTCCTTGCAAATAAAGTTTAGTGGAGAGCACCGCGGCAACCCTCCAACCCCAGCAAGAGGTCCATGAAATGATATGAAGTTGTGGACTGGCGGGTCGTTGAAGCGTTCGATGTAAGCGCGGATCAGCAAGTTGCCCTGAATCACTTGCTGATGTTAGCTTCATGATCCCAGGACAGCGCAAATATTATCACCGCATACCTGAGAAAACCCAACAGCATTGAATCCTTTGGCTAAATATGGGTCCTGTCATTTTGCAACGCACAACTCACGCAGCGTTATTCGACCGGCGGCAACCGAAAATATCGTTTGCAGGTCAACGCACCTCTCTCACAATTTTGGCGAACCAGTCCGTCTGGTTATTCATCGTGACGAAAAAGCTGTTCTCCACGTCTTCCGACACCGAGTCACCGAGCTGCACACTTGCCACATACACGCCAAGGCGTTTCGCGACCGCCTATTCATCGGAGCACAGGCCAATCGTCACCCGCTTGTCCATCTCCAACACTCTATCACCAAACACACACCTTCTGGATGCGCACCATGCCTCCATTTCCAGCAGCATCGCCCATACCGTGCATCAAAACCACCGGCAGCGTCGTCAGCTGCTCGAACACCGGCGCCTTCTTCTCGTTCTTCTCGTTCTTCACCGCCGACTTCTCCTCCAACTGCAGCGGCTCTTCCTCCGCGAAATACATCGCCGAGCCCTCACTAATCAGCGCGAACTGCACCATCACCAGCACGACAACGGCCACCGCTACCGTTAGCAGCAACCAGTTGCTTCGCTCCATCGTTCTCGTCCTGCCACCGCGATGCCGAAAGGATCGTCCGTCTCCCCCCTGATCTGAGTCGCTTCAACCGATTGTTCAAGCGGACATTGGCGTTTAGTGTGTGTGCACCACACCACAATCTCACTACGTTTTCCCACTAAGTGCGATCCTTGGCGTCTGGCTGAAAATCGCTCGAGGGCAGGCCGACAGCGACCCCAAGTGATCGAGTGCTGCTCACTGCTCTGCTGCTACCATGACTGCATTCGGTCGATCGAAACTGGTGCGCGGCGCTGGCGACGCCATGGCTCGCGGCGGCGCCCGCGGCTGGGGCTGGTACCACCGCTCTCTGGCCAAAATGAACGCGCCCGAGGCGGCTGCTGTGGCCTACGACGCCGTGGTGCCCACGCCCGCGCAGCCGCGGCCGCGCGCCTTCCTGGACGTGAGCATCGGCGGCGCCAAGGCCGAGCGCATCGTGGTGGAGCTGGCCAAGGACATCGTGCCACAGACGGCCACCAACTTCCTCAAGATGTGCACCGACGGCTTCAAGTCCGCGTCGCTGGGCTCCGGCTCGTACAAGAACTCCAAGTTCCACAACGTCACCAAGGGCGTGTACCTCGTGGGCGGTGACGTGCTCAAGGGCGACGGCACGGGCGGCCACGCCGCGCTGGAGGAGAACCAGCGCTACTTCGACGACGAGAACTACGCGCTGCAGTTTTCGGAGGAGGGCGTGCTGGGCATGGCCAACGCCGGCATCAACAAGAACGCATCGCAGTTCTTCATCTCGCTCCAGCCGCTGCCGCACCTTAACGGCCGCAATGTCGCGTTCGGCAAGGTCGTGGAGGGCAAGAATGTGTTAAAGAATATGGAGGGCGTCTACTGTGTGCAGCACAAGCCGCTGACGGACATTAAGATCGTCGACTGCGGCGTGTTGTAAGCGGGTGGAGCAGAGCGTACAGCTACCCGAGTAACAGGCAGGAACAGGGAAGGATAGCGCCGGCGGGAGGGCGTCGGTCGGACTAATAGAAGAAACACGATGCGTGGCGGCGCTTGATCTCTCAAAAGCATTCGATGTTGTGTTTCCAAGTCGTAGCAGTGCAGCCAAGGAAGCGCTGTGGCCTGTAGATCTACTTACGGAAGGCATGCTTCATACTGTTGGGGAACTAAGTGTATCGCCATTCTTGCGCATCGAGCGATGAGCCTTGCGCGTCGACAGGATTGTGCAGTTCAAAAAGGCACACCTTGATCATCGAGCGGGGTCAGACGAATGCAGCCGAAGCTTCTTGATAGTCATGGCGGTCATTTTACCGACTATGCTTAGTTTACTCCGTTGCAACTTGGAACATTTTTTGCCATCTCTTGAAGTGACCCCGGTACCTCTAACGTACTGCAAGTTCAACTCCTTTAACGCCCACTAGCTTTTGAACTCTTTTTGTTTTTCGTTTAAACTTTGGTAAAATATTCACACGCATGGAAAAGATAAAAAGAGTAACTTACCACCTTCCTCGCACGCCATAACGTGGCTGCGCTATTTAATTCTAGGCAGCAACGTGAAGAAGGATTCGAGCTGGCGGATAGCAGCTTAGAACTGCGCCTCAGTGACACCGTGGCCCATCGTGTTCGTCGACGAGAGTCCACCCGTGATGGTGTTCTGCATGGCATCCACCAGCTCGGTGCCCGACCAGCCCTGGTGCTTAAGCGTCTCGACGCCTTCGTTGCGCTCAGCGCGCTGCACGCCCTCAACGTACGCGAGCATGCCGCGCTTGGCGTAATCGCGCGCGAAGCGCGTGATGCCCAGCGAGTCGCTGTGGAAGCCGGCCAGCGTGATGAACATCCAGCAGAAGCCCATGCGAGCCAGGTCCGTCACGAACGTCTCGATCTCCGTGTCGGACATGCCAGCGGCGTCCCAGTTGAACGACGGTGACAGGTTGTAGGCCAGCATCTGGTGCGGGATCTTGGCCTTCACGCCCTCAGCGAACGTGCGCGCAAGAGGCACACCGGGCTTGGCCGTCTCCATCCAGATCAGGTCGGCGTACTCACCGTAGGCACGGCCACGAGCGATGCAGTACTCGACACCGCCACGCACACGGTAGTAACCCTCGACGGTACGGGCAAGGTCCCAGTCGAAGTTGATGTTCACGCCGAGCGACTTGGCCAAAGCCTGCAGCTTGGGAAGGCTCAGCTCGAGGCATTGAGCGTTCCACTTGGCAAGGGCGTCCGAGCGGCCCGACTTCTTCAGGACCTCACGGACGGCCTCCGGGTAGGTCATAGCGTGGGCACGCTTGTCCCAGTCACCCTCACGGCCAGCGTGAGTGGCGTCAATGTATGACTCGATGTTGAGGTTGGTAGCACCGATGATGAAGGGGTGGTCGCGCGGGTCGATGTTGTTGTCCAGCAGGGTGGCGGCCTCAGCGTCTGTGCGGGCCACAATGACCAGGGGGCTGCCGAGGATGTCGGCCTGCAGACGAGCGGCGATCAGGCGCTGGATGTGCTCCTGCACGGAGACCAGCACCTTGCCGCCCATGTGGCCGCACTTCTTGGTGCCGGGCTTCTGGTCCTCGAGGTGGATGCCAGCGGCGCCGCGCTCGACGAACATCTTGGTCAGCTTCATGACGGCCGTCAGACCACCGTGGCCAGTGTCGGCGTCGGCGACAATGGGGCGCATAAAGTCCGTGGGCGGGGTGCGCGCACGCTCCTCGGCCGTCATGCGACGGCGAGCCTCGTACTGCTTGCGGTCATGGAAGAGCTGGGCGCGGAAGAGCTGGTCCACCTTGTTGGGCACCGTGTCCATGGGGTAGTCGGCGACGTCCGGGCCAGGCTCGTTGGACGTGGAGGCCGTGGACGACGACTGCCAGCCGCTCACGTAGACCGAGGACAAGTGCTTGGCCATCTGCGTGACCTGGATCGTGTCCAGCGCGCCGAAGGTGTGGCTCGTCTTCTTGGCGGCCTGCAGCTCGCGCAGCATCTTGTATAGCTTGCGCGACATGGCGGCGCCGGCGTTGGCGGCGGGGACCGTGCCCTGGAGCTTCACCACGTCCTCGGCGCCGTACGGGCGCTTGACGTAACGGAAGCGCTCGTCGTTGATGAAGGCCTCCACCTGCTTCACGCGCTGCGCGTAGGCGCTCTCCTCGGCGCGCGGGTCGTGCGAGCTCAGGTGGCTGGCGATCTGGCTGATGCGGACGTGCGGGGCGCTCATGGCTGCAGGATTAAGCTGGGGCTTGCTGGGACGCGCTTCGGGGCGGGCGGCAAATTGGGAACTGCTCCGCTCCCAATCTTTGGCTCGGCGTGCGTTGCGTGTGCCGGCGTCGACTCAAAAGATCAGAGCCAAGGGCCACGCGGGTCCGTGATTGGCTGAAATTCAGTATGGGCGGCTACGCGCAGGCGTCGATGGGTGCAAAACCCTGCACCATACTGAGACCAAGTCACGTCGGATTTGCCCGGGCGGCACGCGCACATTGCGCGTCGAGCCCGACGTGGAAGTTTCGCGCAGATGTTGAAGCTGGCAACGGATAGGCCTGCGACTCCTCATGGTACACGCAATGGCCATGTCGGCCAGCGCTCAGCGAGCTGCTATCGACACCGCCACGAGTGCCGAGCGCTTGCTTCGGCAGGCAATGGACAGCGATACATTGGCGCGACGAGCCGCGTTGCGCCACGGGACGGAACCAGTGCATGTAGCAGTCGCCGCACGGGGCACCCCGCTCCGAAGTCTGCAAGTTGGCATGGGCGTCAAATCACACCGACACCTGTCTGAGTATTCCGGTGAAACCTGGCTGCAGGCCTTGTGTTTCAGCGAACGATTGTCTTGAAGGGGAGGGTGTCGACACGACCTGGTCACCGCTGTTAAATGGCACACGTGTGTCGGCGAGCAAGGTGGGACGTGACTGTATACGAAAGCAAACACCGCTGCTTGCACAAACAGCAGCTCGTTCTTGTGGCCCCCAGCTCAGCTTGGCCTCCATGTATCACTGCAGTCGATTGCCAAGTCGAAGCGCCGGACACCAA
The DNA here is from genome assembly GCA_024211575.1 of Phytophthora melonis. Lineage (NCBI taxonomy): Eukaryota > Oomycota > Peronosporomycetes > Peronosporales > Peronosporaceae > Phytophthora > Phytophthora melonis. The sequence goes on from JAMXKT010000062.1 coordinate 50,360, forward strand.
CCACCACGACTCCTTACTGATGCCGGTTGTGTTCACCCTGCAACCAGTAGTTTGCGATGACAACTATTGAAGCAGGCCGAAGGCAGTAGGAACACCATTTCAATCAACCTGCAATCAACCTGTTCATCACGCTGTCTTATTCTCCATCGACCATATGAGCGGGCTTTCCACCGAGTTCGCGACAGATACCTTAAAGATATCAAATATCGCTGCATGCTCCGAATTGGTTTTGCCGCAAAACTTTTGCGATCCACGTTCCTACCACTTGCAAGTTCTACATTAGCTTACTACCTATCCTCCTTCATAGCTAACTGGCTCATGAGCCTTTCGCGCCGTGTTGAGCGGCAGGACTCCGCGATGAAGGCTTCAACGTTGCAGGCCGAGAATAACATCTCAAGGCTCTTGACGATGATGTTCTTGGCCCCGTTCAGGTTTCGGTCCATGACAGCGCTGCAGGAGCCTCTTCCCCGCCGAGAATCTCCTTGGCCTTGTTGCAGTTGGAGCAAGTCTTGGAGGTATATTCGTCGCTGCAGGAGATCAGCTGCTCACCATCTCGCTCTACCTTGTAGAGAGAAGCTGTACTACAGCCTGTAGTGATGGAGGCCCAGCATTACGCGCGCCGTAGGTGCAGCGCTTCCAGCCTCGACGGGCCTCGAAGTGGCTGTGCGAACCCGGCGTGTTGTCCACTGCCACCATCAGCGACGTCTGAAACGCCGGTAGCAGGAACGTCTTTGAGTTCGCGTGGGCGAACTTGTGGTGGAAGTCGATCACGGCGTTTGTGAGTTTCCGACGGTCTGGTTTGCCTCATCGGCGTGCACCTGGCAAGGTCCTCGCACAAGAAGAAGAAGGCAAACCGTTTGTACGCCACTCTGTGGCCAAGAATTGTGGTGCAGCCGATTTGCCAAGTCGAACCACCGCGATTCCTTTATGAAGTCAACAGGAGTGCTGAAAGCGCGGTTTTTCGGCTCGGTTGTACCGTGCATGACCTCGTAGTTTGCACGACAACTACAGCAGCACTATCACGGCAAAAACGTGACCACCATTACAACCTAGCCGTAGCTGTACTTCGCGTTGTAAGCTTACACTGCAATGTCGTTGATCCTAAGTCAGGAATCCAAACTGCCGGGCCGACTAATTTTTAACGGGAGGGGGGGGGGGCATGGCAGATACCCTGTTGATATAACGTTCAACTTGTGTAGGGCGTTTTGCTGTTAGTGAAATTTACTAGACACTAACTCACTGTTAGCTGTACGTTTGTTGACTGTTAGTTGACGAGTTAGTAGCAAGATAATAATCATGATATATATTAACCTTACATTTAATGAATTCTTACCTACTAAACATTCTAAACACTCTACGTCCTTGAGACCCATCTTCTCAAGCGAAATATATTCGGACCAGGCGGAATTCAGCTCTCCGTCTTCAAATTCATCGATCATCTCGGTCGGAGTGTGACGGACCAGATTCCAGGTCGGTCTTTCCCACCCTACCCATTTTATTATCTGCGTATCATCAGTCAATATCGAATCAAAAGCGTCTAATCTCTTCAAATATAAAAACCAGAAGAATCGGGACGGCGTAGATAAAGTTATTGATGTGTAAAAATCCTTAGCCATTTCCAATTTTGTGGAAAATCTAGTGATACTCGTTCGGCAAATACATGTTAGCTAAATTTACTAGACACTAACTAACTGTTATTTACACGTACAGCTGACTCTACAGTTAGTGTATAGGGAGTACGCTACGTTCAACCATGTCAACCACATCGCTCTTCGCTCAGTTGTAGGGCAAGTGCAGTGTTCAATATATCGACGTGGGCACGTCATGGTGTATTGGCGCTTCAGGTTCAATCAAAACGAGAAGCACTCCCCTGCATCGAACTCGCGTAGCAAGACTTATCGGATAACCTCGGTACTGCTGCCACGGCTTGAAGTCCGCGCGCGTCCAGGTGATCGCCGTTCCAAGTTGGAATCCAACGGACGCCTTATGTTGCTGCGGCTTGTGGTGTGCTGGCCCAGCGACTGGATTTTATGACCCATTCCGCTCCGACTCGGACCGCCGCGGCATGAATGTACAGCGTAGTGATCGATAGTCGTGCCAAATAGCCGAGACGGCACGCACCGTGCCGGCGCCGTATCTGGCATCGCGCGTCGACCTGCAACGCATTCGCTACCGTATCCATATAGCAGCAGCCTGCACTTCACTTGAACCGCAAGCGCAAGCGCAACACGTTTATCCCTAGTACACATAGACCATTGAGGAGGGTGCCAGTCTCCGGGCAGTTGCCGTTGATGTGAGCGGTGCGGTTGAAGTCGCTCTTGCGCTCTCCATCCGTCTCCTCGCGCTGTAAGAGCAATTTCGTTCCGACAACGCTTCCCCATTCCACCTGGCTGCGATTGGGCGCTGGCCTCTGCACTGCCCTCGTCGGCGGCACAGCGGCCCCACCACCGCGTAGTGACTCACGCGCCGCCGCCGCGTTACAACGGGGCTGGCAGCGCGATTCAGCACGAGCGAGCGCTTCTTCCTCCCCTTGACTCTGGCAGTGTCGGAGACGATGGCGACGGGCAAGCGCCGCCAGAGCATCGAGGTGTTCCGGCTGCGGCTGCGCGAGACGGTGAACGAGGGCGACGACGGCGAGAGCGTCGGCAGCGGCAACGGCAGCGCGCGCAGCCTGCTGAGTCTGCCGGAGCAGGAGCAGGTCGCGCACCCGAGTCCCAATGACGTCGGCCTGCTGCGCACGAAGGAGAAGCTGCAGCAGCGGCGGAAGCTGAAGCAGAAGCAGGAGCAGGAGCGGCAGTCGCTCGAGAAGGTCGAGAGGACGGTCACGAGGCAGCGACGCGTACGCGTGGAAGTCAACATCGACGAGGACAGCGAGGAGGAGTTTGCACCAGGTCAGGAGATCAAGATCGACGAGGACAGCGAGCAGGAGGAGGAAGATATTGACGGACGCGAGCCCAGTGAGCGCTGCAAGCCGCGCTTGCTCGCCTCAATGTCGTCGGGCGCCGACAGCAGCACTCGGACCATGCGCTGTAGTCTCGACGCCGCAGAATCCCCACCCACCGCGGTGGATGTCGGCGATTTCCGATCCATTGAGGCTGTAGCGCAGCTGGATGAGAACATCGACGACGCTGCGGAGCCAGGAGACGTGCTCGCTCCGGAAGAACCGCAGACTACTACGACCGCGAATACCGAAATGCAGGCGGTACCGCGATCCAAATCGCCGTCGGCTGCTCAACCGAAGGACAATATCCGCGAGTCGAGACGGGTCGTGCTCGTGACGCGTCCGAGCCAGCGGTACGTAGCGGGGAGGCTGCTGAGCACCATCGGCGGTCTTGATCTAATTGGGAATGGATTCTATTGTATAGGGACATTGAGATGTGGACGGAGCGCGCCACGAGCACGATGGTCAAGTCGACCGGCAGCAGTGCGCGACCGACGCCGACGAGCGCGCAGAGTCGGCGGTGGGTGCTCGAGTACAAGCCCGTCGTGCGGCACTCGGGCTGGCTTATTAAACGTGGCCATGGTCTCCGCAACTTCAAGCGCCGGTTGTTCTGCATCGTGGACGACGAACTTATCTATCACGACACACACGACGCGACGGAGGTGCGCGGCCGATTGGATCTCACGCGTAAGAGCACGGTGCAATGCATGCTGCACAGTGGCTTCAAGCTCGCGCAGGGCAGCTACAGTATGGTGCTGTACGCTATGGACAACCACGACCGCGACGTCTGGATTCGAAAACTACAGGAGCACAACGTGCAGCTCCTGCCCGAGGGCGCCAAGACTGCTAAACTTATGAAGCAGCACAGCGACAACGCAGACAAAGGCGACCCGATTCTCTTTTCCGGCTGGCTCCGCAAGCGTGGCCGAATGGTAAAGTCGACGAAGCGCCGCTGGTTTGAGCTCTCGAACTCGACGCTTTCGTACTACGCACACCCGCAGGGCGGCTCTCGTAAAGGGACCATTGACGTCTCCCACGCGCGGGTATCTCCTGTAGACACCCTCAAGACGGGTGAACGACACAGCTTCCAGATCTGTACCCCCAGTCGCAACCTCTTCCTGCACGCTGACAGCCAAGAAGAGCGTTCGCTTTGGTTGGCTGCACTTGCGTCGGTAGGCGAAGGTGGTGCCAACGCCACTCCGGGCGGGTCGACGTCATCTAAGCCCGACGACTTTGCCATGCCTACCAGCGCAACGGAGATCGGCCGAATGTGCAAGTGTGGAGCGATGGATGAGGGCGGAGCAGCGGTAGACGGCGTTTGTCGACGCTGTATGTCATCTTTTATTTCAAACACGGAGGACGCAATGGTGGATGTTGCACGCGAAGTGCAATTGCTACTGGCGTCTCCGTACTCACCGGAGGGCTGCACCTCGGCGGCATTCCTGAAAGAAAACACGGGTCGACCGGTCTCCAACGCAACCGTACGAGAGTTCATGAGCGGGCTGTCCGACTACTTGATCCACACCCGCTTGAAGGAGCTCTTGATGCTCGCTGGCGTTGCTCAGCCTGAAAGCAGCTCCGACAGCGACTCGGACGACGATGGCGTCAAGGACACTGTAAGAGCGAACCCGACTCACCCGCAAGACGCGGCTGTGATCAGCGAGATCACCAACAATATCCAGATCATCGTCCACGAACAGATCGAGGAGCGCGTATTCTTCCCTCTGTATCGCGTCATTCTGGCCAACGTGCGCGCACAAACCCGAGAGGATGCGAAGCTACTAAAGGGCAAGATCGAGATCCTGCGCAACAAGTCGCAGGCGTTCTTCGGCATCAGCCCCGACAGCATGTCGTCGACCAAATGGTATTCGGCCTGCGTCAAGCTACGGGAGGTCGACAAGGTGAGTCTCCCGTATATGAAGCGCGCGCAGCTGCTGGCAGCGTGCAAGGAGATCTACGCTGTCTACCACACCGAGCACCCCACGCAGCCGCCCATGAGCGCTGATGCATTCATCCCAGCGTTCATCTACGTGCTCGTCCACGCGCACCTAAGGGACCCCGTGGCGCTCAAGGAGTTGATCACCTTCTTCGATGCGGGCCGCCAACAGGGTGAGATCGCGTACTTCGTGACGTGTCTCGAGATCGCGCTCGAGTACATCCGGTCCCTGCTGACGGCGTGCACCGTGGTGCTGTCCTCCGACCGCAAGCTTGGCATCGAGTTCTCGAAGCACCCCGAGGCCGATGTGGTGGTTGTCCATCGACTGGTTCCGGGCGAACAGGCCCAGCAGAGTGGCGCGATCAGCGTGGGCGATGTGCTTGTCGCCGTGAACGGACTGCCAGTGTATGAGATGGAGCTGGCGGAGGTCGTGAAGCTCTGGCGGGGCGTTGACGGTGAGGCGGAGTTCTGTTTCTTGCCGATGGACGAATACCTGAGGAAGTATGGCACGTCGTAAAAAGCTGGTGAGCTTGTTATTCAAGGGCAGCAACACACTGCCATCTCCACCGCCGACTGTAGGCGAGCACGAGTGCGTTTTCGTCTTTGACGTTGTGTCGTCTAATTCAGATACAAAGTCCTCCAGCTCTCAGCGAGGAGAGAGACCTTTATAGTGTTGAAGTTGTCTTGCGATGGTCGCCCGAGAGCGAGAGCCTCGTAGGCGGACAGATGACAAACGGATCGTTTGGACTAGTTGAAAGTGAAAAATATACAGCCGTGCAGTGCAGTGAAAATATACTGACGAAGGCTACTAGACTGTAGTAGACTGTAGTATCCCCAACGCCTGGCGGCGGATGGCATAGCCCTCTAACTCTTCTGTAGCATATTCCAGCTGCTCGTCTCGGTGTCAGACTCTGACTCAGAGCTATCACCAAAAGCCAGATGCGATAGCCGCTCTCCACTATTAACTCGTTGGTGGAACGATCACGGTGAAGCCGGACAAAGTTAAGCAGGTGGCACTTTGCGCCATGGATGACCAGCCCCCGCCCTCTGCCAGGGTCACTCGGTACCTCTACATTCGCCAGCAGCGAAAGCACACACGGGCCGTCGCTGAGGTTTGTGCGCTAGCCCGCACAATCCAAAGCGCGGCGAGGACCAACAAACGTCTAAGTTACAATGCTGGGCTCGCGAGTTAAAAGTATCTGGCAGACGCGTATCGGCCGCTCCAGGAGCCGAGAGAACGCCTCCCAGGACGAAGCGGAGGCCCAAGATGCGAACACGCCAGTGGAGCTGGAGCAGGACCACCGCGTCTCGGTCATCGACAGCAAGGCCGCGGCGACGCCTCACACGCCCGCCATTGACGCAGACTTCTACAAGTACTCGATGGACGACTCAGTCTACGTCTCCAAGGCCATGTCCCTCGACGACGTGACTCCGGTCTCCCCCTCGACGTCTTCCACCACCTCAGGATCGACGAACGAATCGCCGTTGTCGACGGCCGAGAAGCTGTCCGAGAAGGCATCGGCGAATCCAGTGACGTCCATGTTCAGGACCTTCTCGGAAGCCCGCATGTTCCCCAGCATGAACAAGAGCAAGCCCCCTCCGGTTCCAGCTTCAGCCCCGGCGTCCGACGACGATGATCAACCGACGACGGCGCCGTCGTCGTCGTCCACGCGGTTCTCGTTCGCTCCGCCCATTCCGACCCCGTGGCGAACCTCCCGTTCGTCTTCGGACTGTGCCCCGAACACGTCGTCTTCTGCCTCTTCCTCGTCGACCTTCTCGTTCTCCTCAGCCTCAGCATCAGCGTTGCCCCCTCGAGAGGCGGCTTTGAACGCTCTTAACAACGTGCACAATGTGAGCGCGCGATGCCGAACTGCGTTATCCAGCTCGATCTCGCGCGGAAGTCCGTACGGTGAGCTGGTTGTCGTCGACATCTTGGAAGCGCGCGGACTTGCGGCCGACCAAGATGAACGCGGCGTCGATCTTCCGTTCACCGCCTCACTGCAGCTCGGCGATATGAACCGCAAGTCGAAGCCTGCCGACCGTGAGAACCTTGCGGTGAACGAACGCTTCGTGTTCTGGTTGCCTTCGTCGCCCACCATCGGCCAGCGAACACTCGACGTGTTCGTTCTTGGCGGAGACGAGCGTGACCTCGGCGAGCTGCATTTGAGTTTGTCGATGCCCGTAAACGAGACGTTCGCCGACTGGTTCCCGATCGTGTCGAGAGTAGACGGACTAAAGCACGGCTCGGTGCGAGTGGCGATGCGTCGCCAAGTGCTCACGTCGTCGCCCATGGTCGAGGCTGCTCAGTCGCTGGGGGAGCGAGACTCCTGTCTAAACTTCAGCGACAGCACGCGCTACGGCGACCTCTTGCCGGAGCTCTGGAGCTGCTTCCCTGGATCGGAACCGGAGGTGGCTGCGTCCAGTCCCCCAAAAGAGGGCAGCAAGCTTGGCCGACTCATCGGCATCCAGGAGCAAGTCCAGCGTGACGTCTTCTAAGGCGTAGAGCAGTAGTTTGTGTTGGCCGATCGAAGGCTCCCATGTAATAAGTTAGTAAAGGTAAGTGACGTTCGTGTCGTACACAACAACAACAACAACATTGCATCGATTCGGAGTGTACTAGTACAGTATCTTGTTGCAATTGCACGACAAGATCTCTTTTCGATGTTGAAGACGTTGAGGCGGGCACAGAACTGTACAGTACCAACAAACCAGTGGACAGGAGGAATCAATGCCGGGTGACCGCAAAGTACAGATTCATCAGAGATGTCTATGTATTGGCATTACCATGCAGTTTTCGAGCCATGGTCATGCTCAGTGACTGCACTATATACTGTAGATATAGAAATAGCGGACTTGGTTAGCTTACGCACGAGCGTGTTGCCACGCCATGCCGAAGCAGTAGCAACGAACCACCTGGCTGCTTAGTACAGACGCTTCTCGTACGTGTACAGCGAGTGCACGTTGCCCTCGCGCTGGGCGGCGGGGGTACGCAGCTCGAAGCGGAGCTCGCCATTGTGGAGCGAGTCGTGCACCTTCTCGAGGCTCACCTGGCCCAGGTCCTGCAGGCCGTGCTTGATGCCTTGCTGCAGGTACGGGATGTACTTCATGAGCGAGCCCTTGTCGACCACGGCGCCGCTCACACCCTGGGCGACCTTGACGGTGGCGTGGGTAGCGAAGTAACGCTTGGACGAGCCGGCGGTCATGGCCTCGATCGAGCCCATGCCACGGTACTTCTTGAGGCGGACGCCGTCCTGGAAGAAGTACTGGCCCGGAGACTCCTCGGTACCGGCGAAGAGCGATCCGCACATGACGGCCGAAGCGCCGACGGTCAGAGCCTTGACGATGTGGCCCGAGCTGGCAATGCCACCGTCAGCGATGACGGGCACGCCGAATTGACGGGCGTAGCGAGCGGTGTTGTACACAGCGCTGGCCTGGGCACGGCCGACGGCGCACACCTCCTGCGTGGTACAGATGGAGCCGACACCCATGCCGACCTTGAGGCCGTCAGCGCCGGCGTCAATGAGACGCTTGCACTGCATGCGGGTAACGACGTTTCCGCCGATGACGTCGATCTGCGGGTACGTGGACTTGATCCACTTGATGAGGTCGACCTGGAAGGTCGAGTCACCCTGCGACGAGTCAATGACGATGAGGTTGACGCCGGCCTTGACCAGCTCCGTGCAGCGGTCGCGGTCGTTGGGGCGAGTGCCGATGGCGGCACCGACCAGCAGCTGCTTGTTGGCGTCCTTGGAGGCGTGCGGGAAGTCGCGGTTCTTGACCAGGTCGCGGCGCGAGATGAGCGACATGAACTCGCCCTTGGCGTTGACGATCGGAAGCTTGCCCTTCTTGCTCTCGCGCAAGATGCGGTTGGCCTCCTTGAGCGAGACGCCCTCAGGGGCCGTGATGAGGTTCGTGGACATGACCTCCTTGAGCTTGGTCTGGCGGTCCTCGATGAAGTCGATGTCGCGGTTGCTGACAATGCCGACCAGCACGCTGCCGACCTTGCCGGACTCGGTGATGGGGATGCCGGCGAAGCCGAACTCGGCCTTGATGCGGTCCACGTCGGCCAGCGTGTCCTCCGGGGACAGCACCTTGGGGTCCGTGATGAAGCCGTTCTTGAACTTCTTGACGAGACGCACCTCCTTGACCTGCTCCTCCACCGTCATGTTGTAGTGGATGATGCCGATGCCGCCGTGCAGCGCCATGCCGATGGCCATGGCGTGCTCCGTGACCGTGTCCATGGGCGAGCTGACGAGCGGCAGGCGCAGAGAGATGTTGCGCGAGACCTTGGTCTCGAGCTTGACGGCATCCACGCCGAAGTTGATGTGGCCCGGCATGAGGATCAGGTCATCGTACGTGTAGCCCTGGCCCTGGTTCTTGTTGACGAAGATGTCGCTGGCCGTGCGGCCGTCCAGCAGCTCGGGGTCGATGATGGCAGCGTCCGTGGAGGCCATGGTGAGGTTCGGAGCTTTGGGGTCGCGAGTGGGAGATCGGAGCAAATGCCCAAGTGACGGAAGTGTCGGTTCATGTCGGCCAGCTCCGACCGGCACAGCAGCAACCGAAGGCCAATGGTTTCGGCCTTGTTTTTTGGCCAATCGAGAGATCGTAAAATGCGAGGAAGCAGCCAATCAGACGTATCTGATCGTAACGGCAACTTGGCATAAGGGACATGGACACGGCCCTCTGGAGGTTCTGGTGTTGGGTGCTCCGGTGCTCGACATGGCGGGGAATCAACATCTCGTCAACGGCAGCGAATGCAGGCGCATGACAGGACAATCTGCTTATGCGAGTGCTTATGCGCTGCGCTGCGGCGGTTCGCTCGACCAGAACTAGAGCTTGAATCGAGCGATCCTTTTGGCGTGTTCAAAGTCAACATACAATTTGCAAGAGAGTGTGGGATTTGAATCGTACAGATGCAATTCCAGATTTCAGCTTCAACTTCGATCGACAGAAAGATACCATTGTCAAAAGGGTGTGCCAACAGATATCCCAGTCAAACGCGAAGCTTCCTGGTCGCTGTCGATCATGACCCGCAAGTCAAGCCCCGACACGCCCCGCAATGCGCCCCCAGCTTCGGACGACAAGTCGACAGCGGACCACGCCAGCACGACCAGCGAGAGCAGCGCAACGGACAGCTGCGACGCGTCCGATCGGCCTCGTGTGGCTTTCATCACGGGCATCACGGGCCAGGACGGGTCGTATCTGAGCGAGCTGCTGCTGGCGAAGGGCTACACGGTGCACGGCCTAGTCCGTCGGTCGTCGAACTTCAACACGGCGCGACTGGAGCATTTGTACCGAGACCCCCACGACCGCGGCGTCCGCTTCTTCCTGCACTATGGAGATCTCATGGACGCGTCCAATTTGTGCCAGATCATAGCGCGCGTACGTCCTGATGAAGTGTACAACCTGGGCGCGATGTCTCACGTCAAGGTCTCGTTCGAACTGGCCGAGTACACGGCGGATGTCGATGGGCTCGGTGCGCTCCGCCTGCTCACGTGCTTGCGCACTTGTGGACTGGAACACTCGACACGGTTCTACCAAGCGTCAACGAGCGAGTTGTACGGCAAGGTGCAAGCCACCCCGCAGGACGAGGACACTCCGTTCCACCCACGATCGCCCTATGGTGTCGCCAAGCAGTTCGCCTTCTGGAGCGTCGTCAACCACCGCGAAGCCTACGGCATGTTCGCCGTGAACGGGATTTTATTCAACCACGAGAGCCCGAGACGCGGACCAACCTTCGTCACTCGCAAGATCACCAGAGCTGTTGTGCGCATTCGTGCTGGCATCGAGAAGTGCCTCTTTGTGGGGAATCTGGACGCGAAAAGAGACTGGGGGCACGCTCGCGACTACGTCGAGTGCATGTGGCGCATGCTCCAGCACGACACCCCAGAGGACTTCGTTGTTGCTACTGGGGGTGCCACAGCGTCCGGGAGTTTGTAGAGCTTGCGTTTGCTCACGTGGGGCTGACTATCGCATGGAAAGGTGCCCGAGGCTCCAAGGATGAAGTCGGCGTCATCGTCAACGACGACCACGAGCCTCAGGACGCCAATCTGCTGGATCCGGATCGAGTCGTAGTGCGTGTGGACCCAGTGTACTTCCGTCCAGCTGAGGTGGATCTATTGTGCGGCAATGCGAAGAAGGCCCAGCGCGAATTAGGATGGACGCCGACTGTACGCTTTCGAGAGCTTGTCGCTGAAATGGTTGCGTCCGATGCACGGGAGCTGCGTCAGGAGACCCATGGAGGAATGAAGTACGGGCACGATGGCGCCCCGATGGAGCTTTTGAGCCAGGAGTTCCGACAATAATGCCATCGATTTTGACATTAGACGACGTGCCAGTCTGTAGACAGGTAAAACTTCAAGACAGTTCATTTTAGTTACGATAGTTTCAAAAGTGGGGTTGATCTAGAGACTCCGGCGTTCCTGGTATCGGCGCTGCAGCAGCACGCGCCGTTTGACATCGGGTTGGGCAGCAGCATGACCCTCGATCTCAAGTAGCACAGGCCCCTGCAAGCGCGAGAGCACTTGAGCGAATGTTGGGCGATGCGCAGGGATATCCCGGAGACAGTCCTCGATGAGTTTGCGGCGCTCTGGCAGACAAGTTGACGGGAGCGACGGCCGCAGTCCCTTGTGCGCCACACGCATAAGCACCTTCAGCCCGGTCTCCTCCTGGTCGTGATACGGAGTACGACGAGTTTCCAGTTCAGTGAGCACAATCCCAAAAGAGTAGACATCGGCCTCTGGGCCATAGCGCTCGCTGCGAATGATTTCAGGAGCCAGCCAGAACGGCGTTCCGACGAGCGTCGTAAGAGCGTCGACGCCCTTCTTGTACCGGCGACTGAGTCCAAAGTCGCCAACCTTGCAACCATACGTGGCTGAGCAGAGAATGTTGACGCTCTTCAGATCGCGGTGAACCACCGGACGCTCCTGGGAGTGCAGATAGAGCATGCCTTGGACAGCATCCACCGCCATCTTGAGCAGCGGATCAGCCCATGTGAAGTTCTTGCCGAGCCCCGAATGCAGTACGCTGTGCATGTCGCCATTTTCCAGGTACTCCATCACAATACACAAGTTGGAGGCGTTGTCCCAACTGGCGCCGATGAACTGCACGATGTTCGGATGCCGCAGACACGACATCAACTCGATCTCGTCGCGGAAACTTGCCAATGCGCTGTCCCCATTGGACGCATTCCGGTTCCCATGACGATTCTGACCACCTCCAGATTCCACAATATGCTCTCGACGCATGCGCTTGCAGACAACGATGGTGCCGAAGTATCTGGCCTTGATCACGTCGCCCATCGAGCCACGGCCAATAGCCTGCAGGAACGTTAGGTCCGCGAACGGGATGTGAACCATCTCGAGGTGACGCATCTCCGGTGCTGCTAGCACGCGCGCCACGGCGCGCTCCTCGTCAGCGTGAGCAGCGTCGTTCTGCAGCGCAGCCTCGGCTTGTTTCAGCGACGACTTGAGGTTTTCGTTCTCCTTCTCCACCAAGAAATTCGAGAGGAAGGAGCGCCGGTTGGTCCGGTCCGACGAATACGACAAGATGAGCAGCAGCACCACAGCCATACCGTACGCAAACGTGATCAGCCACTGCAACTGCAGTCCGAACGCACTCACAACGATGGCGTAGATGGCCCCACCCGTGACAGCCACGACCACGACTTGGACGAACTCCAGACGAATGGAGATCACGAACAGGAAACTGAAGAGTGACGCAAAACCCACGAGCGTCTGGACCAGCGCATCCGAGCACATATGCGTCACGCTAATCGCCAGGTCCCGCTGCTCGTCGTTCAGATAGACAAGAGCGTTGTTGATAGCATCGCTACTGAGAGGATTGTCGCTGTCGCTTGAGCTTCCGTTAAAGCCAGGAAACACAGCCGAGAGCGCGGGGTTCGATGCTTCACACGATAAAAAATCATCAACAACCGTTGTGAAGGCGTTGGTCGCCCAGCGACTGGCGTCCGCCAGCCATACCTGGAATGTCAGGTTGAAGAAGATGATGATAAGACACACCCAGCTTCGCCATCGCGTCTGGAACGGGTTGTACTTGTTGGGGAGTGCAGCGAACGGGAGCGCGATCGGGGTGTAAATCCACTGGAAGATCGTCGGCAGCGAATCGTACGAGAGAATGAACTGATCCATCCCAGTGAACCCGGAGCTCGGCAGCACGTAGAAGACAAGGTTCACGAACACGTGCACGGCCATCCACACTCCCACGTGCCAGCGCGCTCGACCGAACCAATAAATCGCAGTGAAATCTTGGTACAGCGTCTCCAGCTTCGGGTCCAGGAAGAACCTCGTGTACTTGTTGAAGACCTGCGGATCGGGTTTCACCAGTACTGCATCGATATACTGCACCGTGGCGTCGTCAACATCGAGCAGCGTCGCGCCTTTATCCTCCTCGCTGCTCGAGCGTCTCCGGTTCGCCCTTTCCTGTCTCCGTCTTCTCCGTTCTAGCTGCCGTTCTCTCCTCCTCTCCCTGCGTGCATCCTCATCGTCCTGCTGCCTGTAGTCACCCGTTATCAGCAACTCCACATATCCGTTGTCCGCATTCTGACTCGACGAAGAGCCTGACACAGCGGGAGTGGGCGGCGGCGTAGCAAACCCCACGCGCTTCACGCCACCTCGCGGCCGCTTCCTGTCCTTAGGCCTGAGCATCAACACATCAACATCCTGTTGACCGTCACCAACCTGAACCCGAGTCTGGTAAGTGCAGCGAAGCCCCGCACTGTCGGTAGCTGCTCCACTTGCAGCTGTTGGAGCCGGAGCATCCGACGCTGTCGGTGTGGCGCTGCTGTCCGTCTCGGAGGATCCTCGGGGCGCTGCAGAGCCCGCACTCGTCTGAGACTTACGCCGCGACACTTCTTCGTACACGCGCTCCATCCGGTACTTGGCGTCGCGCTCCTGGCGGCGTCGAGGACGAGGTTGGGGCGGGAACATGCCGCCGCGTTCTTGAGCTTGCGCGGCCTCCGCTGCATGGTTGGAGCGCGAAATTGGCGCTGCAGGCGCAGGAGACGCAGCAGAAGCCGCTGCAACATTGGGGAGGCGGCGGCAGCCTCCTCGGCCTCCTGCCGCCGATGGTCGGCCAGCAGGTCCGCCAAGGCGCTCTTCCTGGGCATGCCCGTGCACCTGCGCTGTCTTTATTTTGACAACTATAGAAACAAGTCGACTTTCCACCAATGGACGTTGGGCGGTATCTGACTTTCAGCGAATGAAAACGTGTATACGGACCACTTTTCAGCACGCGAACACGGCGGAAGTCGGACTTGGGAGCGGAAGGAAGAATGAAGTCGATCTCCTTCTCGGACGCCACCAAGAGCAGCGACAAGCGAGTGATAGATCCATTCAACCAAAGCTCCTTCGCAACGGCACTCCCAAGCCCAGCCAGCAACACCAGAATCAGATCTGACTACTGACCATTTTCAACCAATCGCATGTCTTTAACAAATCGCGTTTACGAGTTAGAGCTATGCCGCCTGAAGCTGCTTATCCCGAGCAGCTCCGCGTAGCGCCAGAACGGAACTGCCAGCCCCCACGCTGAAGATGAAGGCGGAGCACGCGAAGGACGCGCAGGGCTCGCGGTCGCTCAACCCCGTGCGCTTCATGCAGCTGGCGCTGGCCGTGACGATGCTGCTGTCCGTGTCGTACATGTGGCAGTTCACGGCGGAGACCGTCGTGTCCCCCGCCACGGACGAGATCGAGGCTACCAGTGCCAAGGACGCCGCCGCCAAGCTCGTACAGGCCGCAGAGAACGCCAGAGCCGTGCAGCGCGACCGCACCCACGCCCACACGCAGTATCTGGTGCGCGGCTTCGAGGAGGCGCACAAGTTCGTGCGCGAGTACGGCGTGGACTCGATGGGCCCGCTGTTCATGCTCTTCATGAGCGACACGGACGCCAACGGCACGTACTGGTTCCCGCCCTGCCAGCAAGTCAAGGAAGCCGTGTACAAGGGCTTCAAGCGCGCCCCGCGTCGCTCGAGGCTGCTGGAGATTCAGGTGGGCCCGGAGAAGTTCTGGAACGACCTCATGAACCCGTTCCGACAGAACCAGCTCTTCTACATCGACTACCTGCCGACGCTGATCCGGTACGACGGTGGCGGCAACTCGTCCGCGCTGCTGGCCGGACCCAACTGCCTGAACCAAGATCTACTGGACGTGGTGTTCAAGGTGAACAAGCCCGCGGCGGGCCAGCCCATCGCCAACCGTGTCATGCACTTCAACAACGCCAAGCAGGTCATGGACTTCTTGGCGTTCTACACCTACGACTACCCGCTGTTCATGTTCTACGTGTCGGGCGTGCACGCCTTCAACAACCGACTGTGGTGTCCGTTCTGCGATAAGGCCGAGGTGCCCGTCATGCACTACTTCAACTACACGGCGCCGGCCAACGCGGTGCTGATGCGCATCGTGGTCGCGCGCGAGCCGCGCCAATGGTTCGACGAAGACAACGACTTTGTCGGCCCCGAGTTCAGCAAGAAGGTCGTGGAGTTCGACGGCGTGCCGTACCTGGGCTTCGTCGACCGGAACCGCACCAGCAACCAGATCAAAGTGAGGGAGTTCGTGCACGGCATGGACCAGCACGAGAAGCTCAAGGACTTCTTCCGACAGAAGGCCCCAAGCCCCGCACCAGTAACAGCCGTCCCAGTGGCATGAAAATTTGCACTTAGTGCTCCTACTTCACCAAATAGAGACACCAAACGATGCTTGTACAAACGGTTTATTATTTCTGTACCAGGCTATTATCGCTCGCTCTAGAGAGGAACTCAAGCCATTTGTCGTTCTCATGTCGGCGGGAGTTCCAGCGGGAAGCGGCTCCTTGCTGAGTGCCACGGATTTCTTCGGCAAGACGGATGTGGGCGGCGTGGAGAAGTTCAAGACTGTGGCATTTCGGGCTCTTCACGAGCAGAAGCTCGAGGAGGAGCTGCAGCAAACCAAACTGGAGAATGAGCGCCTTAAAGACGCCAACGCCCGAGTGACTCGCGATTTAGAGGAACTCCAAGCATCCTTCGAAGCGAACATCGACGATCGCGAGCGAGTTCTGGCGTTCAAGTCGAAGCGAATCGAGGAGCTGCACAGCAAGTTGCGTGAGTACGAAGCGATCAACGCGTCGCTATTGCAGACGATCAACGGAAGCGGCACTACGGATGGAGGAGATGCAGGCAGTACCAATACCAATACCAATAGCACAGCTACAACTACCCCATCGGCTGAGCCTGAAACAGAAACGAGAGCTAGGATGATGACTCTCATCAATGCGGGGAGACCTCTTTTCCACGCTCTGGACACGTGCAAAGAGCAGGAGTACAAGCAGCTATACGAAGAGGCTCAGCGACAGTGCGCGCAGCTCATCCAAACCGCCTTGGAAAACGAGGCGGTCGTGCGTGAAACGCGGCTGGCTCAATTCAACAAACAAGAGAGCGATGCCCAGATCAAGCAGCTTCAAACGCAACTCGCTGCAATGGCTCTCGAGAAAGATGAACTCGGGCACCATTTGGAGAGGAAGCTGATCCTTGAGAACGACCGCCTGCGTCGAGAGAAGGAGGCGGAACTCCAGGCTTTCCACGACGCGATGCGTACTCAAATGCGGATGCAGTTGGATGTGACAACGCAGCGAACGGTTGAGGAGAACGAGCGCGTGCAGCTTGAGCTGCGCTACCAGAGCTCGCAGCTGGAGAAGATGATCAAGCAGATTGACGAGCTCCGGGCGGAAAACAAGCGCTCCAAGCACGAGATGCACGTCTTCGAGGAGATGAACACCGGGCTCAGCAAGAAGCTCAAGTTCTACGAACAACTTTTCGCCAAAATGCAGCAGAAGGATGAACTGCGAGTGAAGAACGAGAACAACCAGACCCCTCGGACACCAAAGTCTCCACTGGGGGCTCCCTCTTCATCGAGAAGGACACCACGGAAGCCTCCCCTTCCAACACTTTCCTCCGTTCACTATGCGAAGTCTGCGTCACCAGAGACTCCGTCGCTGTACGGTATTGGATCACCTCATGCTTCGTGCTTTTCGCCTGATGTGGACACCCTCCAGAGTGTCCGATTCCCGGAGTTTGATCTCGACTCGGACGATATCCAAAGCCCATACCCGCTCAACTCGATCACTGACGTTCTGGAGAAGCATCTCCAGAGTCGCGAGTTCACGAAAAAGCAAGTCGTGGCTGTGCTGAGGTACCACCAAGATCAGTATAAACGCAGGGAGAGCGTACGAACTTTTGTTCTCGTAGAGCATTGATTGGCTGTGCCTCACTACTATTGCCTTGTATCGTCCCTTCAGCCCAAGGTGGTTCGTGATGCGGCCAGGTTAGGCACGACGCCTGTGTTGAAAAAGAAACTAATGCTTTCCAAAGCTTGCTACTCGCCTACGAGCTACGGACGCAAGATCAGAGAGCCACCGGTACGTTGCTGCTGTGAAATGTTGACTCGCGGCAAGGTTCACTAAAGGCGATGTGGTTGCTGCTCCGCAGATGACACTTGACTCGTTAATTAAACAGAAAGCTTCGGCCGCGACGTCGTCAGACAACAACACAAGCGACTCAGCTGTGGATAACCAGCAACGCCAGATACTCCACTCCCTGTTGCTTCCTGAACTGTCGCAGAACAAATCGAAAGCTAGTCAAGCGCCGTCAGTAGTTCAAGATCCGCCCGACATGTGGAAATCTTCTGCAGCTCAACGACAAGTCGAAGTGCAAGTGCATGGCCCACCTGCTACAGCTAGATTCTAACGTGAACCCTCTGGCCAAAATCAACCCAGCTAGTAGTAAAGTCGATTATACAGGTTCACGACGTAAGCGGAGTGTAGGTATAGTATAGTTCATGGCTCAATCAAAACGAGTTGCCGAAATATCAACGCGGAAGGCATAGTCTTTCATCTGGTGTCAAGATGCATCTCTCCGTTTTTGGAACCCGACGACTATCGTGTCAAGTAGGAGTCCTCCATCATTCGAAACCACCCTGTGTTGCACTTGTTCAAGGGCCACTTTTTCAAGGGCCAACCAACTCTCACTCGAGAATTCAATCGATATCGGGATGCTGGCAAGAGGCGTCAACACGTTGTGGCGTTCTGCTCGTGGCAGCATTAACCGCCGACTCGCTGTTCTCACCGCACTACACGCGAGCCGAGGAGTGGCGACAACGGCTCAAGTGGCCCGAACAAGCCTAATCTCGTACAACCGCACACGATCGCCACGGCCGCGTTTTGAATCCGCCGAGCTGGTTTTGCACAAGCACCGCAAGTCACTGAAGGCTCTGTTAGCTAAGAAGCGAAAAAGGTGTGAAGAGCAAACGCTGGATGAAAGACGACGACGAAGAGGCTGACGAAGACGATCGCGCTCTCATCCCCTGCAGCTCTCTGACCTGGGCCGACGAGGAGAGTATTTAACATCATCTTCTGTGTAAGGAGGGTGGCACTGCGTTCCCTATCGCTTGCGTTGATGAGGAGCTATTCCGAAAAATGATTTCCTGGCTCAAGCAATCGGATCGTGCGCAGGGGTCGATTTTTTCTCCTGATGTAACCAAGGGGCGTATTGCCTCATCCATTCGAACGGTTTTTCTCCATCTTGTGCTGATGCTGAAGCAGGACAGGCCACATCTCGACGGAAGCTGATAATGCACCCCAAATATGTGCCCAAATCGCCCCAAATGTCCCAAATAATGAATTGTCTCTGTAACATTTAGGTACATATTTGGGGCCAAGTATACGAGTGCTTTCTCATAAAACTATCCCAAATATGTACCAAAACGGAGGTGACTGATTATCGTCTATATAGTCTATGGGCGAGGGCGAGCGGACGCGAGCGCGAGCCTCACTCAATGCATTCACTAATTACTAACACCCGCCGATTAGGCGGGGGCGTGTCTGTGCGAGCGAGCGAACGCGAGCGCTGCAACCCGATATTTTTTCTAGACACCGCGCCTGGCCGAGACGAGGAACTTAGCGTAAGGGACAAGGGGTGGGGCAGGCCGCGCAGCGGCGCCCCCGAGCGAAGCGAGAGAGGGCGGGCCCCTGCAGACCCGTCGCTAAGTCCGCAGACGAGAGCCAACGCGCGAGTGTCCGCCCTGTGCTGCTCTTTCACTTACCGTATTTTAGATCTCATACTACAGAGAGATCTCATAATTCAGAGCGGAGAGATAGTGCATTTGCAACAGAATATGGCCGTTTTTGGCAAGAAAGGTCCTAAAATACGCACAAAAAGGGTGAATTGGCGCAAAGACAAAATACAACAATACAACTTCAAGAATATGGTGTATGAAGTATGAGATCTAAAATACGGTAAGGTTATTCTATCCTAAATATGTTCCAAAACGTTCCCACGGTCTTAAATCATTTGGGAAAATTTTTGGGATTTGGGGCGTTTTCGGGGTGCATTATCCAATACCATCTCGACTGGAAGACATACCTCAAGCCGGAATCGTTACGTGCGAGAGGCATCGCTGGGCTCACGATCAGCCGGAAGAAGTCCATGAAGCTTGTTGTTGTCATGTCGACTGACCTCGTCGAAGCTCAAGCTCAGGTCTTGCTGATGATGGACATGTGTATGGAAGATAGACAAGATAGCCCAAGCTGCGGCTTTCCTGTTGGTGTTGTCACGAACTATAGCCGCTGGATTTTCTATAGGCGTGCGGCAAACCAAATTCTGTGGGAGGAAGATCATATTTGGAGGAAAACCACTACGAGGATCTGGCGCGTGTGGCTGGACGGCTTTATAGGGTGGTAGATGAATGATGTGCCAGTACCGGTATTAATACTTGAGAACCATTCTTCTGTTTGAATTGTTATAATTCTCCTTTGGTACAAAGTCGCGCGTTGCACGAAAAAAGCTGTGAAATTTAGTACAAAATGAAGTCTATCTACTAGACCAGCTATGGATGAAGCCGTTTTGAAGTTTAAAGTATGCGCGCGAATCGCAGCTTGAGTCCGCAACTGCTATTTAATCTACAATATCACTTACAGCTAGTATCTGTTGGAAAACAACAGCTGAGCGGTACCAACATCTCAACAGTGCTGGAACAAGAGGTATTAACTGGTTTGCGGGCTTTGGCCCGCGGTGTTCGCAGTTCGGTCTTTTTTTACTGTAATTTAAGACCTGCACGGTAGAAAACTTTTTTACTGGGATAGGAAGCAGCGTTAGTGCTGCTATCGCAGACCAAATAGGATTATATCCGTGGTACGTCAAGTCAAAAGATTGACATCTAACTGGTACATCTCTATGAAACCGGTTCGTCTCCGGTGGTGGGCTGAACCGGTACGATACCTGTAACACCGGTATGACCACGGTGCCGCATAGGCACTCCAAAAGGTTTATAATATAATATCGCTACAGCTCAATATATTTACTGATTCATACCAGTGTCATCGGCAGCACACTGGTCTGAATCAGTAAATATATTGAGCTGTAGCGAAGTAAAGGGACGATTAAGGTGGACTGAAAAATAGCGTGCCGTTTCTACAAGCTGCAAATAAACCTCAGATAGGGTTCGCGTTTTAATTTTGTTAAGCATTGTCTGTTGATATATTGCATCTACAGTTTTAAGGCAAATGTCCGGGCATATGCTGCGGCTGCTTCGCAGCCGCAGGCGATGGCGGAATTAATAAGTAAAACAATTAATAAAACATAAATAAAAAATTGGTTTATTCCAAAATCCTCCTATCCCAGCCTTCGCGGGGCCCTAGTTTTTATTTACTACTGGTAGTACTACGTAGTTGCGCTGCGCTTGCCGTAGAAGAGCGCTATATGAAGAAGTTCTTGAATTTTAGCACATGCTCTTCTTTTTGTACTGTAAAGTATCATGCGTCCATTTGCTGTGTCGCTTACAGTGCTTGATCTGCCTTGGTGGATCTACATGAACTCACACTACTGCTACACGTATTCATGCTGCCTACTGCACAGCTTCAAGCTGCCAGACTGAACTTCGGTTCATGTACAAGGGGCGTTGCTTGAGGCTGGGAGGACAGATATTGCATTGGTGGTGTAATGTGGAATATATTGAGTTATTGTACTCATTCGTTACTCTTTTAGTAGCTGTTCTCGCCAATCCTCATTAATCACTTGACTGTGAAGATGTTGGGTCGGACAAATATGGTAAGTAGGGAAATCCTCCTTTGCAATTCGGCCACACGAGGTTCAGCCACATGAAATTCAGGTTAGCCTAAATTTAAAAACCGTGATTCCTACTGGACTCGATGTTTGGCTATCCAAATTTACTCCTTCATCCTCTGCAAGAGATGCCGCTGATCGTGACCCCCGTGACGACCCCCGACGAGATGCAGCAGGCGCTGGCACTGCGTCGCCGCGTCTTCATAGACGAGCAAGGACTCCGCGAAGCCGTGGAGACGCAGGACCCCAAAGACGACAAGCCGACCACCATCCACTTCCTGGGCAGAGACTCGGAGACGGGCGAGTACGTGGCGGTGGCTCGCTGTCTGCTGGACGAGCCCAACCGCAAGGCCAAGTTCGGTCGCGTGGCGGTGCTGTTGGAGAGGAATGTGAATATGGAGACGCTGCACCACGTTCTAGCCTTGACAGTCAACACTTACCACGACCGTCGTGGTGACCAATGACGACGTCGTGGCACGACGTCGTCATTGGGATAATTTCGGCAACTAAAGTGGGCTATTCGTGCTGGATGGAAGTTTCAGACTGCGTATTCAAAACTCCCCGACGACTATGCATGGCGCATGGCCACGGGGGAACGGAAATAGGAGGTGGAGATTGTAGTAGTTGGGATGAAGTCACATTATAATGACTTGGTACCGGTATACCTTTCCTTACCCTAGTGTCTAGTGATTGATTAGATGAAATAGGTAGGTTTAGGGTTGCAATGCGGCGCCCTCGACCTCCCCGAATTTTACTTGGGTATAGTGAGCTTTTGGGCCCCTCAGACGAGGGGTCAAGAGACTTATTGACTTTCAGTAAGAGCACCGTCATCGGAGGGCCTTAAAGTAATGGTACATAAGTGCACGGCGCCCTTCGTCTCGCGGTATCATCGCGGTATGAGCACGTCGGATCGCTCTTGGGACTCCGTCGTGGCGATCTTGACTTGCAGCAACAGTGAGTCACCGCCAGCTTGCCGTACGTGCAACCACCGCCCAGCAACCCCATACATCCTATCTCGCCCATGAGAGCGTTCCTGCCTTAGCAAAGGACTTGTGTTCAGCAGGAACGTCTAGCTGCAAGCTTTATTGTTGAATTGCTAACCCTGCTACGGCAGGGTATGAGCTGCTGCCAATTTTGATGCCACGCAGCAAGGCGTGCTGGGCGGTGTAGCCTACATCGCCCCAGCCTACATTGTAGGGCATGCTGCATCTCCGAAGCTCGGTACCTTGCACGGCTATCAGCTGATCACGCTAGGTGTAATGGGGCACATATTCGAGTGACCTGTGTTGCGGTAAGCTTCTTCCATGCAGTCAAATGTATATTATAGATAGTAAAAAGTTTTAGCTACCTAGTCGTGCGGATTGAACCAGCCAGAGAAACTACTGCGATGGTTTCCAGTACTTACCTATTAGGAACAGAATGGCTGCCTTACTTGATCGCATTGCGGCATTGCTAGCACAGTTATTCATCAAAGCAGCTTCTGCCAGCAGTGTTGCTCTTAATTAAAACTGCATGCACGTAGCAAGGGAGCCAACCTGACCGAGGTTGCGCTTTGTTGCAAGCTTTTGCGAACCTAGCTCGAGTCAGCAACGAATGCTGGTCATTCGTGAGCAAATTAGCTCCGACGTAGCGTTGTGCTTTCGGATGCTTGCCCCAGCGTAAAGCCTAAGGCCGTGTTTACACTTTAAAATTAATAAGGAGCGCTGATAAGCTTAGGCCGATGCTTTGGGGACGTCGTCAAATGTACGGTTTACTGTACGTTAGAGGTCGGCCCACCAGCAACTCGACTCGAGCTGCTCAGTTAGTAAGTAGAAACGTCTGTAGTTGGAGCTTGTGTACCGTTCTCATTTACGTATGGATGGTGTGTCACAACGCTAATGTCGTCGGAATGTTTTCTGTGGTACGAGCAACTTTTTTTAGACGAATTAATGTCTGTGAGGCTGTCCATACAGCTCTTCTAGCTGTCCTCCCAGGATAAATGTAATGGGTGTGTGTTTTTCCTGGAGTTATATGCCCAATCGTGCGCCTGCAACTTGAATTTTAGAATTGCTATTCTGCCTTCCATGTGGTTTTGCTCTCCTCACTACCGAATCGACTCGCACCAAACACTCTGCGACCACACCCATTAATCAAGAGCGATAATTTGGTTTTAGCCAACGACGGTTTATTGCTGCTGCTGCTAGAAGAAAGCTTTATTTAGAGTAATGTTCGGGGGACTTGTAAATAAGTTGCACATATGGCGGCAGATCAAGTAAGATGCAGCTACAAGGATGTTGGACAAGTAGTGTAGGTTTTAGTGTAGGTTTACTACGAGTAAGAGAAATACTTGTTAGCATCGAAGCTTTTCTAGGGCACAAGCGACACCAATTGTAGCAATAGGAGCAAATAATGAATACTGTGTGAGTTTGGATGAATTTCACGGAAAGCGCCTTACTAAGAATGCCGTACAACTCCGATCTCGATGCAGTATTATAACACACTACTTGCATATATTTTAAATCAATGGCAATATATATGTCTGAAGACACGAATTAAACTGCAGCTTTCTTTTATCGGAGAATCATGGCGCACTGTCATACACTAGAATCGTCTCGAAGAATACAAATAAATAATAACACTGCGTAGATGTCGGATATATGTAAATGTATCTGGCTTACCATGTGGCTACGAAACTATTTTGGCACGAACGCAGGGGGCGCTGCGTCGTAGCTGGAATACAAGCTTTTATTTAGTTAACAACGAGCAGGAGGAGCATAATCTTAGCGCATTGATGGCGCTGAATAAATTGTTTTGCGGCACCGGATGCACATTGATCGGATGGCACCATCATTGATATATGATGGTACTGGTGTTGATATACATCCTTATACCATGGCGCTTGCTCGATCGCTCCTTGTATGAGCCTCAAATCCCTCAATAATAATAACTCATCTTTTTTGTCTGTATCACGGATGGCCAAACGTACGCCCTCCACGTCACATTATTACGTCAACTGTTTACCGTAAACCACGGGTTCATGTGACGTGTACAACAAAGGTTTGGGAGCTGGAACTCCCGGCAAATGTCTACTTGTATTGTGACCAAGAGAGCCAACTGCAAAGTGAGCTAAATCTAACTCGCGGACGCCTCCGCCTGCCATCTCTAGCAGTCCAGGAGAGGCCATCCAAAGTACCATAATCTTAGAGTAATCTGCAGTGCAGCCAGGGTTCGGCGTGTTCTTCCTGTAGGGCGGCTGCCGGGTGCGCGAGGAGTCTAGCTGGGATCGGCTTGACTATAGTTCTACAGCACGCACTCCACGAGCGCAGGCTGCGGGTTGGAGGAGCTGATGTACGATGCGTAGTTGCCATCATCACAGTGCCCCCCAAGCTTCTCCGATCTCGCTGTAAGGTGCGCTGATGTAATGTCGATTTGTCCAGTCGCACATGCCTCGTTGCATGCGATTCATAGCCGGTGCGCCAACTTCAATGGAGGAAACTCCAAAACCCGCATATTTGAGTTTCAAATCCACAAAACCCGCATACTTCTACAAAACCCGCATACCGGCATCTGATTCCCACATGTAAGTGGCGCGCTCGAACACTACGTTTGCTCGAGCGCTGCCTTTGCCGGTAGTCGTGAGAATTCGACATGGTTTGTCCTGGGTTTACGACCGCACGCTGCGCGCACGGCTCGTAAACCGCAGGCTGGGTGCATACAGCGCTGCCTTCGGCAGCGAAATCAATTGATAGAGCAATAAACTATCACCCTGCACGCGCTCCGCGCGATCCCAAAAACCCTTGCTGGCAAGGCGTGAACCCTACCGCGCTTGCGCGCGGGATTCGGCTCGCTGCGCTTCGCTTAGCGCTAACTTTATTCAGTGTGCAGTGCTCTGGACTTCTGGAATCAGACGCCGGTATGCGGGTTTTGTAGAAGTATGCGGGTTTTGTGGATTTGAAACTCAAATATGCGGGTTTTGGAGTTTCCTCACTTCAATGAGTAGCAGTGTTACATGTTGAATTTCCAAGATTTGCATGAAATTGGTCCGAGCCAATCAGAAGCCCCAATCCGAATATAAGCCAATCATACGCCAGTGAAAACTTGAACTCTTGTGTATTGCGAATCGTTACCGGATTAATTGAAGATCGCGTCTGCTGCTGTTTCCCATACTCATCCAAATGTTGTTCATTGACGTCGATGCTTGGACCCATTCAAAATCTGCATACCCCGCCGAAGTCGATCATCAGGTTTGGAAGGATACGTTGATAACTCAGCTGCGGTTGCGTTTTGGTTGTCGGGACTTCTTGCCATCGATAGCGGTCGTTGCTGCGCGTAGGAAGCGATCGTCGTTTGAGTCGTTTGCGTAAGACATAAGTAGTTGCGGTACATCCTCGCTTATCGTCTTCAATGGCTCCCATGAGTCTTCGATAGGCTCAAGGCCCAACCACTTGACTTTGACCTCGTAGGCTCGCATGTCAGTGTTGAACCTGTGCTCCACAATCCCTTCAACGGCAAGCAGGGTCCCTTGCGAAGCGATATGGTCGAGTAGTTCTTCCGACACATGCAACGAGTCGTCTACGTAGAATTTCAGGCGCGACGGGTGCACGTCCATGGTGCTCCCGTTAACTAGATGTTCCACCGTGAAGTAGTTGTCTGTGCTTGCCACGACTCGATACGGACCGACCTACATGATCCGTGTTTGTTAGCGTGCAGCTTCTCGTCGACTCGTGATCTCAGCACATAGTCTCCAACTGAGAAGTTCACCTCACGTTCGTAGTGAGGCCAGGCCCTGTACCGAAGATGTTGGCGTTCGCGCTCGGCCTTGACTGCCTTGTGCATGTCCCTGATAGATATTCGTAGCGCAGCTAGGTGTTGCTCGGTACTTTGCTGCGGGCTGCTCAGTGTGGCTACACGTCCCTTCCCACCAGGAATGAAAACCGAATACAGAGTGTTGGGGCACGGTAGACCCGTGAACAGTTCAATGGGTGCATGGTTGGCCAGTGGTGTAACCGGAGAGTGATTGATACTTGACAGCACCAAAGGTAGTAGATGAGACCAGTCGTGCAAGCTCATCCGAAATTCCAAAGCCAAAGCCTTCAGAACTTGCAGAATATCGCGGTTCACTCGCTCAACAGAGCCATTTTTCCATGGAGAGTACGCCAAAATAAACTCCTGTCTTCAAGCGTCTGCATAATTCGGCGATCACCTTGATCTTGAAGTGCGTTCCAGAATCGCCCACCCAGACAAATCGGTGCCCCAAATCTACTGTACCAATCTAGGATAGCAGTGGCAGCAACAGCAGACGTAGGGTCATCACATGCCACGAGCTCCACGTAGTGTGTAGCTTCATCCTTGAGAACCAACACGTAGCGTGACGAGTGCCCAGAGTCAAGAAATCCCAGTGCAGCGTGTCGTTCCGCTCAAAAGTATGGTGTGTTTCACTGAACGGCCGTTGACTGACAGTCCCACCCTTTGCATGCAGGCAGAGTAAGCACTTCCCACAGAAGTCGCGAACAATCCTGTTGGGACCACTGATGTAGAACAACCGGGTGATGTGGTTCTCCATTACATGTACGCCGCGATGTCCATTGCGTTCACAGTGTGCAATAACCAATAGTCATTGAATGAGGTCGCGAGCCCCGCGTGGAATCCAGATCGCGCCGCCAAGTCGCCAGAGTCCATCATCACCGAGCGGTGCACCTCGTGGAGTAGTGCACAAAGCTTGCTCACTACCAATCTCATCGACTGTCGGCCACACAAAACCATCATGGTCAAGTGGGCGCAGCGAGCTGACCTCACTCCGCTGATGTCCGCTGGTCGTGTCCTCACAACGACGCTTGGAACGCGTGATGCGCTTGGCCGAATGTATCCTCGCCGTCGGTTGTGGTTTACCGCCCCACCTCGCGATCAAGTCAGCCCAGACATTGTGGATGCCCTCGATGTGTTCAATTGAGTATCGATACTCCAAAAGTTTCGTTGACCACCGTAGCAGCTTTCCTCGCACGTGTCGTTTCATTTCCTTGCTCGGGCAGAACAGGTAGATGATGTTGCGGTAATCGCAGTAGAGCCTAAAGCCCTGTGGTCGTAGCAGTAGATACTCCAATCTTTCACAGGCGTGCACTATCGGGAGGGAGGATTAAAACCACGTAGATAAGAGATGACCTCCACGTCCATCTCGCATTCGGCTTACCCTCACGTGGCGTATAATACATGGATTACCTGCGCGTTGGTAGTGATGGAGGTAACTTTAAGTAGAGACCAGAGTGAAAAATGAAGGCTTCGTTAGTTAAGGAAAAATCGGGGGGGGGGGAAAGCTCAACTACCGGGCAAATGCAACACTAAATCAGAAAGGAAGCCCCGCCATTCCTGTGCATGCGCTGACTACGCAATTTGCACGTCGCCCATGATATCAACACCGAGCTGAAAGCTTTCAGCTACGCACTCCGCTAGCTCCTGGAGACCCATGCTGACGGAATCCCCATTTGACATGTGGACGGACCAAACATATCGACCATCGATCTCGTCCCACGACCTCACTTGTCCAAGTAGGTAAGGTGCCCGACTGCTGTCATCTTGGGGTCCTGGTACAGCTCGCGCAACCTTCCAGTGCAAAGGTCGCGCCGGAAACGCAGTGAACAGCTCTATCAGCCGATTTTCTTCAAAGAACGCGTGACGCTGACCTTGACTAGCAGGTTGGCGGCGTTGCAGCGGTCGACCTGGAGCCCGTCGGATTGGCAGTGGTTACTCCTGTTGAAAACATGTGGAATCTGATAATATACGTGGGGGTAATCCGTTCTAGCAAAGTACGCGAAGGTAATCCGTTTTCTACGCGGAACTAATCCGCAACCGCACTATCGGATAGGAATCTTTCTCAATCACAGACCAGTTGAGCGCAGAGCCCGTGAAGCTGCCCCCATGCACACCAGAAGTTCGTGGTGCTGCTCATGGCTGGGTACATCCGGCTGCCAGTGTGCCACTTGCGAGACCACTCCCCCCCAGTCTCTATCCGACGCGTCCGAGAGCAGCACGAGTTGTTTGCCAGGGTCCGGATACGTCAACATCGCCGAGTTACCGAGAAGGTCCTTCACTGCCTCGAAAGCCTGGCGTTCATCTGGCGTCAAGTCAATCTGAACTCCACTTGCAGCACGCTTTGTCTTTTTCGTGCCTGCCAATGCCTGGTCGAGCCGTTCCTGCAGTGGTCGTGCAACCCGAGAGTAGTCAACAAGACCACCTCTCATTCAATTACTTGCGCATAAAAACTGTTGCAGCTCGGCTGCAGTCGTCGGTACCGGCATCTCACGGAGGGCACGAATACGCTCTGGGTCGTGGCCGATTCCATGCTTGTTGATAATCCGGCCACACCATCGCACTTCAGTCAGGAACAGCGCGCTCTTCTTCGGGTTCAGTATCAGACCATACTCGTCGAGCTTAGTAAGCATCGCTTCAGTCGCGTCCACTAACTCTTCTTGTGTGTCAGCAAAGACCAACAAATTGTCGATCCAGACGATAACACATTTGTTCACAAGATCTCCGAGCACCATTTCCACTGTAGATTGAAAGTGTAAAGCAGCGTCGGTACTTCCTTGCGGTACACGAGTAGGAGTAAAGACCCCCTTGTCCGTCATGTACGAAAAAAATTCTTGACAGCTCTCATCCAATGGCAGCTGCCAGAATCCTTTCAAGAAGTCAAACATCGCGTAAAACATCTTCCCTTTACAGTGCTCAAGGGCGACCTCAAGACTGGGCATGACGCCAGCGATCGGCTCAGCCACAGCGTTGAGCGGTCTATAGTCGGTTGTTTGTCTGAACTCGTCGGTGTTCGGCTTCTTTACAGGCAAAGCAGGGCAGCACCAGCGGCTCTCGCGGTTTTCGTAGACCCAACCGAGTCTCACTAAGTACTTGTTGAACCCTTCCAGGAACGCCGACTTGCTGGGGCTGTACTGCCGAACCTTGCATCGGTACGGAGTCGCGCCAGCTTTTAGCTTGATCTTGAGGGGCGGGACCCGTACGGGTGGATCATCGCCCAACTCAATTCGCCATCCTCCATACTTCTGCACCACAGCGTACAGTCGACTCGTGATGTATTCGTCCACAACACCACGCTCGATTGCATCGCGTACCAGGGCATTCACAACATTGAGCACCACTTCTCCAACCGCCGGCTTGCCGGCTGGCATACCGGACGGCTCGTCAAAAGAGTCATCATCGTCCGCTCCGCGAGACGCAAGATACTCCAGTTGTCGTTCAATGTCGATGCCGAGATCCGCAATAAGCTCTTTGCCAATCAGAACTTCGCCCTCGTCGGACTCGACAATTAGACATCGCTTAGTGTCCTGACATCTCACTGGGCCTGCTGCAGTGTTCAGAATCAACCGTAGATCGACTGCATGCGTTGTCGTTAGCAGAGTACTACCAACAGCCCGAGATTCGACTGCCTCATCGAGTTCGACAAGATGCACGGTTGCATCCTGGGTTTGCGGTAACTCCACATGCCCCCGTGAAATCACGTTCCAATCACTGCCACTGTCGGCACAGTACGGCAGTTCGAGCTTGCCATTCAACACGACTGTCGCCCGACCGTCACTATCCACTCCGATCGGTGACTCGAGCCGCTTAGCCCGAAAGCGCTTGCCCGTGTTGCTGTCTGAACCCTTCTCTGATTTCCGCTCTGCGAGTAGGGCCTCCTTCGCAGCTTCATCTAGGTCCGGACACTGACTGAGCCAATGATCCTTACCGCATTGGAAGCAACCAGTGCGAGGTTTGCTTTTCACTGTCGGAGCTGGCTGCTGAGCTGGATCTGCCGCTACCACAGCCATACGACGGTCAGCGCCGCCGCGAACCACTTTGACTGAGCTGTTACGGCCGCCACCTGCACGCAGCCCCTTGCCTGGCTCGCGCCGAGTTTTTCCAGGCCCATCTAATTGGTGCTTCTTGCGCTTCGCTAGCAATCGAAACACCTTCTCCTGTTCGAGAGCCTTATCCTTCACAAGTTGGTACAAAGCCTGCTCATCAGTCTTGCTCGAGCTGTCAACTAGGTGATGGGGGGGGGCACGTCCACCGCATCGCGCAAAGCAACAAGCTCAAGGTGCTGCTTAAGCAGTTTGCACTTCTCCTTCATTCCAGTCGTAGTCGAAAACATACTGCCAAGTCCTCGTTGCAGAATGATGTCGCAGAGCATGAAATAGTTTATCACCCGAGCTTTGACATCAGGCTCACTCAGGTCCATCTTCAGCTCCGCGTCAAAAAGGGCATCGATATCTACGATAGCGTCATTCATGACATTACCGATGATAGTGTCCAATTCCAACAGAATCCGTTCCTCCATGACCTCCTCGATTGTCGTGCCCCATTCTAGTTTTCACAGAGTCTTGAGTAGGTTGTGGTTGAAGGAGTTCTTGACGCTCCGAAGAGCCTTCGACTTGTCATCGCCCGTCGTAGCACACCGGGCTTCAATCACATCTTCGTACTCTTGACGCTCTCACTTCCACTTCACCAGAGCGGGATGCGAGACGTCCGTGATGTACGGCGGCATGATCGAGGCGGACGTCACAGGAATCGCAGGCGTTGAACTGGCTGCCGTTGCCGTCGTTGTCGTAGTTCTCTGCGTCCGTCTTCCCAATGCTTCAGTTGCCGTCGGGTCTCGAATGGCAGGCGTCACTTGCGTCATGTCTTCATCCTTCACGCAGTTACTAAAGTATACTTTGTGACGTGTACAACAAAGGTTTGGGAGCTGGAACTCCCGGCAAATGTCTACTTGTATTGTGACCAAGAGAGCCAATTGCAAAGTGAGCTAAAACTAACTCACGGACGCCTCCGCCTGCCATCTCTAGCAGTCCAGGAGAGGTCATCCAAAGTACCATAATCTTAGAGTAGTCTGCAGTGCAGCCAGGGCTCGGCGTGTTCTTCCTGTAGGGCGGCTGCCGGGTGCGCGAGGAGTCTAGCTGGGATCGGCTTGACTATAGTTCTACAGCACGCACTCCACGAGCGCAGGCTGCGGGTTGGAGGAGCTGATGTACGATGCGTAGTTGCCATCATCACAGTTCAATGCAACACACGGCTTCAGTGCAACACCGTAAAGAGTGTCAGTCATCGCTTAAAAACAGGGCATGGATTAGATACATGAAGATGACACACCATCTTTTTTTTACTTTTTGTATAGAAAAGGATGCGCATTTTTTTAAATCCCCAAATTATGCGATAACTGATCTCGTTTAGTTTTTACTCCGTAAAAACTCAGAATTTGCTAACAATTTGTATAGGAAGGAACTTTTTACACGTGTTGCATTGAACCCGTGATTTACGGTACTCTAGGATCCACCCACATGGGCCTATTAGTTTGTCTTGATATCCGAAATGAAAAATGTTACTTGGACTTCCATCATTTCACATTCTTACTTGCATATCGACCATTCGTTACTCGAACTAAATCCGCACCCCTGCTGCTAACAATACTGTATCTTAGAAATGACAGCCACATTTCTAAACTAGCATAGCCGATACGACGGCGACTCGCTCGCTTGCTGCCTCGATACGGTCGATTCCTCACAGATTGCATTGATTGACTGATCACCCCTCTTTATTATCGCTGCTGCCAGGTTAGCTTATCGCCACGCGCTGCTATGCTGTAGTATATTGCTCTGCAACTGTCATTGTTGTTGTTTCAAATGGCTCTTTAACCGATAGTGCAACATATAAAAATTATGTTGCATGATCTCAAACATCCGCAGGGGCACAAATGACAGTTCTTACGAACTGCGAAATATTTTCCGCATCACCCGGTTGAGCTCTCGCTCAGATGAGCCGGGTGCTCTAGCTTGGTAGCCAAGTTGGTGGCGGTTGGGTCGGTCGCACTTCGAGCACCTCACTAATTCACCGGCACTATTTTGGTCGTGCTATATTCGTCGGCAATCCAGCATAGCGTGTTTGTTGGTGTCGAGCGTAGCTATTATGATAGCTTTCGTGCCAGCGTAGTGCTGCGATGATTAACACTCTCAATTATCCATTTGAGACATCAAGATACTTTCACGCAACCTAAAGATCGTACATAAGCGGAGGGGCGACGACAGGTAATATTCAGGTAATTTATGAAGTTTGCGGGTATTATGTATAAGAAGCAGTACTGTTCACATTAGCTACTATTTTGTATGCTATTATACCTCTATCTACACATACGAAATCATCTATACAATTTACCAGGCATAAATATATGGCAAAATCGAACCTCCACCCGGATTTAGCTCTGAAATACATTTTAGATAATACTATTGATTCCTTGATTTTCCACATATATAATAAATGTGAAAATAATAAGGCAGATCGCCAACTTAACGTTAGGAGAAGAGTGGTCAGTTAAATTAAGAGAGCTCATTTTCAGCCAGTACTGTAACAGCTCTGAATTCTTGAATCAATGGTCGATAACATTCTAAATTCCCAAACATTTGCATACAAACGTCAATCTTAATCTATGTTAAACTGGCTCTCCCTACAAGCGGACATGTTTTGATAACTTGCGTGATGTCTGTTGCATTTGCAACGTTTCCGATCAGCCGTAGCCCCTCAAGTCCTTCTGCTGGTGCCATCGTTATATGGAATGACAACAACAAAGTCGGCAATCCGAAATCTTTTTTCTTCTGACACTTGTTTTATGTGAACGCTACGGTACTAAAACCCATTCAGTATGCTGCTTATGCGTTTGCTATCAGCAGCGAAAAGGATGCTGTTTCGCGTTTGGGGTCTGCGTGCGCGATAGTTGGGATGTGTGCGGTTTCGGATGGCACTCATTGCTGTGCCCAACTGAAATCATGGAATGAGTGCCGCTTCATGACTATCCGTGACTAACTAAGCACCAAATATGCCCTAGTATAGCCCATGCAGCACCTATCTAACCCCCAACGACATGCATACATCCGATCCGTATAAACCGAAGGCGTTGCCTTGCCGATCTTCACGATTGGACGAGATGTGGATGAGTACATTTATTGTGGGTTCTACTCAAAATTTCCTCGGGCGATTGGTTCAATCGCCCGAGGCCATACAAACTCCAGTATTACTCGATTAAGTACGACTACAATCGCCCCGAAGGGTCACTCCATGCAGCGGGGCTGCCGTAGCTTTAGCGTCAGAGGAAGACGTAACAGACTCGCAGAGTCGCGGCTAAAGATAGCCCGTTCTAATACCCGAACGCACGAGTCCGGACTCCAAGAGTCAACCCTTAACTCTTAGCTGTGAATCTTCAAAACTGAATGCATTTCTCTTATCGCGGCAGAGCCGCCTTCGGTGTAAATGTATCTGGTTCACTATCTAGCATAGTGAACCCTAGTCATATGCATAATCTGTGGCTCTGAAGCCATGTACTGATTCTCCTACTGAAATAGGTTAGACAGTGTGCACCACACAAGCCTGTGTGTGCCACACTTCGTAACCCTTCGGGTAACATTCGTGTAACCCCGTTACACCCTCCCCCACCAAACCGTGGACACGGGTGTTCACGCTTAACGGTCAACGACCGGGTCTTGTTCCGTCAAGCCTCCTTCTCGAACGAGTCAATCCACATCGTGTGGACGTCTCTGAGAACTTCTCGGCGCAACGCGCCCTCACATGACTTCAAGTCATAACGCCTTTTGGTCTTTCGACCGCAGAAACCCTCTCGCGAGGTCCGCCTCGGAGCCTCGCTCCTTCCGCGCTTCGGCACCTCGTGCCTGCGAACTCCCAAGCTCCCCGGCGCAGGTGCGCACACCGACCGCGCCTCCCAGGCTCTCGGTCTCTCAGTACTTCGCGGCGCAACGCCTCAAGCAACGCTCTCGGCGAGCACGCCCCAGCTCCTCGAGCACTAGCCCATCCGACCATGGACCTCAAAGATCTCTTCGGAGATGAGGAGGAGGGCGAGGTGGACTACAGCGAGTCTGATGTCGGCTCTCCGAGCCATGAGGGTGAAGCAGCGTCCCCACAACGCTCCCCGAACCGCCGCGACGCTTCGCCCACGTCGCCGGCACAACGCGGAGGTGGCACGTCGGCCACAGTTGGCTCGTCGAGCTCCCGCGACCAAGAGCGCCGCGCGCGAGTGTCTCCTGCGCGCTCGTCGAGCCATCCTCTACTGAGCGCACTGCGCTGTCGAGGGAGGAGCCGCGGCCACCGCTGCGCACTCCAAATCCGTTCCCTGAACGCTCTTCCGGGCTCCGCGAGCTGCGCGAGCTCACTGAGTCACGGTACTCTCCGCCTCGTGCGGGGAAGTGCCCTTGGGCCCCGTCAACTCCAATCCTTTGGACGAGGCTCAATCCGAGCAGGTTGCGGCGCAGCTGGCCTCCATGCGCTCCCAGCGCCCGGAGTTGCGGCCCCTGCTGAACCCCAGCACCGCCGAGTACGGCTTTCGGCCTCGTGACCTCGCGGAGGCATGCCGCCAGGCTTTCCAGCCGACGCTGGCTCAGCATGTCATTCAGCCTGCGGCCCGTACTCCGGAGGAGATCGCTCTTCGAACGTCTCTACGACAGCGACTCTTGACTCCACAGTCTACGACTGTCTCCGAGTACCGCGAGCGGTTGCGCCTGCAAGGCAAGGGGTTGTCCGTGCCCGCAATGCGGACGTACCCTGTGGTGCTCAGCCCGGGCGAAAGCCTGATCGAACACGAGGCTCAGTTCGAGCTCTGGGCTGAGAAGAAGAAGAAGCTTAGCTCCATGGATGCTCTTCGAGCTAGCTTCAGCGAAGTGGATGTTCGTATCGAACGCAAGCTCCGCTTCGACTTTGCGAAGATCCGAGCCAAACGCAGCCTCTCGGCTAACGCTCAGCCGCAGACCCATTCTAGCGCTGCGCGCTTCGCTCCTTTGAGCCCTCCAGTCGCTCCTACCCGTGAGGGAGTGAGCGCTGTGGCTCAGGGCCAACCCCGGAGCAATGTGGCTGACCCAGCAGCTCCCCAGCCTATTGCCGGGAAGCGCGGGACGGCCGGCATGCCGGCCTCGAGCCCACGGGGCGCTGGTGATCAAGCCGATCAAAAGCGTCCACGACGTCTGGGCAGTCTTGGCGAAGGGGCACCTCAAACTCCCACGAGTTCTCTGAGTGTGGGTACCTCGCCACTTCACCAGATACTGGTTTTGACCCCGGCACCGCCGCTTCGCCAGCAGGCGCTCCACATGGTAGTGAAGGTTCCCTTGCTCATCGAGCAGCGCCGGTGGAGGACGCGCCAAGCCGCCTCGCGACGTATGATGAGTTGTACGAGGTTCGGCAACAGACGACTCGTCTTCGGGACCATGTCCAGGATGTCGATGCGCGTCTCGCGCGTACTGCCACGGAGCTCGACGAGCTTGCTCGAGACTTGAGCTGGGTTCAAGTGCCTCGCGAGGTCTGGGACCGGCTCCGACACTTGGAGAGCTGGGTGCAGTACTATGGCGATCGCGACGACCGTCGTAGCCAGGAGCTCTCCGAGCTTCGACGTCAGCAGGCTGCATTGCAGGGTCAGATTGACCTTCTGGCCCGCATGCAGGGCCCGCCCGCTGCGCTTCCTGCGCCGGGGCCCCAGCCTGCGGCACTTCCGACTCAACTCTGCCCTCAGGGCTCGCGGCACCGCCGATGCCGAGCCTTCCGCCTGTGTCTGCAGTGCCTGCGATGATGGTCGCGTCTGTGACGCCTGCGACTGCGTCCTCGACGCTCGCGACCTCGTCGCCCTCGGTGCCTCCATCTGCACCTGCGTCGGGTCATGGTACGGCTTGAGCAAGCCCACGTAGAAGCCAGGGTGCGTCCGCATCTTCTTCGGAAGATTGAGCGTGTA
This sequence comes from Phytophthora melonis, assembly GCA_024211575.1. Taxonomy (NCBI): domain Eukaryota; phylum Oomycota; class Peronosporomycetes; order Peronosporales; family Peronosporaceae; genus Phytophthora; species Phytophthora melonis. Next base: position 86,076 of record JAMXKT010000062.1, read on the forward strand.
CGCAAGGCCCTTCCTGGCCACGACCTTGAAAGGTCCGATGAAGCGCGGGCGCAACTTCGTCTTGAAGACAGCGGACACTGCATGTGTAGGTAGGTTCTTAGCATTTAGCAATACCAGGTCCCCGACCTCATAACTGTCAACATTGCCTCTGCCTTTAACATCCGCATGTTCCTTTTGCTTGTCTTGGCTCTCAGCCATTGCGTCACGCACGTGTCGTAAGACACTCAAGCGCGTCGACAAGAAAGTGTCAACCTGTTTACGAACAGTAGCCGGGCTGACATCAGCTAGCCGATCAGCTAAATCGGCTTCCTCTCCCCACCAAGCCCGAGGCCACCACGTGGCGGCGTCAGCGGGACGCGGGATGAGACAAGCTGTTCACGTAGAACGGCGTGTAGCCGGTCGAGGCATGCACGACGTTATTCAACGCAAACTCAACGAGTGGCAGCATAGCGCTCCAACACTTCGGCGTCTCAGCGCAAATGCTGCGGAGCACGTTCGACGACGCGATTCACTCGCTCCGTCTGACCATCGGTCTGCGGGTGATCCGCCGTGGACATGTCCAGCTTGGTGCCAAGCACCGCAAAGACCGCGCTCCAGAAGTTGCCCGTGAAGCGGGGGTCTCGGTCCGAGACAATCGACTCCGGGAGTCCGTGTTGTCGAAACACTCGGTCCAAGAACAGCGTTGCTGTACCTTACCATCGATGGTATCCGGCACAGCCGCAATGTGAGCCATCTTGCTCAGTCGGTCTACAAAGACCACGACTTCCAGTGTTGCCCGCCGCATCCGCCGGCAGGCCAAACACAAAGTCCATACTCATGGATTGCCAACAGCCCGAAGGGACAGGCAAGCTTGCCAACGGGCTGCAGCATGGGGTGACGACTTCACACGCTGACACGTCTCGCACGTGCGCACATAAGTGCTCGTCCACTTGTACATCTTCGGCCACCAGTAGTGGGTGCTCACCGAGCTGTAGGTCTTTCACGGCCAAGATGGCCAGCCACCGGCGTGTCGTGGGCCTCATAGAGGATACGATACTTCAGGTCCTCATCATGAGGGATGACCACGCGTGGCGTGTCCTCGGAGCCAGTGCTGTAGAACAGCAGGCCACCATCGAGGGTGTAGCGATGCAAACGCGCGCGCACTCGCGCCGACAATTCAATGTCCGAGTCTTGAAACTCCTTGCTCCCGAGAGCCTTCAGCAACGCGACACAAGTGTCATCCTTGGCATAAGCCGTTCGGATCAGATCCGGTAATGACGAAGTCACGGTCGTTACATGAGCCAGCTCATAATCCGGCCTGCGCGACAGCGCGTCCGCGAGGACATTCTGCCTGCCAGGCTTGTACTTCACCTCGAAGTTGTACTCCGCGAAGAAGGACAGCCAACGGGCCATCCTTTGCGAGAGATGAGGCGACTGAGTCGCAGTGCGTAACGACGCGTGATCCGTGTAAATCACGAACGGCTGAGAGCCCAACAGGTGAACCCTGAACTTGACGAGCGCATACTTCATCGCAAGTAGCTCTTTGTCATGGACAGGATAGTTCTTCAGCAGCCTTCAGCTGACGAGATTCGAACGCCACCACGCGCCTGCGCCCTCGGCGTCTGCTTGTAGCAGGGCACAGCCGATGGCAAAGTCCGAGGCGTCACAGACGACACTAAACGGACGAGCGGGGTCTGGCAAAGCCAGAATAGGCGCATGAAGGAGACTATCCTTAATTGCCGCAAACGCATCTTGATGCTCGGTGTTCCAACACCACTCCGCGTCCTTCTTCAGGAGATTGAGAGTGGCTGCCACCTCAGCGTAATTCTCGCTGTACTTGTGCAAGTAATTGGCCAAGCCAAGCCACTTGCGAAGATCCTTCTGGTTCTGGGGAACCGGCCAGTCAACAATGGCCTTGACCTTGACCGGGTCGGCCTCAGGCCACGCTTCCCGATGAAGCACCCTAAGAAGGGAATCTCTTCTGCTCCGAAGATGCATTTGTCAATGTTGGCATACAACTTGTTTTGACGCATGCACTCGAGCACAGCACGCAGGTGCTCGACATGGTTCTCCATATCAGTCTTCCTGTGCTCCGCACGACTGTGGACAAAGATGTCATCGAAGTACGTCTGCGCGTACGCCCGATGGGGCCGGAAGAGCTGCGTCACAAGACGATTGAACGTCGCTGGCGCGTTCGAAAGCCCTTTGGGGCATCACCAACCACTCCCAGAGCATGCCGCTCGGAGTACTCACCGCAGTGAGAGGGATGTCGCTCGTTCTCATGAGCAATTGGTAGTAGCCATCGACCAAGTCGAGCGCACTGTACATCGTACATCCTGCCATGTTGTTCTGAAGAACGTCCTTCCGAGGAATCGGCGTCTGCGCCGGAATGGTTGCGGCATTCAGCTTGTTGAAAGCATGCACAATACGCCACTTACCATTCGGCTTTCTGACACAGAACGTCGGCGTGGGAGTGAGGAGACTTACTCACGCACCATGCCCGCCTCGTGCTTCGCACGGAAGAACGCGTCAATGACGTCACACTGCTCCTTCGGCAGAGGCCACTGCCTCGTCACGCAGTACTTCGTTCCCGGAACGAGATCAATCTCATGGCGGACACCTCGATCCGGAGGTAGCCCCGAGGGCGGTTCCTTCGAGACCACGTCTTGATAATCCTTCACCACGTGATACAAGGGATCCGACGGACCCTTCAGGATCGCCGATCCGCTTCGCGCATTCAGCGCCTTCTTAGTGTCCTCCAGGACAGCTTCATCCAGAAGCGAGGACGAGTTCAACTCTTCTTCAGGTCGTATGACCACCACCTCCGCCAAGTCTCCAGCCTTCAAGGCGTCGCCCAACTCGGCCAAGGACATCTCGTCCAGCTCCAGGAGAGCAGATAGTGAGGGCAAGTCGGTGAGACTGACGTCTCCGTCGACGTCGCCCGTCACTCCATTCACGAGTGTGTAGAGCTGCTCGCTCTTGTGTAGAGCCCCACCGCTCGGCACACCCTTCTCGACTCGTGAGACCGCAGACGCCTTGCGTCGCGCCGCCAGCGCTTTGCGGCGCTGCCGCCTCTTCATGGACACCGTCCGCCCAGAAGAGCTCCGTGATTTCGCGTGCTTCTTGACGCCAGGTGTCACCACCGCATTCAGCTCCAGAGGAGCACCAGTGTCTTGATCGACACTCAGCGAAGGACTGCACGACCCGCAGCCTCCACTCAGTGGATTACGTGCCACTCCACGATCTTTATCCGGGCAGAGCCCCTTGTCCCTCGGCATCGTGCCGACCGCGCCGTCGCTGGCACGCAGCAGGGCGTCGCCCTCAGACGCACACCCGCTCAGCGGAATTAGTGCCGCTCCACATCCTTGATCCGGGCAACGCCCACCTTCACTCGACTTCTCGTCGACCGCGCCTTCACTGGCACGCAGCAGGGCGTCGCCCTCAGACGCACACCCGCTCAGCGGAATTAGTGCCGCTCCACATCCTTCATCAGCCGGGCCTCGCCCATGGCTCCTCGGCTCCATGCCGACCTTGTCCTCACTTGTGTACAGCGGGCGTTGCCCTCAGGCGCACACCCGCTCAGCGGAATTCGTGCCGCTCCACCTGCCGTCCACGAGCCACGCTCGAACGCTCGTTCTCGACACACGCAGTGTCCACCAACTCGAAACTCCGATGTTCAGCACATTGACCGACTCTCGGTCCAGTGCTCGCGCCAGAAGCGCTTCTGCTTCCTAGCAGAGGTGGGTTCATGACTCGCCAATGCTCCGCCAGGAGAGAAGTGCGTAGCACCAAGGGTCTTCGACCTCCAATCTATCCAAGGCCCGCGGCGTTCCAGCCACGCCATACCAAGGATGAGATCATATCTCGAATCGAGGTCTAAGACCAGACAGCGTTCCACGCTATCAAAATCCAAAACTTCACGCCCAAGTCCACAGGGACTTTAGGCACCGTGACACGAGTGCCCGTCGCGAGACGAACAGTGACGATGTCACTCCCACGCGCTACCAGCGCCTCAGCATAAAGCTGACTTCCGTCCATCGTGGAACGCCGGGCGTAATTACCCGACGCTCCTGAATCGATCAAAATCGTCCATGGCTTTGTGAAGCCCTTCACCCAAGCCTGGACAACTAGCAAGCCTGGCTTGCACACACGTTCCGTGTTATAGAGTACAGCTCTCTTCGGGGCTAAGTCCTGTCGACCTCCACCTCGCCGAGGTTCAATAGAACTTAGTTCCTCCCCAGTAGGCCGCCCCGCGTCTACTGGGTTTTCTCGTTTCCCGAGACGAACCAGAGCCCTGGCTCGAACCCGAAGAGAGGCTTGACGAAGCCTGGCGCTGCAAGCGCAGCGGACATCCGGCGCGCAAGTGACGCGTGTCACCGCAGATGAAGCATCGGCGGATGCCGCGCCGCTGCTCAGCAGCCCGAAGCTCGGCTTCTTCGTCTTCAGCATAGCTGAGGTCCATAGGCTCCGGACCGTTCGACGAACTGGTGTGAGGAGCGTTCCACCCAAGTCTTGACGACTTAAAGTTGTGCTCCGCGTTCAACGCGATGCTCACAGCCTCTTCAAAAGAGCTTGGGTGAGTGCGGAAGACTTCCGTCCTGGCCACGCCAGTGCGAAGTCCTTCCATAAACACCGTGACGATGACTACCTCAGCCAGAGGCTCGGCAGACATGCCCGCAATGAGAGTTCTCAACTCCTGGACATAGTCCACCAAATCCTTCTTGCCTTGCCGGGTAGCCAGGAAGCGTGAGCGCACGCGATACGCCTCGTTAGGCGGAGCGAACACTCGGGACAGTTGCTGCTTCAGCTGGTCCCACGTCGGGAAGGCCGTGTCGACCGACGTCCCTGACGTTAGTGCCCACTCTCTCGCTCGCCCACCAAGCTTCGAGATAGCTAGCACCACGCGCTGCGACTCCGTCCGGAGTAGAGCTGAGCTCATAGCCATCTCGACTTCACGGGTCCAAAGCATTGCTTTCCCCTTCCTTGCCTTCGAAGGTCTTCACGCTCAACATGAGCGGCTTGGGTCTTGTTCCCGCGTCGGATGACGTAGCGGGCGCTTGCGGCGCCACGGCCGTCGCCATCCTCTGCTGGAGGTGCTCCAACAGAGCATTCTCGTAGCTGGAGAACGCCTCGAGGCGCGCATTCACCGCGTCGGGGCCTTGTTGCGCCAGTTGCGTCACGCCCTCCGGGCCCAGCAAGGACATAAGCTTTTTAAGCGCATCCTGCTGGTTCGGGGGCAAGTGAGCGAACTGCTCCATTCTCCACAGAGGGTCAGTCTATCCAGACTCAGGTGTCGGATTGACTACAAGTGCTACCAAGTGCAGCGGGGCTGCCGTAGCTTTAGCGTCAGAGGAAGACGTAACAGACTCACAGAGTCGCGGCTAAAGATAGCCCGTTCTAATACCCGAACGCACGAGTCCGTACTCCCTACGGACTCCAAGAGTCAACCCTTAACTCTTAGCTGTGAATCTTCAAAACTGAATGCATTTCTCTTATCGCGGCAGAGCCGCCTTCGGTGTAAATGTATCTGGTTCACTATCTAGCATAGTGAACCCTAGTCATATGCATAATCTGTGGCTCTGAAGCCATGTACTGATTCTCCTACTGAAATAGGTTAGACAGTGTGCACCACACAAGCCTGTGTGTGCCACACTTCGTAACCCTTCGGGTAACATTCGTGTAACCCCGTTACACTCCAGACTAGCTGCTGCTGCTCGGGCGATTGAGAAATGACTTGGCGTTTGTATAGGAGGGATTCGTCCAACCGGCCCACATTGGTAATTTTGGCCGGAATTCACAATATGACGTGGCAGAGAATCGAACATACATAGCCGAACTTACAAGCTAGAATCGAGCCTAATAACGTGGATTGAGTTGGGCTCCAGATGCAACACTGAGTGTGTGAAAAATCTTTTTATTTAGCGCCATAGACCAATAATCATCTTGGAAAATACGCAAATTATGATGGATTGCAGAGTAACTACCGATTGCTGCCTACCGCTACGTTAATCGTGCATGTAAAAGGGTACTTGTGGCATGTGTGCCGACTTAGCACGTGCTTGTGGTACAACTACCACGTAGCGAACCGCACAACACACATCGGAATATCGGCATCTTTGTCCTCGACTTTCACGCAAGCATTGAGCTACAAGATATCATACGTGCATCCATTAGTACCCCCTAATAGTAATAACAAACTATGAGCAAATAAACATATAATCAGGGCGTGTAGCGTTCAGGTAACGTACTAGGTAGATTGGTGCTGAATACTTGGCGAGACGCTCCTTGTCTCCTACAATGATCTGAGCTCGCGCTGCATAATACGTGAAACTTCGACCTGGAGCTGCCTTCGTCCAAATACAAATTACGTGAAGCTCTTGCATGTGGTAAGGAAAAATAAATGTAGGAGAGAAGCCAATTCAAGAGATGTCAACCCGTCCCCGATATCTGGCTTTACAAGCTACACACTTAAGGTTACCATATCTACTCGAGACTTACCAAATAAGCTTGATTGATCGATTTGGTTTTTGCTTAGAGTGGCTGGTAGACAGATTGACGAACAGCGATCTTTTTATTCCAATGATGGAGAGATGCAAATGCTAAGTGACGTCTATGTGTTCCCGATATTTACTGCGAGCCCACAAGAGACTATGCCTAATCGAGACTACCGAGTAAATGCTCTCATCGTGTCATCTGGTATGGTTCACTTCATTCTACAAGTTTCTGGACACTGCACAAGCGCACTCAAGGCACGAAACAAAAAAACACTGACCCCTGCACCTGCCCCAAACCGCCAGGGCTCTGATGGCTACCTAGATCGATTTTTGACGAACAGGACGCATGCCTGGATTTGAGTCTTCTCACCGTCGCGGAATAAGGCCTGAGTTGAAGTCACCACATGCGCTTCCGACGACAGCTCAGGTCATAGCTCTCGATGAAAAGTCGGACGCTAACACTAAGAGCTCGGTTTCCCAGCCTGGACTGGTGAAAACACTATCGCACGCTTGGTTGGCATTTGAAGACGAAATGCGCCCAATGTCGAGCAAGACACCGAAGTTGATCATAATGGCGCAGGGCATGAGGAGAATTCTACGCCCATCAGGTCGGTGTCCTAACCGGTAATCAAGTCTGCCTATAGTAACGGGATGGACGAGGGCAACTCTGCGCTCACTATCTCCACGGAACAACTATGCGATTCTTCCAAACACACTAATTTTTTATCTATCCATTTTATACCAAACAATGTTTTTTTGTAATGTGAAAGGTTATGTTAACCAAAATATTTCATAAATGCTTAGGTTCTTTTTTAAGAACCAAAATACTTCCTCCGGGTTTAAAAGAGTGCAGGAATGGCCTTTCCACTCGGTCAGACCTTCAAAAATAGATGGGACCAATTTATTATATTTCCAAGGTATAAACATTAGAAAAACCTGTTATACGCTGATAACAACACCTTCGTGGAGGACTGCAACGGCGTGGCGAAAGAGAGCCAAGTCGCACACAAAAGATTGAGGAAGTTTTCCGTTTCTTCGCAGCTTGGCCTTACCGGAATGAGGTAGCTGGTAGTCGTTCCCGCCTCCAACGCGCATCACACACTCCATTACGCGCTGCAATGTCAGGAAAATGTTGTCCAGCTTCTCCGGAACCAGCGCTGCGTACGACTTCCTTACTGCTGAGATTAGCTGGTCGATGTTGTAGCAATCTTCTTGGTACTGAAGTGCCTGGATCGATGAGAAGTAGCCTAGGTCCAATACGTTCATATCGGGCGAGTTTGCTGGCTGAAACATTAGCTGAATGTTCCAGCCACCCGTTGCGCCTGCCACCCGAATGTCGGGATCATCAGGAGAGACATGGGGCGTCGCATTGTCCTGTTGGATGTAGATGGGTTTGTGCCGGTCAGTCGGGGGCCACTTCTTCTTGATGGCCGGGATCACATGCTGAAGAAGATAGCGTTTGTACACTTCTCGATCCACTGTGTCCAGATTTTTGGTTTCGATGATGCCAGCAAGACGGTTGCAGCTCGTGCGCTGGGCGGTGACCTTCTTAGTGAAATCCCATATCCCTATTTTTCCGTCGAAAATAACCTGCCCATTGTCATCGTATCTTACACGAAAAAAGCATAAATAGTTAGAGGTTAAATACAAAACAGAGAGTGATCGAGAAAAAACATACCTTGGCCTTGCTACAGCAGCTAAAAACATCGTCTTACCAATGAACCGCTTGCATTTCCGCTCGCGGTGAGGCACTGTCTCGCCGGGCAGTAGGTAGAACACCTTCTTGTCCTTGTCTTCATTAAACCACTTCTCGTCCACATGCACAACATTGTACATGGGCGAGAAGTGGGAACCTTCCTGGCCGTGTACGACGTTCTTGACTGCGTGCCGCAGTCGAGCCTTCTTGTTCTCCGTCGTGAGGAGGGGATGAATGGTGCTTGAGTGGCGCAGCAGTTGTCCCCGCGAAACCGCGTCGCGGATGACAGAACGCAACACGCCTAGTTCGTCTGAGATGCATTGCTGCGTCATGCGCCGGCGCAAGGGCAACGCGGCGATGCGCTTCAGCAGGGAGGCCCGGTCCAACGGCTTGCGTCCACACGCCCCCGACTTCTTACTGGCCACCCCATCGATGCCTTCTGAGCCGTGCGACTACTTGAAACGCGACCAAATGCGGCTGATGGTGCTGGCGTCAACGCTGAACTTCTCGGCGGCATCCTCCATTGCTCCCCTATCCGGCTCACCGTGGTCGCCGTGCATAAGCAGAAAGAGCACGACGTCTTGGCGCTCTCGTGTCGACAGGTTTGGCTTGGAATTGGCGCTCATAGCGGTTGGATGGGGTGGGGATGCAACTGGCACTTCGCTAAGTGATGGTGTTGTTGTCTTGAGCAGTTGTAGTTGTAGTTGTAGTTGTAGTTGACCGTCAGACGGAGGGCCAATTTGAAAGTGGGGCCAACTCCAGTTCTTCATCCGGTTGGGTTCTCTTTTCCTATAGCCCTAGTAAACTGGTGGAGCTCAGTAAACTCACTTATCCTTATTATACTTTACGAAAATCAAGTTGTTGTACTTCATGCATCTGTTTCTATCCGAGATTAGAAACTCCGATCGGTATGTCAAAAGTTGGTACTTATTCTAAACCACAACACTCCCACAAAAAAGACACGCAACCGATACGTCGCCACTTATCTAACCATTGGTACCATTACTGGCAAATGTGCGTTATACGACCTTTAAGCATGCGTCGTAGGAGCATATATCCTGATCTATAGCGTTGTATCTTACAATGCGTAATGTAGGGAGCAAATTGAAAATGCCTACCCTTTTTCACCAACATTTGACCTTGTCCTTGGCTTAACTTCAACAAACTTACTTAAACACCAATATGCTTTGGCAGTTTTATAAGTTAGATCTTTAAGTTGCTTCTCCTTTAATTTCACCCCTTGAAACCTAACACTGCATTGAGGGGTGCAAAGCGTAACTCCACTCTGACGGTTGTACTTGTCCTACTTATCTTAAGATCGGTAACTTGATGCAAATCAAACTTGATAGTTAACTCAGTGTATTCGTAATGCCACGTTATGATTACTGCCTGTGCATAAATATCCTCTAAGATTACTACGCACTCTCATTGCTTCTTTCAACCTCTAAGTTTCTCACACCCATAAGCTCACGTAGCTTGCAAAATTGTTCTTGTGGCAATGCCTTCGTAAGGGCATCCGCCACCATATCTTTTGTATTGCTGTACGTGATATCGATGCGCTTTCTTTCATAGGCTTCACGGACATACAAATATCGAGTCTCTATGTGTTTAGTCGAGGAATGATTTCCAGGATTCTTAACAATACTTATAGCTGCTGTGTTATCGCACCAACAATATATAGGCTGCTTCTGCTGCCATCCTAACTCTTTAAGCAATAACCAGAGCCACTCACTTTCCTTAACACCCTCACTTACGGCAACTAACTCAGCTTGTGCTGTATGCAGACTGACCATCTCTTGTCTACAACTCTTCCATGATACACACGCATCCGCGAGTATTGACACGTAACCTGTAACTGATTTACGGTCCTCATTAGCATTTGCGAAGCTCGCTAGCTCATACGTTACTTCTTTGCTAGTACCCTCATATACTAACCCATACATCGATGTTCCTTTCAGATACTTAAGTACTCGCTGGGCTGCTTTCCAATGTGACTTATTATAACAAGAGAGAAATTTACTTAATTCTCTTACAGCGTTCGCAATATCTGGTCTGGTTCCTCTTACCAGATACATTAGCGATCCTACCAGTCCACGGTAGTCAAATGGCTGCGCTGCAATGGCTTCAGCACTAAGCTCCGTTTCCTTTTCCAATACAATGCTCGCTGCTTGTGGAGTGGCAACTGTTGTACAGTCCATCATGTCAAACTTTTCTAATAAATCCATGATATACTTATGTTGTGATAGACTAAGTTGCCTATTTGCCCTATCCCTTCTGATCTCCATCTTTAATAAATAATGGCTTCACCGAGATCTTTCATTTTAAAGCGTGCAGATAATTTCGCTTTAATTTCATTCACTGCGGATAATCTAGATCCAGCAATGGTGAGGTCGTCCACGTATACACATATTAGGACAACGTCCGTTACTCCATCAACCTCCCACTTTTTCTTGTACAAACAGTACTCCTTTTTGCAACGAGAAAAACCTAATGACGTTAAAAACTTATGCAGGACCCCATACCAGATTCGAGGTGCCGGTTTCAATCCATATAGGCTTTTCAGTAGCTTACATACTTTTCCATTGTGCCTGTTTCTAAATCCTTGTGGTGGAATCATATAAATTTCCTCTGACAATTCACCATTTAGGAAGGCGGTGGACACATCCATCTGATGGATGTGAAAATCCTCAATTGCTGCAATTGCAAGCACTAATCTCAGTGACTCATAGCGAGCGACGGGCGAAAATATTTCACCGTAATCTATTCCATGTGTCTGATGGTTCCCTCTTACAACTAATCGGGCTTTAAATCTTTCAACTGATCCATCTGCGTTATATTTTACATCCAAGACCCAATGACAGCCTAATGCCTTTCGTCCTTTAGGCAAGTCAACCATTTTCCAGGTGTTATTTGCAATAAGAGCATTGTGCTCCACTTCTAATGCTCCGAGCCACTTCTCCCTATAAGGCCCTGATATAGCCGCTTTAAGTGACTTAGGAATAGGAATGCGAGTCCTACGAACTTTTACACCTAAAATTGGGTTTATACTAACCTCGTACCCACTAAGTCTTGGGCTGCGTCGTCTTTTACGCAGTGTGCGCGGCAACGTATGTTGCTTTGCACTTTCTGTTTCCATATTGTCCTCCCGTAGTCTGACCGACGTTGGTGGACTCTTTATACCATGTGTGGAAGGTGTATTGTGCTGACTAATATCTGACTCGTTTACGTCACAAGGAGAAATAATACCTCCCACATCTCCCACACTTCCTGACTGGGGTGATTTAGACGTCTTTTCGTCTTCCTCTTCGTCGTCGTCCTCTTCTTCTTCCTCCTCTAGGTTGGTGGTACACTCAACAATTTCCTCTACTTCGTCGGGGGTTAATTGTTTATCCCGCTTAGGAAACGACCTTCTCATAATTGCTAATTGGTCGGTTGTATCGAATCTTACGCTTCTAGCGATCAATAAAACATTATTAGCTGCATCCAACAGCCTACAACCCTTATAGTCTTCTGCAATTCCAAGAAACTTGCATTCTAGTCCTCGTGAACTTAATTTCTTATCTTTTCTCTTGGTGCTCGGAATGTGAGCATAGCAAACGCTACCCCATAATTTGCAATATGTTCCCATCCGGCTTTTTCTTATTTAGTGCCTCATATGGCGATGTGTGGCCAAGTCTAGATGTTGGAAGTCTATTTGATACTTCCGCTGCGTACTTAATCGCTTCAGACCACCAACTTGCTGGCATTGCTGCCGCTAATAGTGCACTCCTAACTTGTTTCATTAACGTCTGGTGACAACGTTCTGCACTTTCATTTTCTTCCTGAGAGTCTACGTTAGATTTCTCAAATAGCATGCCTTTAGATTTCGCAAACGCCTTAACTATTTTATTGACAAATTCTTTGCCTCCGTCACTGCGAATTCTTTTTATCTCATATGGATACTGTTTTTCCAATTGGCGTACGAGATTCACAACGTGACCATACACTTCTTTTGGCGATTTCATGACAAACACCCACTTATAGGATGTTGCATCATCTACAATTGACAATGCATAGCGGTAACCAAAACCACCATACCTTCCATTGACTTTTATCTTTCCTGTGGTGTCCATATGTAGGGTATGCAATGGTTGCCTACTTCTTGTGCCAATCTTATTACGATAGGACATTCTCATTGAGTTTGCTATTTCACAAGTAGCGCAAAAGAAAGGAAGATCCTTTAACTCCTTTTGAGGGATTTGAGGAATTCCTTCAACCAATCCATTGCTAAATATTGCCAAAAGTCTGGCCTTGTGAACGTGGCCTAATCTATGATGCCACTTTTCCAGCAAAGCTATTTTCTGAGCTTGTGTATAACTTTTTCTTACTGCATTAACTCTGCTGTACTTAGATGAAGGCAGATAATATACTGCTCCCTTTTGAACGGCTGCAAATAAAAGCTGCCCTTTCTCACTGAAAAAAATACAAAAACTCCCCATCTCGGGATTGAACGTGATTGTAACCTTGTCTGGCTAGATGGCAAGCGCTAATTAAATTACTCCCACATTCCTTATCGAGAACAATATTTCTTATCTTTAAACCGATAGACTTATTGAAAGGACTTGCAATATGCATCTGTATTGAACCCGTTAAAGCAGGCTCCGACGTGCTACCGTTTCCATACTCAAACTGGTGACTCGAACCTGTGTGGACAGATTCGAACCAGCTCCTGTCCGGGCTTATCCCTAGTCCAGCTCCTGTATCAACAATCCACAGATCATCCGAAACTGTTAATCGTCGTAGCCAATTTAAGTAAGCACCATACTTCTTACGTACCCTGGTGTCGACTTGACCGAAACTCAGCAGACAGCCTCCATTCTCGTCTTCCGAGCCGTCCTTCTCCGACTCAGGTAGCTTGAACACTTCTTCCATCTCGACGTCCGTGGGTGCATCACGTGTCGTTCTTTGCTTCTTGGCAACGTGCACCGTGGCGATCTTCTTAGTTCCGTTGCCCGCCCGCTTGGAAAGTTGGGCTTGCCCGTTAGTGCGGAAGAGCGGTCCCCCTTCACGGTTTGGGTCGCGGTCGGCCTTCATGCGCTCGCATTGCGCCTTCTGATGTCCTTGGCCGAAACAGTAGAAACACCCTTGGTCCTGAACCTTGGTGTTGGCATCCGACTTGCGCTTCTTGGTGTCGTATCCACGCACAGCACGCTCGCTCTTGACATGGTTTATGCGCGCCACCATTGTCGCATCGACATTTCCCGTGATCTGCTTCCGGGATCGGCCACCAAACAGCTTGTTCAGCGCCACCTCGACCTTTTCCGCGGTGAACGCTTCCTCCGTGAGCTCAATCGAGGACGCCCAAATCTCGCTTGGGAGCTGCGCCAAGACTTGCACGCACATCATCGTCTCCGCCATCATCTCCTTACCGAGGAGTTTCTTAGACTTCCGATTCATCTCGTTCCGCGCTTGGTTGAGCAGCGAGAACAGGGTCATGGTGTCTTTCCAATTCGAGTTCAGAATCTGAGTCCACCGATTCGACCACGCCACCAATCCTCCAGCATCGCCATTCGCAAACTTCCGTTCGAGATGCTGTCAAATGAGGCACACCTCCATGTTTCGCACCTCGTCCGGTAGGGATGAGAGAAACGAGTTTGGGAGGGTCGAGTTGAGGACATGCCTCATGGCTGCGTCCGCCTTGCGCCATACCATGATCTCCTTCCGGACAGCTAATTGTCCTTCAGGTGGGGCTGCTTTCACGTCTGCATCCGTCAGACATGGCGGCGTGGACTCCAAGAAGTCCCTCATGCAGACCTTCGGGTCCGGGTCGCCGGCTTCGAGGAGCTTGTTCTCGGCCTCCAAATCCAATTGGGCCACGTGCGCGAGTAGCTTGTCTTTCCAAGTAGCATACTCGTGGTGCTTTCCGGAGAATTTCTCCAGTCCGCCCGGCACGGTCTTCTCTGGCTTGGTCAAGACACTCACCCGAGTATCTGAAATGTTGTTGTCTTGAGCAGTTGTAGTTGTAGTTGTAGTTGTAGTTGACCGTCAGACGGAGGGCCAATTTGAAAGTGGGGCCAACTCCAGTTCTTCATCCGGTTGGGTTCTCTTTTCCTATAGCCCTAGTAAACTGGTGGAGCTCAGTAAACTCACTTATCCTTATTATACTTTACGAAAATCAAGTTGTTGTACTTCATGCATCTGTTTCTATCCGAGATTAGAAACTCCGATCGGTATGTCAAAAGTTGGTACTTATTCTAAACCACAACAGATGGTGAATTGTGGACTGAGAGTGCTCTGAGGAGGGTCGCTCCGCCTTCTTTCGACTGTAACTCCCGCGTTTGTGCAAATTTTTTGGAGATCAAACCACCATTGAAAAGAGGAGATCAAACCGCGTCGATTCCACCAATCAAGGTGCCTAAAGCGAGCCCCTGGGAAAAATAGCGATGCCAGCTGTTTTTCCCTGCACTCTTTTCCGACCGGAGGAAGTAGTTTTTTTAAAACACGTTGAAAAAACGGGCTTTTATACGACCCCCCTTTACAACAAGCAATAATGATAAGTGCTACTCTATGTTTTGCTTGAACTGAATCCACTGCATTATTTTGATAAATGATAGCTTAATTGTATTTCCTTTAGTAATTAGGATAAGATCCGGTTTAATTGCTGGGGTGTTTTATTATAACTGTGTGTTTATTTTTATTAATTGCGTACATAATTTTTTAACGTTCTAGAGAAACCGGTCTTAGAACATTTTAAAAGTCCATGGGGTATATTCAAAGGAAAAGAATTGAAATAGTGACATCATACTCTTTGGCTTTTTGCTTAGCTATTAGTTGTATCAGGTCATGGGCGGTGGGACAGACACACTCTACATAACAGCTATAATTTCATCTTTACAAATACAGTCACACCTCTATAAATGACACCCAGTTCGCTCGGTCCAATACGCTGTTTCAGTTAAAGAATTGATCAGATAAAGAAATGGCTGCACTTCTCTTGGCTACATTTTCATATGTTAGGTGCAGAATACAAGGGCTTTCTTTACCTGGTACCCCTCCAGCATTTTCGTACTCTTGTTTAACGGTAGGCGCGGTATTGTCTATCCTTACTCCTTCTTCTTTTTGGTATTAGCAGAGTCGCATCCCCTCAGGTTGTACGTGAGTTTCAATACAGTAAGATTATGGTAATATTTGTTGTCCCGAAATCCTGTCACCATGCCTGCAGTTTTATCTTTTGCTTGGTATCTACTGCATAGCCCCTAGTTGTCTCGACATCATTTTTTTTAGTTTGTTGTAAAAAAAATATGTCTACGCTGCGCTGATTGTAAAGTACTGTGGCTAGCTTATTTATGAGTATTTACAAGCTTGCAGTCAGCAAACTCTTTGTTCCAACTTAGCATCCCAAGTACAAGTTCTCTCTTCGCTCGATTTGTTGTGGCGGGAGTAGTGGTAGCAATAGCATACGTGGGAGGAGGCAGGCAAGTGATTGAGAAATATGTATGACTTTGGATCTATTACTACGGCGTCCATTTAGAGTGTAGAGGCGCCAACAAGGGCGACCATTTAGAGAATACAGAGGGTTTTGATCAGTTATAGAACACCTATAGTGACATCCATATAATCCCGTTTGCAGTCGAGGAATCCTAACCAGATAGAGAACACATAGTCACTTCGAGGGGTTCATTTAGGGAGGTGTCACTGTATTTTGTGGACGGGTCGTTTCTAATTAATTCATCTTTTTGGGTTAGGA
Source organism: Phytophthora melonis (assembly GCA_024211575.1). NCBI lineage: Eukaryota > Oomycota > Peronosporomycetes > Peronosporales > Peronosporaceae > Phytophthora > Phytophthora melonis. Next base: position 101,971 of record JAMXKT010000062.1, read on the forward strand.
GGCGAATATTTGTTCTTCCCACTCAAGTACTTTCCATTGTTTTTTTTTAAATCTACTGATTATTAAATTAAAACGATTAGCTACTGATGGGCCTTGTTTTTTATCTGACTTTTGCAGGTCGTTTTTGTAAGGAAAAATTCCGAAAAGTGACTCAATTTCTGCTATAATTATACTAGGATTGCGCCAAGTGCACATTGATCAATGATCATTGACAAATGGCGCCACGCGAATACCACACACATCGCTGATGCTGTGTATGGTGTCAGTATTGCGCGTACGTGACGACGGTCCATGCGTCGTTGTTCATTAATTATAATAGTGCCCTAGCAAAGACGACCTCAACATTTTTTGAACTTACGCTGCACGCACTGCATGCCGGATTGCCAACGGTTTTCTTACTCCCATACCACCGCTGGATACTAATCCTGTGGTTAATGCCCTGGTGAATGCTCCTGCACGTGAGAAGTCTGGGCATACTAGTGCTGGGGACGTACCGCTGAACGGCCAGTTTACGACCTGTACGTTCAGCGGGCGTATAGCCGCTTTTGCCCCCCCCCCCTGAACCTCCCGTGAACCTCCGTTTAAAACTTATACTTGAAATTAGTATGGTTCTGGAACTTGTGTAGATCACACAAAACCAAGTGTTCCGCCACCCCTACAGGTCGCCGCGCTGCTCCGCAGCGCCGAGGTATTAAAAGAGTGCGCTTGGCGAAGTCGCAGAGCAGTACGATGGGGCACGCGTCGTATGCGAGCAGCAGCAGCTTGCTGTCTTTCTAAGTCCTTGGCCGTAACGCCCTTCGCGTTGTGTACCGACAGCAGGACGACGTACGTGCTGGTTTAAATTTGTGAGGACAGGAGATTGTAAGGTGGTGCGCCAGCCTGACCTCTGGTTCGTGGTATCCAGGCGAAGCACAAGCGCTGACGAGATCGACAAGAGCACCGGTGTGGCTAAGGTTGACACGAGCATGAAAGAAGGAAGATTGTTTGCCGCGAAGCGCTCGGGACACCGCTCAAGTGCCAGCACCAGTTCTCCGCCTGGACCACATGCGGCTCCGACGTGCTTGTGTATGACTTCTGCTTGACGAACGATCCCGACGAAAACGGCGCCTGAACGTCTACATACTGGACCACAAAGAAAGTTTTCATTGACGACAGCTCGGAGAAGACAATCAACACAGTATTGGACAAGGAGGTGGACCGACATCTTCGGGACAGTTATGCCGACTGGGTGACTGAAGTGGACATCAAGGAGATGGCGGAGACCGCCGGCAACTCAATCCGAGTGCCCGACGGCTACTCGATGTTCCGGCCCTACGAGCCTACACCAGCTGCAGGAAGGCTTCCTCCGTCTTGTCCACGAGGTTCTGCATCTGCTCTCGACTCGTCACATCCGTCTGCACGACGAGCACGCGTCCACCAGCCCCAGCCTTCTCTTCAATGTCGCTCTTGACAGTCTCCACCGCCTCAAGACGCCGCGCGCCAATCGCCACACGAGCATGAAAGAAGGAAGATTGTTTGCCGCGAAGCGCTCGGGACACCGCTCAAGTGCCAGCACCAGTTCTCCGCCTGGACCACATGCGGCTCCGACGTGCTTGTGTATGACTTCTGCTTGACGAACGATCCCGACGAAAACGGCGCCTGAACGTCTACATACTGGACCACAAAGAAAGTTTTCATTGACGACAGCTCGGAGAAGACAATCAACACAGTATTGGACAAGGAGGTGGACCGACATCTTCGGGACAGTTATGCCGACTGGGTGACTGAAGTGGACATCAAGGAGATGGCGGAGACCGCCGGCAACTCAATCCGAGTGCGCGACGGCTACTCGATGTTCCGGCCCTACGAGCCTACACCAGCTGCACGGAAGGCATCATCGTGGAGCTCGAACGCGTGGCGGACCTGGCTGCCAACTTAAACATCGAGCTGCTGCGTGACGTCCACGGGCTCATGGGACTCGCTGAACAGCTTCAGTAACAGCAACAAGAGAGCTCCACGGTCAAGTGGACGTCGACTGTGAGCACGCAGCCTGTCGGCGCCACGATGTTCGAGCCCCCCAAGTGCTTCGGCGGCTACGACGCGGAGTCGGCCACGTACTCGCCCATCAACAACGAGCACATCGTGCAGTCGCTCGGCGCCGCCTGTTGCACGAGCGGGTTCAGGGAAGGTCGTAGGCTGGTAAGAGGGAGGTGAGCTTGATAAGTTGGTGGTGTATTGGGAAGTGAGTTAGAATGAAAAGATGCAAAGGGAGCTCCTGCTCCCTGCCTTGTGCTCGTATGGTGGGTTTCGCGACTCCTGCGCCCAACAGAGCCTGAGGGAGGTTACGAAACCTCTCCGTCGAGTTGGTTTGGCGACGGCAGCTCCGTGGCGCTCCCCGTAGCTGGTCCGTTTCCCAACACTCCTCCTCGGCCTGTACGGAGAGTGCGCGGTGCCAGGTGGAGCGAGTTCATCATTTGCTTGTGAAGTTGGGCACCCAGCGGCTTTGTGAGAATGTCAGCCTTCATGTTGTTGGTGGGGCAATACTCGGCTTGAACGCTTCCCTTTTTGAGGACGTCTCGAATGAAATGGTACTGAATATTGATGTGCCGCATCCGGGGAGTCGTAAGTGCATTTTCCATCGTCTTGATAGCACTTTGGTTGTCGACGCGCAGGATGACGGGGGAAGCTGAGCTTCGTAGACCCAATTCGTTGAGCAGCTGCTGAATCCAAAGACAGTCACGGACGGCGGTGCCTCCAGCGATGTACTCCGCTTCAGCAGTCGATAAAGCCACAGTGCTTTGCTTCTTCGAGTACCAGCCGATCGGCATGTTGTTGAGTAGCAGGACACCGCCAGACGTGGACTTCACATCCTTGTGATCTCCAGCCCAGTCTGCGTCAGTGTACATGATCGGGTTGCATGGTTCGTTGGGGTCGCTCTTGTATTTGTACGAGAGGCCAATGTCGGAAGTTCCTTTCAGGTAACGCAGTAGGTGTTTCACGGCCTTCCAGTGCTTGATTGTCGGCTGCGATACAAATCGGGCCAAGAAGTTTACTGTCATCGTGATGTCGGGCCGCGTGCAATTGCTGATCCAGAGGAGGGAGCCGATAGTTTCGCGCATCAACTGGGTGTCAGTAAATGGTTCGTCACCGTCGCTAGCTGAATCAAGGCGGCCTGGCATTGGTGTCTTCGTCGGGCGGCAATCCGTCATTCCAGTACGCTCGAGTAGCTCTGCAATGTTCGCATGCTGGTGGATGAGTACCCCGTTGTCCAGTTGGTCGACTTGGAGACCGAGACACTTGGTAGCGGTGCCCAGGTCCTTCACATCAAATTCTTTGTGCAGCTCGTTCATGATCCACTCGCTCAGGTCGGCGTTTTGGCTCACGATGAGAAGATCGTCGACATACAGCCCGAGTACCAGCAGGTGATTCTCTTTTCTGCAGAAATATATGCAAGGGTCCAACTTGCTTTGTTGGAGGCCATGCCCGATCAGGAACTTGTGCATCAAGTCGTTCCAGAGGCGGCCACTCTGTTTGAGCCCGTACAAGCTTTTCTTCAGCAGTAGTCCTTTGCCCCTAGCGAGCCGCATACCAGGCGGGGCTCGCATCACGATCGGTTTATCAATTGCAGCCTTGAGGTAAGCATTAGGAACGTCACCCTGACGCACGGGTACGCGCCAAATTGAAGCGAGCGCGAACAGGAAGCGAAGACTTGACATTTTCAGGACTGGGGAAAATGTTTCGTCGAAGTCTACGCCATAACGCTGAGTAAAGCCTCGGGCGACGAGACGGGCTTTGAATCGCTCGAGCTCTCCTCTGCTGTTGAACTTGATCTTGAAGACCCACTTGCCTGTTATCATTGCGGTTTCGTCCGTCACGTCGATGATTCCCACGTTCCGTTATCACAAATGGCCTTCAGCTCCTCCTCGATCGCTTGCTTCCACTCTGCGTACTGGGGTCCAGACATGGCTTCGGCATAACTTCGCGGCTCCTTGAGAGTTTTCAACTCCTCCTCCACCGCAGCCTTCCAGCTATCACTGTACTGGTTTGACCTAGCTTCCGCAAGGTTTCGCGGCTGCATGATGTCCGTGTGTCGTGGGTTTCCGCGAGCGAGCGATGTGGATGCTGGAGAACCGATTGTCAGCAGCAGGCTAGCGGGCTGGGCGAATTCTCGGATGAACGACTCCGGCAGCGTAAACTCCTCCTGTGGGGGTGGGCGAGTACGACGACTCCCACCAAAGATGCTACGGAGGCGGTGTGCTGAGATCTCGCGTCCAAAATCTGCGTGTTCCCCTTCATCACTTGAGGTGCTGCTACTACTGTGCGTCGGTTTGTTGTCAAGGTTGGCCTCAGGGATGGCATTGCTTTCGTCTGAGGCTTCGGCGATGTCATCAAGCAGGGCAGAGGTACTGCGGGGGTCGATACGGTCGACATTTTGAACGCTCGCCGTAGTCATCACCTTCTTTGTTCTCGGGAGATAGAGTACATATCCTTTCTGGGCTTCGTTGATGCCGAGAATCACTGCTTTCTCCGCGCGTTTCTTAAGTGACCGGCCGGATTTGTGGTGGATATGAGCGGTGCACTTTGATCCAAATTTCAGAATGTGCGAAACCTCAGGGACTTTTCCTGTCAGCGCTTCCAGTGGAGTTTTGTAATCGGGATTGGCACGAGTCGGAAGCCGATTGCGGATGTAGCTAGCATAGCGCACTGCATCGCCCCAGAACCGTTTAGGAAGGTTCGCTGCCCACAACATAGCGCGAGCTGAGTCCATGAGTGTGCGATGGAAGCGCTCAGCTTTGCCATTGGATGCTGAGGTGTCGGTTTCGCTGCTTTGGTGATGAATGCCGCGTTCCTTGAGAAAGCCTTTGAGGTCGCGACCGAGAAATTCTCCACCACCGTCGCTCCGAATGCACTTGACTTTGGTATCATACAGGGTTTCGAACTCGCTGATGAAAGCACGGACGTGGTCAGCAGCTTCGCTTTTCTTGCGAAGGAGTTGGATTCGGTTGAAGCTGGAGCCGTAGTCGATCATCGTCAAGATGTGAGCGTAGGCATTCCTATCCGGGGTCAGATCGGTCTTCAGGTCCATCCCAACTGTAGCGCCGATGACGTCGGTCGGGGCCGATGCGGATGTATCTGCTTGGGGTTGCTGTCTGCGGGACTGTTTAGCCTCCGAACAACTCATGCAGAACTGTGCCTTGCGACTTGATAGGCGAAGTCCCCCCACAAGTCCTTTGTCGACCATTCGCAGAAGGTCCTGGTAGTTGATGTGGCCCAATCTCTCATGCCATTTTTGGAGAGTACCATCGTGAACTTGTGCGAAGTGTACTTCAGCGTCGTTCGGGACAGAATCCAGTTTCCAGAGGCTACCTTCGCTCGAGGCAGTACCTACTGCGTCGCCCGATGAGTTCAAAATTGTGCAGCTGGAGCCGAATAGACAGACAAGGCCGTTTTCGACGAGTTTGTGAACCGAAATGAGATTTCGGCTCAGCACAGGAGCGAAGTAGACATCTGTGAGTAGGATCGTGTAATGGGCCTACCTTGGCTCACTACAACAGCTTACACGTGTGCGCACGTGTATGAGGAAGCGTAGGTTTCTTTTACTTGAGTTAAGTATACTCGAAGTCCACGAGTATACTTTAAACAAGATAAAGACTCTAAGTAGCTGATTTTGGTAAAGATGAGAACTGTTATTTTTGTTTTATGTTTTCTGACTTCCTCCAAATGTAATATTCTAAGTTGGGAATCTGCCAACGGCTGGTTGGCAGAATTCCTTTGCTATGCATGTCGCTCATTGGTTAAAAGATGCTGCTTTCAACCAATAGGAATCCTAAATGTCTATGGACCACCCGTCGTGGTGATCGTAAATGAATGTGGCACTTGATGTAACGTACATCAAGGCCGAGGAAGTGTTCGAACCTTTAACAGACATCGCGTCTGTTAGAGTTACAAGTGGCTGTAGCCACTTGTGCGTGTAACCCCGTTACACCATCCCCCCGTCAAGGTTAGACGTGCCGGTCTCGGCACGTCAACCACCATTGACTGTTTGGTCAATGCATGACGTTTAGAAGAGAGCGTGCTCGTGATAGAACGAGCACGTTGAAGTTGAAGACCTTTGGCGCAGCAGCGGAGGACCTCTCTGCTGCTGAGTATCATGCGCGGCAGTGTGCGAAGCGCTTCGCTGCCGCGGGGCAGGCATCACGGCCTGCCCTCGAAGTGTCTTCGGGCGCTGTTGTTAACAACAGCGTTCGCATTACTGTCCAGTGTGTAGTGCATGGTGGGCTTCGTAAGCCTCCACCATGTCCGGAACGTCTTCGAGCAAGACGTTCCGCGGCTCCCATGTATCTTGGTTGGGAGGAAATCCTCTCCAACGAATACGAAATCGAACTGGTTCTAAGTTCGTTCTCGGGATACTGTGGTCAACAATCCGCTCAACTATCCATCGAGTTGAGCCGTGTGCGTCACGAATTGGTGGCGGCGGTGGTGGGAACACGCCCCGTGTGTGGTCAACTTGGTGTTGACCCTGATCTCGCTTCTCCCCACGACCGAGTTCCGGTCGTGGAGTAGCTACAGAGCGCTGCGCTCGGTGCTCTTGAGTATCCTTACTTTGCGACGGTCTCCTAGACCGCCTCGATCGTCCCGGCCGGGCTGGATCTCCAGCTCGACCTGCTGCTCCAGCGCGACTTCGCGCTGGAGAAGATGATGGCTTCCGCCGAGTCTTCTGCTTCGGTTTAGCCAAGCTAGGTAGCTCGTGCTGCAGGTATGGCTTCAACCGTCCGACGTAGAACGTCGGATGGAGGCGCATGCTAGACGGGATGTCTGGCGTGTAAGCGTTGCCATGCCGTTCCAACACTGTGACCGGCCCGATGAAGCGCGGAGCGAGCTTACTCGCTCCGAAGTCGGAAACCGCATGTTTAGGCAGGTTTTGAGTAGCTAACAAAACCAATGAACCCTTCTTGAATTCATTTGTGTTGCCCCTGCCAACATTGTCTGCGTTCAGCTTCTGTCGATCGACAGAAGCTGCAATAACGTCCTGGACAAACCGAATGACGGCTTGTCTGCGCTGCACGAAGTTCATTGCGTCCGAGCTGAACTCGTTCAGCTCGCTTCCAGCAGTAGGCCCGGCCTCTGCGTTCGTAGATGTGGTGTCTGTGCCTCGCACAGACACGTTCTTCTTCTGCAGTGTGCGTCTGTGCCCTGCACAGACGCGGTCTTCTTCTTCTTGGTTGCGTCTGTGCCCTGCACAGACGCCGTCTTCGTCTTGTTGTTTGCATCTGAGCCCTGCACAGACGCGGTCTTCTTCTGCTTGGTTGCGTCTGTGCCCTGCACAGACGCGGTCTTCGTCTTCTTTCGCGTTGTTGCGGCTGACACCGTGCAGGTGTCAGCGGCATTCTGCGGCTGCTGTGTTGCAGTCGTAGATCCTCCCCATTTAAGGAAGGAGCCAGCATCCCGAGTAAACTCGGGAGGCGTGGGTGCCTCAAGGCATTCACGTAGAACGGTGTATGCCCGGTCGAGGCATGCACCGAGTTGTTGATGGCGAACTCCGCCATCGGCAGACACTCGCTCCAGTGTTGGAACGAGTGGGCGTAGCTCTTGAGCACATCCACGAGCACGCGATTCACGCGCTCGGTCTGTCCGTCCGTCTGCGGATGATCCGCAGTCGACATCGAGAGCTGACTGCCAAGAAGTGTGAACACTTCTTGCCACAGGTGCGCGGTGAAGCGCGGGTCTCGATCGGACACGATGTCCATCGGCATGCCATGGTGTTTGAACACCATGTCAACGAACAGACGTGCCGTCTGTTTCGCAGTCACTTCGGCGGGTACTGCAGCAAGATGTACTATCTTGCTGAAACGGTCAACAAAGACCACAACGCCCGTGTTCCCCTGGCTATCCGGGGGAAGACCAAACACAAAGTCCAAAGACATGGACTGCCAACACTCCGACGGAGTCGGTAGTGACTGCAAAGGAGCCTGCGCGAACGGCGCAGGCTTCACACGTTGATACACCTCGCAAGCACGGACGTACTTGCGCACCCACTTGTACTGGTGGGCCCAGTAGAAGTCCCTCGTGAGAAGAAGATACGTCTTCTCACGGCCCGGATGCCCCGCAGTCGGTGCATCATGATACTCGTACATGATCCTGAGTCGCAGGTCATGATAAACGGTAACTACAACGCGTTCCGCGTTGTCGTTGACTGCGCTGTAGAGTAGCAACCCCTCATGCACCCTGTAACGGTGTGCACGAGCACGAAGATGCCTTGGCAACTTCTGACGAGCTTCGTCAGAAGGCACTGAGCCATAGGCCAGCAAGAGCTTCGCGTCCGCGTCGTGCGCGTACGCGGCCTTCACGTCGTCGAGGATCGACGACGTGGGAGTGCTCGATCGCATGGCGTCAATGGCATTGACGTCGACTTCATTCGTAGCGTAGTCAGGTCGACGCGATAACGCGTCGGCCACCACATTGAGTCTTCCGGGTTTGTACTCAACCCGGAAGTTATACTCCGCGAAGAAGGATAGCCATCTCGCCATCCTTTGCGAGATGTGCGGCGACTTGATAGCCGTCCGCAGCGACGCGTGGTCTGTATAGACCACGAACGGTTTACTTCCGAGTAGATACACTCGGAACTTCGCAAGTGTATACTTCATGGCAAGGAGCTCCTTGTCATGCACCGGGTAATTGCGCTCAGCTGGCTTCAGCTGACGCGACTGATAGTGAACGACACGATCACGGCCCTCGTGATCGTGCTGCATCAACGCACATCCGATCGCGAAATCGGATGCGTCACACACAACGTGGAATGGGTGATCTTGGTCGGCCACCGCCAAGATCGGAGCCTCAGTCAAGCCTGCTTGACTGCATCGAAGGCCTGCTGACATTCAGCAGACCAAATCCACTCGGCGTCCTTCTTCAGGAGCTGTGACAGCGGGCGTATCACGCCCGCGTAGTCCTTCACGTACTTGCACAAGTACGTGGCCAAACAAGGAACTGCCGCAGTTCCTTGACGCTCGTCGGCGTCGGCCACTCATTGATCACTCTGACCTTTTCAGGGTCAGGGCGGACACCGTTCTTCCCAACGAGACACCCGAGCACGGGTATCTCGCTCGCCCCGAAGATGCACTTCTTCAGGTTCGCGTAGAGCTTGTGCTTGCGCATGAGCGCAAGCAGTTTCCGGAGATGCACCTTGTGCATCTCAACGTCGCTCATCCCGTCCGCAGCACGGCTGTGGACGAACACGTCATCGAAGTAGCTCGGTGCGAAGTCGCGCACCGAGCGCAACAAGTGCGTCACGCACCTGTTGAAGGTCGCAGGGGCGTTCTTCAGACCCTGCGGCATCACTAGCCACTCCCAGAGCATGCCGCTTGGCGTGCTCACAGCCGTGAGAGGGATATCACTCTCACGCATTAGGATCTGATAGAACCCGTCGCGCAGATCAAGAGCACTGTAGATAGTGCTCCTGGCCATCGAATCGATGATAACATCTTTTCGCGGTATCGGTGTCTGCGCCGGTATCGTCGCATCGTTCAGCTTGTTGTAGGCATGAACGATGCGCCAGCCGCCCTGTGGTTTCTTGACACAGAACGTCAGGGCACTGTGCGGGGACTTCGATTCCCGCACTTGTCCAGCTTTGCGACGACTTTCGAAGAAGTCGTCGATCGCCTTGACTTGTTCCCGCGGCAGTGGCCACTGCCGCGTGACACAGTACTTCGTGCCCGGCACGAGATCAATCTCGTGCTGGATGCCCTTGTCCTGCGGAAGCTCCGCAGGAATCTCTTCCGGAAGCACGTCCGCGTGCTCCCGTAGAATCTCGTAGAAGGGCTCGCCTTAAGCGAGTCCCAGCCTTGCTCTTCAAAGCGCTCCTTCTTGGTCTTCGCACTGAGAGTGTCCTCACTCTCAGTGGTGCTCTCCATAAAGAACTGCCTCAGTTCTTCATTCTCGCTCTTCGTTCTCTCGGCGTCCGAAAGAATGCAAATCTGCTCGATGCGTCCATCGTGCAGGCCACGCGCGAAGCGCTTCCAGCTCATGACTGGAAGTGAAGTCAACTCCGACGCTTGCGTCGGAGGATTAGCGAGAGTCATCTCTCTGTACCGGAACCCGGCACAGGTACGCGTCAAGACGTTCAACGTCTCGACGTTCGGCTTCTCAGCCTTCGTCTGCCCGGCAGACATCTCCTGTAGCGTCTCGGCCCCGGGCCGAGACTTGCGCAGCGATTTTCGCATGCGCCGTCTTCTTGTCTTGCGGAGCCCGGCTCCGCATGGTCGTGACCTCGTCCAGGCCCAGCCGTGGACGGGTGTTCTTTCTTAATACCGCCGGCGGGTTCATCCCGCGGGCGAGCGACTTCAAGCCCGGCGGTCGCCCGGCGCTTCGTCGTGCAGCCCGGCTGCACGACAGCATGCAAGTTTTCCGGTGCGGAACGTTTGCAACCGTCCGCACCGCCTGCAGCGTCGGTTCCCGGAACCGACACGCCATCTTCACCTCGACGCCTGTTATTGGCGGAGCCCTTCGTGCAAAGGGTGCGTCGACTCCCGGAGTCGACGCGAAATGTCTTTCGCAGCGTCGGTTCCCGGAACCGACGTGACTTCAATACCTCGACGCCTGTTATTGGCGGAGCCCTTCATTACAAAGGGTGCGTCGACTCCCGGAGTCGACGCGAAATGTCTCTTCGCAGCGTCGGTTCCCGGAACCGACGTGACTTCAATACCTCGACGCCTTCCATTGGCGGAGACCCCCATTACGGAGGGTGCGTCGGCTCCCGAGCCGACGAATCAAATCCATCAAAGTCATCGACTCCCGGAGTCGACGACGTTCCATCACCTTGGCCCTTATTATTGGCCAAGACTGATCCAATTACATTCGCGTCAGCCTCCACGGCTGAGGCGTGTGACATGATGACATCATCCGCGTCCCTTCGGACCGGAGACACGTCCACAATCAGATTCGCGTCAGCCTCCACGGCTGAGGCGTGTGACACATGTTCGTCATCTGGACCTCTTGAGGCCGGAGACTCATTCTGATTCGCTGAAATGTTTGTGTCGATTTCCGAAATCGACACATTTTCTCCTTCAGCCGTCGGCGGCGACGCCGACGCTTGCTGCTCTTGCGCGCGCGTTTGCGGGCGCACAGGGCGTTCCGGGACAGCGGCGCTAGGCGCTGTCTTGACTGGGGAGTCGCGCGCACCTGTCGGTGCGTGCGTTGCGGTAACAGGGCCATCGCTCACTGTTCCGCAGTCGCGACCGAAGCGCACGAGAGTGCGCTTCTCCCAATCGATTACCGGATCATGCCGTGCAAGCCACGGCATGCCCAACACAATGTCAAACTTATCGTCCAGGTCCAGGACGATAAAGGTTTCGACAAATCCTTGATCTTCATACGTGAAGCGCACGCGTACCATGCGCTTCTCGGTCTTGACGACGACACCCGTCGCCAGTCGTACCTCCAACATACTTCGAGGTATCTTTAAATCCTCGAAGTCAAGCCTTGATAGACTTCGCAGTCGAACAAAGTTATTCGACGCGCCCGAATCAACCAAAGCACGAAAAGAGTTGCTCTCTCTTTTCGACGACACGTTCAAGATGACAAGACTTGGTTTGTCATCATGCATTTTACAGTGAGAAGGGTCCTCACTGGGGGCTGCAGTCCTCAGTGTCGCATGTCCGAGTTGGACACGCGTGACTGCTTCACCAGTAGGGCGCCCCGCGCCTACTGGGTTCCAGCGTTTTGTTTCTCCGCGACGATGCCCAGCATCGCCGCGTCGACCACCATCTCGGTGCACGGGTGCCGTGCACTCTCGGGCATAGTGACCGATCCTTCCGCAACGGAAGCATCGTACATTGCTTCCTTGTTGGCGTTGATAGCCAACAGCCGTTGCATTCGAGAGGTCCATTGGTTCCGGACCTCCCGCCATCGCGACCAGAGGTGGTTGCAGCCTCGGCGCATTCGCATGCAGTTTAGCCTGCCTCAGGCTAAACTCCTCCTGCATCGCAAGAGTGATCGCAGCTTCGAGAGTATTCGGATACTCACGGAAGAGATAGGTCTTCACAGGCCCATCTCTCAATCCCTTCATGAACGTGACGACCTTGGTCGCCTCGTCAATCGGGTTGGTCACGATGTTCGAGACCAAGTACCGTGCTCTCTGGGCGTAAGCATGGACATCATGCTTATTACTTGCTGCAGGTCGAGGAACTCCGCCCTCGACCGGAACTCATTTTGTGGGGGCTCAAACGCTTGTCTGAGCTCCTCCTTGAACGCTTCGTACGTGCTGAAGCACGTAGGATCTGAGTGTCGGCGTCCATACGCCCAGCTCCTTGCACGTCCGCCAAGACATGACATGGCGAACGCGACCTTCGACAACGGGTCGACGATACGTCGAGCCGCAATGGCAGTGTCGAGTTCGACAAGCCAACGGAGGAGAGGCTCGACCTCTCTTCCTACATAGTTGCTCACGTTGAGTTTCAACGATTGCATGCGTGGTGTCGTCCCCGACGGCACCGCGGTAGAGGCAGCAGCGTCGCGCTGCTCCTTCAGGATGAAACCCAGAGCAACACCATGTTGCTCTGTCGGCGATAACGTACGCAGCATCGCAGCAACTGCCGCCTCTCCAATGACTGTTGACAGTCGTTGGAGTGCCTCCCACTCTGGATCCGACAGGTGGAGGCAGTCAGCGCGTGCAACATGAGTTGCAGGCGTAGTGGAGCTTTCCATGAGCACCTCCGTGTTCATGAAAGGTTCTCAGCTCCCCGTCCGTACAGTCCCGTACGAACGTTCAGGTAGTCGGTCGTTGGACGGACTACAAAGTGCTACCAGGTGTAATGGGCCTACCTTGGCTCACTACAACAGCTTACACGTGTGCGCACGTGTATGAGGAAGCGTAGGTTTCTTTTACTTGAGTTAAGTATACTCGAAGTCCACGAGTATACTTTAAACAAGATAAAGACTCTAAGTAGCTGATTTTGGTAAAGATGAGAACTGTTATTTTTGTTTTATGTTTTCTGACTTCCTCCAAATGTAATATTCTAAGTTGGGAATCTGCCAACGGCTGGTTGGCAGAATTCCTTTGCTATGCATGTCGCTCATTGGTTAAAAGATGCTGCTTTCAACCAATAGGAATCCTAAATGTCTATGGACCACCCGTCGTGGTGATCGTAAATGAATGTGGCACTTGATGTAACGTACATCAAGGCCGAGGAAGTGTTCGAACCTTTAACAGACATCGCGTCTGTTAGAGTTACAAGTGGCTGTAGCCACTTGTGCGTGTAACCCCGTTACAGATCGCCTTTGGTTGTTCGTTCACGAATGTCGTAATGATGCAGCTTCCTTTCTCTGAAGCCACAATGCGTTCGCCATTGGCGACTCGGATGGTGAGTTGGGTCGGCTCGATACCAAAAAGAATCCTGCGATCGCTGCACATGTGATGCGTTGCGCCGGAGTCAATGAGCCAAGTACTGCTCCCACTATTTTTGCGTGGCGGAATCTGCGCTTGGGTCGCGTCCAGCCCCGCTGTCATCCAAATATCTCCTTCATCATCGTTGTCGCAGCTTTCATCGCTCGAGTCGATGGCTTCTGCTGCATGAGCATTGCCGCGTGCCAGCTCCTTGGCTTTAGTAACGAACGGACACGTCATCATCTTGTGTTCCTTGTCACAGACGTAACACCTCAGCGGAGGCCGCTGAGCGGTGGCTGCGTTGCCTTCGGCTTCCGTCTCGCGGGCGAAGGACTCAGTGAAGCCTCTGCTACGCTGGCGCTGGGGTCGCTGCCTTCCGTCGGGTACCGTTGTTGTCTGTCTGCGTGCTGCGTAGCGTCTGCCGTCGCCACGTAGGCGATACAGTAAATTCAAGGCCTTATCAGCCTCTTCGATCTTGTCGGTGCTGTCGATGTCGACGCTTGACAACAGGACTGGCGCGAGTTCTGGACAGGAGTTGTTACAGAAGACTTGCAGTAACAGGAGGCTCTGATCCCCGGCCATGAGGCCTTCAATAAACTTCAGATACTCCAGGTAGTCGCTCCAGGTGTCGCCGCCGCGCTTGAAGCATTTTATACGATCGCTGAGCTCTAATTGGGTAAGTCGGCATCCAAACTCAGAGAGCATCACGGACTTCAATTGCGCGAATCCCATTGAGTTACCGTCGTGCTTGTGCTTCCATTCGGCACTTTTCTTGTGGTAGTATCGTGAAGCCTTCCCATCAAGAAAATTCACGATCACGGAGGCCTTAAGTTCATCTGTCCACGTCGAGCCGTTGATGAGGGACTCCGTGTGTATTGCGTGCTCGTATTCCTTGAGGAAGTACTCGAATCCGGCTCCTAAGCTCGGGTATACCTCAGCGCCGTCAAACTTGCGACACTGTACGTCCTTGATCTTCGGCTTTTTCGGGGATGGTGGCGCTGTATTCATGCTGACGTCTGACATCGATGTCGGGGCTGGCTGGGTTTGGCACCTGAGCGATTTCACTTCTCTCTGCAGGTCCATGATGAGATTCATCAGGTCGGCCGTATTGAGGGGCATCCCGCTACCGCCGCCGGGCGATAGTGGAAATGGCTCCATTTGCTGGGGTCTGGTGGATTAAACGTCAGATCTGCCATTAGGTCGGACAGGTCCGTTCTACCGTCGCCGTCGGGATCCAGCTTGCTCGCGTTGGCTCCTTCCTCGAAGGACTGACAAGTTGGAGAGTTGGTTGAAGCCTTCCTCGAAGGGTGTCGTTAGCTGTCGCCTTCCTCGAAGTGCGCAGAAGTCGTTGTCGGTCGCCTTCCTCGAAGAGCGCCTCTTGTCGTAGCTGTCGCCTTCCTCGAAGTGCGCAGAATATTAATCGGTCGCCTTCCTCGAAGCGCGCCTCTGGTTTGTAGAGGGTTGAAAGGTCGCCGTCGTCACGGAGCGCCTTTGGCCTCAGGTGGTTGCCTCGCGCTTGGAGCGTCGCTTCCTCTTGCCAGACTTGTTGGGCTCAAAACCTGTTGCACGAGCGGGTTCAGGGAAGGTCGTAGGCTGGTAAGAGGGAGGTGAGCTTGATAAGTTGGTGGTGTATTGGGAAGTGAGTTAGAATGAAAAGATGCAAAGGGAGCTCCTGCTCCCTGCCTTGTGCTCGTATGGTGGGTTTCGCAACTCCTGCGCCCAGCAGAGCCTGAGGGAGGTTACGAAACCTCTCCGTCGAGTTGGTTTGGCGACGGCAGCTCCGTGGCGCTCCCCGTAGCTGGTCCGTTTCCCAACACCGCCTTCGCTACTGTCGAGCGATGCCTTTCGCACACGACGATCGTAGGGCTGCTAATGAGCCCTGAGAACTCACCCGCATAGACCTGCTCAAGGAATACTACTGGCGCTCGTACAAGCGCGTGAAGACGCGCGCCCCGCACTGAAAGTGCACGAAGAACCACGACTCGTTCGCTTCGACGTGCAGTACTGACCTCGGTTAATGATAGGGGCCCGGACACCTCCTTTGGCACGCACGGCGTGCCCGGCAGGCGCACCGACTACTTCTCAAGCGCCTGCAAAGCTGAAGTACACGATTGCCGACATGTTGAAAGCCGTAAGCCGATGACTGTCGGTGAGCGCTCGTTCGGCACCAACAACTGTGCTGCTGGGCTTTCTCAACGGGTGGAGTTGAATACTGGACTACTCCGTGACCAGCGGCACGGCCATCTTGCAGGCCACGACGTCGGGTCCGCCCTCACGCATTTTGAACCTCAGGACGCCCAACGCGTTCAGCGCTGGGCTTCGGCTGGTACTTCTGAAACTTCATGCCGGAGCTCAACTCGGGCAGAAACCTACTCAAGCCGGTGGTACAGGACGCCTTCCCCAAGATCTTCTCGCGTTACCACGACAACGATGGCGACTTTTCAATCTGCGAGACGGTGGACCACGGCGCGTTCCTGTGCGTTGGCAATTGCGGTGTGCACCCGGACGATCTCGAGCGCGGACTGGACTACGCGTTCAGAGCACAAAGACTGCTCCGAGTCGACTCCAAGTTCTTCACGCTTGAGGAGCACGACTCGGCGTTCACCGAGTTCTGACATGGGCCTCGCCACTCGGGCTCGTTCGGCCTCGCGTTGCCGGACCAGTTGAGCACCTTCAACAGTTACAGCTGGAATAACTTTGGATAAGTGCTTGTGCACCACGACCATCTTGAGCATGGACTCGCCCTGCAGGTTGATGTCAGTCGTACCAACCGTGGTCTGCTGAATTGAAAGGAATGGTTTGCTAAAAAAGGCATATACATGTATTACCAGTGAACTTTCTTACTGATGACCGACACGCCAATTTTCAGCTATGAACACAAGGTCTCTCACTAAGTTTGGTGATAGACTACTGCGCTTGGCTGTCACAATATTTCCGCTTGTTGAGAACGCGCGCTCCGACGAAACTGTCGTTGCTACAACTCCCAGCCACTTCCTCGCTAGCCGGCTCAAGTTAGGGTAGTTTCCAGCATTGACCCGCCACCAGTCAAAGGGACTTGTCTTGCCCTTCACCGTCGTGACAGCGCCCAAGCAGCGGGTGAACTCATTCTCGCAGTCTTCTTCCAGCTTCGTGGGGCGAGCGGGAACGACGTCAGGACCAAACATGTGATCGTACATGTAATCGCGGACTTGCTGTTCTGCTTGGACAGGGGCTGGAGAGGCATTCTCGGGGTCTTCGCTAGGCAAACTGTCTCGGGCCAAGTCAACCATTGCTTTCACAACCTCCTTGCATGCGCCTGGAGTATCCGCCGGGCTTAGGTGTGACATTCGCTTCGCTACCCGAGGATCCAAAAATGCAACCCACTTCAACTCACTTTCCTCCAGCCCCTTGAACCGCTTCGTGTACAGCGCCAGCATAGCTTCTCTGCATTCGTTCATCATGCGCTTGGTTTCAAAGACGTAATTTTCGTCGTCCTCCTCCTCCGCCGCAAGAGCATTAAAGAGATCCTCCCTCTCTAAGTGCTTTCGAATACCCGAGAGCGCGGGTAGTACTAGCGGCGCTGTCGGATAGGTCTGGCCGCTGAGAGTTTCCGATGCAACTGCAAACGGACCCAGAAGCACCTTCAGGCATTTAATAGCAAACGATTCCTCGGATTTCGGGCGTCGAAGTTTCTTTGCCATGTCGGCGAACTCTGTGCGGCCTTCAGGTTTCTTCAGGTAGGCAAAAAATTTGGCCAACGCTCCTTGGAGGGTTATTAGCCGCTGACGCATTTCCCAGCAGCTGTTCCAAAGTCTACCATGGGTTTGAGAACTTGATCAGGTTTAACGTTGCAGTGTTCAACCTGAATCTTTCCCAACATGTTGTTTCCTTTCGAAGACTTGCGAAAGTACACAGCCAGCGTTCGGAAAAGCTGCACAATGCTTAGCAGCGCGCTCATATCGTTATGATGCAGACCGGCGATTGCATCGTCCAAAAACTCTTCCATCTCGTCAATTGCTAGTTCCTGTAGCACTTCGATGCTGCCCCGAGCTTCGCGTGATAGCCCCTCCTCCTCCTCGCGTTCTGCAATATCCTCGACGCTTTCAGCAGCAACTTCGTCAGCCCACGCAGGTTTGTCGACGCCCCCTCTAGTCTTCGACTTCTTGACAAGAGCACCACCAACTACGAGATGGAGGCTGTGCGCAATACATGCGATATGCTTGACGCCAAGCTTGTCACCAGCGGAGACCATGTTTGATCCACTGTCGCGCAGCAGCATCACACACCAACGCTTCAGCAACGACCAATCAGCTAGGATACGGGTGATAGCGGCTGCAATTGTACTCCCAGTGTGGATACCAGGAAACTCGAGGACTTCCAGCGTCCAGTTCTTGGGAGTAACAGTCTGATCGACGTAGTGGATGGTCAGGGAAATGTAGCTCTTTGCGTTCCTCGCAGTCCAAATATCCACCGTTATCGAAAAATACTCGCAACCAGTCACAATATCTTTCCGAACGCGCCTGCGGTACTCCGCCGCCAGCACAATGATTTCCTCCCTCAGTTTTGCTCGCTTCAGAAGTGTCAAACTCACCCCACCCAAATCTTCCGTAATGAATTGGATAAAGGCGACGAAACCTGCGTCCTCCACGATGACCAATGGCCTGAAGTGACGCGCAGCTCACTCGGCTAGTAGCTCATTGATGCGCTTCTGCTCCTTTGCTGATATCACACGAAGCTTGCGTTTTTTACGGGGGTCCACGGCTGAAATTGCGCTGTCGAGGTTGCGAATAACCGGTTCGCCTTCGCCACGTTCTCGCTGAGCAGTCTGTGCGACGTAAGCCGGAAGCTCGTCCGGGTGCTCTTTCATAACGTGCTGTGGCATTTTGCACTTTCCAACTCGAAATTTCGTAGTGAAATTGCACAGCAGGCAATAGGCCGTTTCCGAATGGTCGTTGGTAAGATCCCTTCGCGAAATTTCCCAGCACTCCTCCTTTCGCACCAGACGAGCGAAGTGCCATACATCTTTTCGCTTTTGTCGTTTCATGACGTAGAGCAGCAGTCCGGTATTAGCTTCAATTTGTCTTCGCAGAGCGTCCACATCAATGAACGCGCGCTCGTTCTCGATCGCACGAGCGTATCGGGACGGGGTAGACTGTGGAGAAGGCGGCTGCATCAGCTGGGGTGGCTCGTGTTGCTGCTGGTGAATCTGGAACTGTTGGAGATGCAGCATCAGCTGCTGCTGTTGTTGCTGAAGCTGCTGCTGTTGGAGTTGCTGCTGCTGGAGTTGCTGTTGCTGAAATTGTTGCTGTTGCAGGAGAAGTTGCTGCTGGTGTCGCGAAGATGGAGTCGGAGGCGGAACCTGACTCCGTCGGCGTTCGGGTGTCTGAAGGCCGATGCCGCTCATTAGGACTTGGTGGGGTGCGTCCATGATCAAGAATGGTGTCGATCCCCCTACCTTTGCCAACTTCATGCAAGTAAACCCCCCGTGAATAACACTTAAAAATTGTATTAGAGTAGTTTACGTCATCAGAGTCGTAAAGGGGGTTCACAGACCGCAAGGAGGGAGTACGCGGGAGTACCGCTGAAGCAGAGCAAAAGGGAGTTCGGGTACGTTCACAAGCGGTACGTCCCCAGCACTAGTGCATACCGGTACAGGTCAACCCTGGTACAGAACTCTGCGTCAATATCGAACGCCTGATATATATTAGGGCTCGAGATTCATAAATTGAGCATCGTGACAACAGAGAACATACAGAGAGGATTGTACTGAATTATATTATTTAAGCACGAAGTTAATACTGGCTTTGTTAATTAGTCCTTGGTGACACCAACAGTGCCGTATCGTTTCAGCGCTGACTTTTGACCAAGCATCTTCGCACCATAGGAGTGCTGTTAGCAGTTCTACCTTATAAGGATTGTCTGATCCTTCTCCTAGCTGATCAAGAGCATGCATCATCTTTTCAGATAGCACATACCTCTTAATGGAGTGGATTATCCCCTGGTCCATTGGCAATGTCTTTGCTGGGCGAGTGCGCAGCCTTGTTGAGGATCCCAACCTTTTCGGCCCACGTCAGGCGCAAACGCTTGGTTGGGGTGGGTGACATGGCGCTCTTGAAGTACTTGTGTGCTGCGAGCGAACTGCTAATGTGAAATGCTGAGAGAGAACGAGTAGATCGCACGAAGCGCGCCATTTTTTAAACTTTGCAGTCAGTACTATTGACCCAGTGGAGGTATCCTGGATTTTTACATCAATACCTTTACCCATCTCCCGTTCGTCGCGTTGTTTGACCTTGAACTATAAATTATTTAAGGTTATTAGTTATATACCTGTTCGATATTCACGCAGATTTCTGTACTTCTCCGGTCCGGAAAAGAATTAACAGTTAGGTTTTTCTAATAAAACCTCATCGATTTTTATTGGATAAAAATAATAGTAGTTACGATGCGCGACCAGCACTAATCTGAAGGTATCGACACAGCAAAAGTAGCCAGCCACTGTCGGCACAACAAAACAAACCAGCAACATCCCAATGGGACGTACCAGGGGCACGGCCGACATACCGGAGAAAACGAGGCAGGCCATCGCGATGTTCCTCGCTGTACGAGGAAGAAACGTACACAATCGACCAACTCATCAACGCGGTAGCACGAGCCTTCCGCACGACAACGTCCGACACGCTTGACCACTGTTTCCTGACACTTCAGAACGTTATGGAAACAGTGATCAAACACCGCGGACACAACGACTACAAGCTCTCGCACTACAGGCAGCGGCGTGGACTCCAGTCAAGTGTATCGCCGACAGCGCTGACATGTGAGCCAGCTGTGATAGAAAGTGGGATTCACCATCTTTTGTGTGGTGCACTTCAGTTCCTCTAATTCATAGTACATCGTCTGATAAATCATAGGTCTAAATTTTAGGCTTGTTCGATTGGCTAAAATGAATGGGATTCAAACACTGATTTGTCGTATATCAATCTAACCGGCAAAAAACCTCATCGTTTCTATTGCTAAAACAACGAAAAGGGAGTGCTATTTTAACGAAACTGTGGGGTTGTATGGAACAACTGTTCAAAGTACTTTACCATGATAATTTTTGTGTTACGTAAATCCGACAAACAACGACACTGCGAAAAAAACCTTAAAGGGGTCGTGGAGTGCCACAGTGCGAGCGAGTTAGTTAGATAGCGTGTCGTGTTAAGCGCTCATAAAAAATATAGCTGGAAAGCCCGCATTTAAAGCTTTCGAATGCAGGTTTCGCATCTTCAATACAGTCATTATTTGTCTAGATATGCATTGATTTATGAAGTGTTAATTCTTTTCCGGACCGGAGAAGTATCACCTAAATGCACAAAATTTTCTTTTGAGTCACTTTTTTGTAATTTACTGCTCGACTTTTTTTTGTATTTTGGCCGCCCGAACTTTTGTGAAAAATAGTCCTGACAATAGTCCAATGCCGAGCACCAGCCATTAGTTTTCATCCTCACTGCCAAGCAGCTCCAGTAGCGAACGTACATACGTCTGTCGGCTTCCTCCCCGAGCAGCAACCATGGCTATGATGAAGCGGAGACGCGAGAATGAGACCGGCGCGCAGGCGGATGCGGCCGAGGAGGCCAAAAAGCAGAAGCTGGCCACGGCGGGCGGCAGCAAGTACATCAACAAGCAGCGCGTGCTGGTCTTCTCGTCGCGCGGCATCACGACGCGCTACCGCCACCTGATGGACGACTTCCGCAAGCTGCTGCCGCACCACAAGCGCGAGGTGAAGCTGGACGCCAAGGACACGCTGCACGTGGTCAACGAGATCGCCGAGATCAAGGGCTGTAACACCACCATCTTCCTCGAGGCTCGCAAGCGCCAGGACCTGTACATGTGGGTCAGCCGCGTCGGCACGGGCCCCAGCGCCAAGTTTCTTGTGCAGAACGGTAAGTTGCAATGCGGTTTGATGTAGCTTCAGGCCTTGGAGCCCTGTATTCATTGCATTTTGTGTGTTTAATGTTGATCTGCAGTGCACACCATGGACGAGCTCAAGATGACTGGCAATGCGCTGGCCGGGTCGCGGCCGCTGCTGACCTTCGACAAGGCGTTTGACGAGGCGCCGCACCTTCAGGTGATCAAAAAGCTCTTCACGCAGGTGTGGGGCACGCCCAAGGCGCACCCGAAGAGCAAGCCGTTCATCGACCGCGTCATGAGCTTCTACTACGCGGACGGCAAGGTCTGGTGCCGCAACTACCAGCTGGCGGACGACGCCGACACTAAGAAGGCGGAGATGGCGGCGCTGCACCGCGGCGAGGACCTCGTGCAGCTTATCGAGATCGGCCCGCGCTTCGTCATCACGCCCATCCGCATCTTCGACGGCAGCTTCGGCGGCCAGACGCTGTACCAGAACGAGCACTACGTGTCTCCGAACGAGAACCGCCGCGAGGCCAAGGCCGACAAGCGCGACCGCTACGTGTCCCGCAAGACGGCGCAGGTGGAGCGCAAGGAGCGCGGCCCCGAGCGCGAGATGCCCGAGGACCAGTTCGCCGACGTCTTCGCCGGCGCCAAGCAGTAATTGCCACCTCAAGAAAGAGAGATAAAGAATGGACTCGTCCTGCAAACTTCACACTCCGGAGGAAGGACAAAGGGCTTGCATGCTGCCAGCATTGAGATCCGAACGTCGTGATAACTTTATAGACTGCATTATCGCTTCACACTTCACTTCACTTTAACACACGTCACATTCGTACCGCTTGTCCGGTACATCACCCTCTCATTGGCCAAAGCTCTCAAGTGTCACTTCGTCCTACTACAATACAACGGCTCGGCGCACCTGACGATGAAGGCGTTCAATGCGTGGCGCGGAGGGGGCGACGGCGGCGGGAAGGCGTCCAACGACGCGGTGGTGGAGCTGCAGCAGGTGATCCTGAAGAAGGACCTGATGATCCTGAGCCTCACGACGCAGCTGGACGCGTACAAGGCGCGCTTCGGCGCTCTGCCCGCCGACGTGCTGGACGCCCTGCAGCAATCCGACGCTGCTATTAGCGAGTCCCCGGATAGCGCAGCCGCGAATTAAGCGGCGACAGGAAGGAATTAGCGGCGGAGAGTGTCGCGGTCGTGGCGGCGTCCAATCGGGCGGAGGAGAGCAAGGAGCAGAGCAAGAAGTCGTCTCCTCCCGTGTCGTCGCCACGTCGCCGCGGTTCCGAGCGGCGTCCGATGTGGACGAGGGCAGGGAGAAGCTGCAGAGTCGTTACAGTAAGAACGTGGTGCTGGACTTCGTGGAGGACTCGCCCATGTTCCGACGACAGCTCGAGGGCTTCGAGGAGTCCATCACGGGGCTCAAGGCGCTGCTGAAGGAGCTCGTGGCGCACTCGAAAGAGTACGCGGCTGCGGGGAAGCACTTCGGGGAGGAGGAGACGGCGCTGGCCCATGAGTTGATTCAACGCAAACACGCGCGCGCGATCTTCTCCACGAGTTGCCCCGAACTGGGCAGTTTGTCGGAACTGTTCGGGGAGATGCATGATACGTTGGCTCAGGTGCAGAGCTCACGGGTGAGTATGCTGCTAGGGGTGGAGTCGCTATTGAGTCGGTCGATTCAGCAGTTCTCAGAGAAGGAGCTGCTCAAGGAGGCTGGCGAGCTGAGGAAGGAGGTGACGAGGCTGGGAGAGGAGTACGAGACGCTGCTGGGAAAACTTCTGAGCAAGTCGAGACAGCCTGGCCAGCCCGCTAGCGGTACAAATACGCCTACGGGTGCCGGAGACTCACTGGGTATGCTGGGTCTGGGCAGTCCTGCGTTGCCGACTGGTAGCTACAATGGAGCTGGCGAGTTCGCCATCACAGGGACACCGCCTGCCTCCGCTGCTTCAGGTGGTAGCAGCAACAATGTGCTCAATTCAGATTCAAGCTCAGCGACGAATGGCAATGATAAGCAGCGAGCTCTGGAACGAGATGTGGTGGTTGCCCGTCGACGTTTCGAGCTGGCTCGCTTCGACCTGGTGCGCTACATGAACCGCATCGACTGCATGAAGAAGTTCGTGTTGGTGGAGTGCTTCAACTCGATTCTGTACGCGCAATTGGGTCACTTCCACGCCTGCCACGAGCTGGTCAAGTCGGTGGAGCCAACTCTCCGCAAACGCCAAGAAATGATGCAGGTGTCTCGCAAGGATTTCGAGCAAGACGAGGTGATGTGGTCGTCACAGCGGGAGCTGCTTGATAAGCGACTATCACAAGATGTGGATGTAGTCAACTCTAGCTACGCGCCTAGCGAGTCGCCTGCAGCAACAGGTGCATTGAGCGTGGAAACAACCATGTGTACGGAGGTGTTTCCTTCTCTTGAGTTGCCCGTCGAAGTTATCTCGACGGATACGTGGAGTAGTCGCCAGACCGTGGCCACTACGCCTGGTGGTGTAGCCAAGCAGGGCTATCTGTTCGTCCGCAACTCAATGTTCCCAGCTAGGAGTTGGAAGCGGCGTTGGTTCCAGATTCATGCAGGCAAGCTCTTCCAGACGACGGCACGTGGAGGCACCGGGAAGCACCCTGCGGAGAGCAGTCTGACCCTTGTGTGCGACCTGTTGCTGGCTCGAGTACGCGAGCTCGAGGGTTCAAGTCTACCCTTTTGCTTTGAAGTGATCGATGCCAACCGAGCCAAACTGTTACTTCAAGCTGCTAGTGCTCGGGATATGATCGAGTGGATTGAAGCCGCGCGTCGTAGCACCGAGAGCGCTTTAGAGAAGCAGAGCCACCGCCAGGAGGTGCATCCAGAGCAGCAGTCTGTGATTGACGAGCTTACGGAGACAAACCCGTGCTGCGCAGACTGCGGACAGGAGCCAGCTGAGTGGGTTTCGATTAACATCGGGTGTCTTCTGTGCATTGAGTGCTCGGGGATCCACCGGAGCCTTGGAGTGCACGAGTCAAAAGTACGTTCATTAGCGCTGGACTCCTGGGATATGTCGCTACTTGCGCTGCTGCGCGATGAGCTGGGCAATGACGCTGTGAATGCAGTGTGGGAGCACACGATACCGGACGGCTGGACCAAACCAACGCCCACGACACCGCGTGACGAGAAAGCTCGATATATCAAGGCTAAGTATCATTTCCACGGCTTTGCAGAACCGGACGCAACACTGAGTGCGCTGGAGGACGACGACAGCGTTCTGAAGCAAGAGTTGGCGAAGCGATTCATAGCTGGAGCAGCCCAAGGGAACTTGAAGGAGCTCATGTGGTGCCTGGCGCATGGAATAGACGTGAACGCACGCGCGGGCGACTACAACGAGACAGCTTTACATGCGAGTGCAGCATCCGGGGCCGCAACTTGCTGCGACTACCTCGTGCTCAACGGTGCGAGCCTGACAGCAACCGATAAGCGTGGGCGTTTGCCCTATGATGCTGCCAAGGCAGGAGGCTTTGAGAACATCAAGCTGACGTTAATGCAGAAAATGAGCCTCGAGCAGTATCAGTCGTAGAGCGACAGTATAAAGTAAAGTAAAAACATGCTTGTCGAGACTTTTTCATGAAGCCCACGCGAGCATATAGTTGAATATTTATCGGGGATCTACGAGTCAAGTTTGTTTCTAACGATCTACGAGTTTTCAGAGGTATAGTATATCTATCCTCAACCGGACGGGAGGATTTTACTCGTCACACGACCAGAGCGCGGCCGAGCTGGAGCTGTTTGAGGTAACAGCGCTGTCTCGCTCCCTTCATCCGTTGGTGTTTCAATTTCAATCGGGATGCCGGGGCTCCTTGAATGTTCATCGGCACTGACATCCTGAGACTCTTTATCTGATAAATAGGGCATAACGTTGCAGCCGGGTGTGCTCCGAGACGGCCGAGGAGATGACCACGAGCGACTTGGAGCCATGACGAACGACGCGACGTCACCAGTCCCATCAACTTCATCGGTAGTTGTGCTGATAGCGAGCACCTGCGCGTCGTCCTTCGGATCGAGGACAACGCCATCCACGCTGCTCACGCTCTTACTCTTCGTTGAGTCGACAGTGCCATTTGGTGTGATCAGTGCTTCTGTATCCGCTGCAGCGCTCGAATCTGCTGCTTCTCCCGATTCGGCTGCAGCCGCCGCCTCAGCAGCCAGCCTCGCAGCGTGTTGTTGGCTCGATTTCTCGCGCACGTGGATCATGAACTCGACGAACTCGACGATGTCGATCTGTCCACTGCCGTCTTCGTCCACGACATCCATCATCTCCTTGAGTTCCTCGTAGGTTGGGTACTTGCCAATCGCTGCCAGTCCAGTACGCAGCTCGGCTTCTTCAACGGACCCGCTCCCATCCAGATCCAGCATGCGGAACACTTGCATGTACGAAGACACGACCTTGCTGTCAATGTTGTGCTGCTCGCGCAGAGCATCCACACGCCGGATCAACTCCTTTTCGGCCGCCATCTCCTGCGTGGCTTCTTCCATACTGGTGGTCACCACACCGATGAATAGCGTGATGAGTACCATGCCTCCCAGAATGACAAAGCAGCAGAAGTAGAGCACCGCCAAGAACCCGAACGCTTCGGGCTCGCACTCGTAGCCTAGAGCGCGATAGCCGTCGTACCCGTACAGGTCGCAACCGTAGTAGTTAATGTACAGCACGTCACTCCACCCATCCATGGTGGCTAGCTGGAAGAGTGTTATCATCGCAAAGTGCAGGTACTGGAAATGGAATGGATCGTTGTTGGCGAATAACATGTTGCCCACGATCCCAAAGACGTAGAAGCAAAGCAAAAGGATCAGTCCGATATAACCGATGGAGCCCACACCCTTGATCAAGGCAGACACAATGACCTGCAGCTGAGGAAAAGCTCGCACAAGCTTTAGGACACGCAGCAGACGTAGCAGTCGCAGCATAGTGAGCATACCGCCCGTTCCCTTCGTAAAGCTACCCACGACGATGATGAAGTCGAACACGTTCCAAGCTGTGCGGAAATACTCCCAAGGCTCGAGACCTTCGGCGAGGATTTTCAAAATCACTTCGGCAGTAAACACAGCAAGAATGGCCGAATCTAACCCGTTTAGCACTGCACCGAGCACGTCGATCACCTCTGGAGAAGTCTGCAGCCCCACCATTAGGCCTGCCAGACAGATCACCACCGTCACAAAGAGCGAGAACTTGGGGTGCTCCACAATTTTCGTCGCAAGGCTAGCGACCTTGAGGTACGCCCCTTTGAGGCTCTTGGTGTCACCTTGCTGCTGGGTTAGGATGTCGGTCAGGTCGCAGTCATCCCAAGTCTGCATGAGCACCTCGCGCATCTTCTGGCGCTCTCGACGCTCGGCAGCAGTGAGTTTTCCATTCTTGCTCGGCTCCTGGTTGGCCTCTTTCTCGCCCTCAGCCCGTTTCTTGGCCGCTTCACGAGCTCGTTGTTCTGCCTCGAGCGCTCGCTTTCGGGCCTTTTCAGCTCGAACTCTGGCCTCGACCTCTTCTTGCGCCTTCTTCATTTGCTCCATACTCTGGGTCATGCTCATGGTGATGGCACCGATGAAGAGCGACAGCATGACGAAGGCCGAGATGAGGATGAACGTGATGAAGTAGAAGGACGCCATCACCTGGTTCAGTGCCCGCTGCGATGCCAGTGAACTACTGGTGACATTAGCGCCATACAAACTCGTGACGTTGCAGTACTGGAAGCTAGCTGCAGCGGCAGGGTCATTGGAGTAGTAGCCACCGTCGAATCGATCGCAGCCAAAGTAGTTGATGTTCATGATCTGTGTCAAAAAGCACTAACACCGTTAGAATCAATTCGATCAACGCCACCACCAAGTCTAGACCGTGGACACTTACCGCGGACCAGTTCTCCAGCGTGCTCATGCGGAATAGCGTCACCATTGCAATCGGGACGCTGCGGAAGTGGAAACTGTCGTTGCCTTGCCACGCGTACATCCCCGAGATGGCGTAGAGGTAAAACACGAGGAAGAGCAGCAGCATAATGTAGCCGATGGACTTTAACCCACCAATGAGCCCCATAACGATCATGTACAGCTGCGGAATGCGCTTGACCAGCTTCATGATACGCATGAGTCGCAGCATTCGTAGAATGGCGATGCTGCTGCCGCCAAGGGCCGAACCCCATATGGGCAGACTCATGACGATGATGGCGAAGTCGAAGCAGTTCCACCGCATCTCCTTGCCTGTGAAGAACCGCCAAGGGTAGAGCCCTTCTGCCATAATTTTGATCGCTGCCTCGAGGATAAACACAGCGAGGACGGCGTAGTCCATGTCGTTAAGAATCACGCTCTCTCCTAATACCGGGTATGTTTGGAGACCGACGGATAGCGAAGCCCAGGAGATACACACCATCACCAGCGAGTTGAACCACGTGTTGTTGAGCGTTGAAATTCCAAGGTTCGCCACCTTCACGTATTGCAACTTGATGCCTGTGAGACCGGTCAAGGGGATCAAGCGGATCAAGTCTTCATCTTCCGACTTGGCACTCTCGGTAGTTGCTTCATTCGGGTTAGCGGAGCCAGCGTCAGGTGTAGCTCGCGGAGAAGTTTTCGTTTGGACTTGGGTGGGAGCTTCTTCAGTTGCTCCACCTTCGATGAGAGGCGGTGACGAAACCTCTCCATCTATCTCCTCTCCATCGTGTTCCAGGTCATGTGCAACGTTCCATTCGCTAGCTTCTCGCGCGCGTCTTGCATCGGCTACCTTCCGATTTGCTGCCGCTCTCGCGGCGAGCATGGCTGTACTGGATTGCTATTGAGTCTGGCGTGGCGGAGCTTGAATTGCCTCCCACTCACTGCCAGCGCGGCCTGTTCACCCACCGCCCAATTCGGCGGACCTGATCTCCAGATGCAGACACTTTTTCAGCACCACCGAGGCCTGACGGCAACGCACCACCCTGGGCAGACAGCTACTGTTGAATGCATTGAACGAGACGAGGGGGGTCTAAATAAAGCGCGTCTGGAACAGAAGAGAGCAAGGGTTAAATCGGTCCTTCATGGCAGTTTTCCTGCGGCATCATGCATCCTGGGCATCAAATGATTCTGAGCGCAGCCTACCGAGAGACGATAACAACGAAATGCATTTACAAGCGGGATCCAAAGGATCGTTAAGGAATTTTCATTTGGCGTATTTAACAATCGTAGCTTGAAGTAATCGATGGAAAGCGTGTATGAACGCGATATGTTATTGCTTTGGAGAGCTATCTTTCGCCCGCCATTGGGTTGCTACTATCACTATCCTGACGTTCCCCAGATGCCACTCCTGCTTCCTTCGCAGAGGCGGCAGGCTTGGGTTCATACTATATCATCTGCCCTGTAGGCTGCCTGCTTTCGGCTGGCCTTCACTACTAAATCGCGACGATGCGGCTGAGCTTGTCCATATTAAGTACCACCTTCTCCTCGAAGATGTCGGGTTCACTACCGAGACTGACGGCAGAGCTATGCCGGTTTAGTTGCGACAGTCCGGGCAGCTTGTTGTGCGAGGTCGAATGTGTCGGCACCGATGGTCGCAGGTACTTGCATTCACCAACTTCGTATGGAGCCGTGTCGGCTCCTCGACTTCTGGTACTATTAGTCTCTTCATCGTCGTCGTCGCTGTCAACCTCAGTAGGATCGAGGTACTTCGCTCCCGGAATATGGTCCATTTCATCCACTTCCTGCGTGTCTTTCTCATTGGTACACGCGACAGCGGGGTCGTGCTGGTTCGACTCCGGTTGCTGCTGTGCTGCTACTGCCGTCGAAATGTTCAGGTTATCCATATTCAGCGACAGCATCTTGGATATTTGCTGGGAAAACTTGTCTAGCCGCTTGTCGACCGAACGGAGGCCCATGACGCAGCGCACGCAGAACTTTGTCTGGCAAATGTCTGCTGGTTTGCCACCAGAATTGATCTCAATGTCCGCGCCAGGGACGGCGCGAGTAACGTAGCAGCTCTTGCAGACGATGTCGCCACACAACCGACAGTGATGCCGCCGCCGATACATGAAGTGGAACTTCCTAGTGCAAATGCTGCACGAGGGGCGGCTTGCATCGGGTACCCAGTTCTCGTGGCGGGCCAGCGTTTGCGTGGCGATGTTCTGCGAGTCGATCACCAGCGAGATGTCGTTGAGGACGGCCATGTTTAATCGGTACTGCGCGTGAGCAATAATTGACGACACGTTGGCCTCATTGGAGCCCATGACAAAGACTTCCGAGGTCGCCTTCGGGGTATCAGCAGCTGGAATGACCAGCATCGTGCGCTTCATCCGCACACGCGCCAGCTTCAGAGACTCCGAAAACTCTGGACACTCTGGGATTTCAACCGAAGCCAAGGCCACGAACCCAATTTCCTGTCCGGTAGTGTTGATAGTGTAGCCCACCATCTCGACGAAGCAGGAGTCGTGCTTGCCTGCAAACGAGTTCTCGGCGAGCCACTTGATGCCGAGGTAGCTGTCTTTAGTCGCGCGGATTGTGTGCAGGACAGCACCGTCGGTCACTACAGGCGACAGAAATTTCTGCTGCCGGACGAAGTCGGTTGAGTTAGCTGCGTAGTGGACGTCCACAATGTCTCGGTAGTTGCCCTGTACACGGCCAAAAGTGCGGTAAGACTGGATTGGTGGACGCGGGTCGAGCGGGTCGCGACGTCCAACCGTGGCGCCGACGGTGCAGCGCGAGAAGGACAACCGTCCACTGCGACTGCGGTCGCTTTGGCTGCGCATGGTCCATGCGTGAACTCCAGTGCTGATGCGGTCATTCACATTGCAGACTCGCTCGAGCGTCGTGGTCCACGAAGAGGTCGAGGTGAACGAGTCCTTCCCGCGGGTCTTGAAAGTCTTGAGCTGGCCCAGGGAGCTCACGAAGCGCCAGTCCGAGTCCAGCTTGTGATCTTCCATGCGTTGGGCGGTGTGGGCCAGCACGGCGTCCTGCACTTGCTGCTGCATCATGGATTCGAGCCGAGCAGCTTGGGGCGCGACAGAGTCACCGGCGCGAAGGTGGGGGCAGCCATTGTACGGCTACTGGATAGGAGACTTCGTCACTCGTTGCAATGAGCTCGAAAGTTTTGGAATGAGAGCGGCTACGCTGTTACGACCAGTAACACCACCGCATGGCCAGGTTTACGGAGCGCTAATGCTTTGTGTCTCTGCGACAGCGGCGTGTCGCCCCGAAAGACCAAGACACATGGCAGGAGCGAGTGGCTCTGTCAGCTTTGCCGGACGCTGATAGCAAATCGCCAAGCCATGGCATGGATACTTGTTCAAGTGCTCCATCGCGAACAGCTGGACTGTAGTTTCAGCGTTGTGGATACTTAGCCTTTCCGATCGTGGCTCACCACAAAAACTTGGCTGATAGTGCCGTCGTGTGGCTCGAAGATCGTGGAGTCGAGCGAGGATGCCTGTAAAATCCATGACTTCAAGCTCCGTTATGGGCTACGATTCTCGGTGGCGACATTGTCCATATTCGGCAAGCACGGGAATGAAATAGACCGCCTCGCCAGTGGCGAGTGAAGCATTATGTCGACTGCCAAGTTTACTGCGTTTGCCGCTCACTCTCCATAAGCTCCTTCAAGGATCAACCCGGTGCACAACCTCATGAACTTCGCCTGGCTGACGGATTCCTTTAATTCAAGAGCACCACCACGACTAATCGAGAATAGTCAAGATGACCTCGTAAAGGCCGATAGGCTATCGACCATAGCAACCCATGGAGTGATGCAGGCACACTGTAGCTCGCTTCCGATCCATCCCCCATGAGAGGGTTCATGATGTGAACCGGAATATCGAACACAGCCACCTATTCGTTCGCGATATTAATGCAAGAACTAAGCTACGCGACTCCGTGTGTATCACGAAGGCAAAATATATCAAAGCTGGTATTTGAAGCAGAGGCGGAGGGAGGGTATCGATCATATTGCCTTGTTGGCACTGGAGATCATATCTTTACACGAAACTGCTGAATACTGTTCTCCTTTCATATGTATTCACGCTGCAGCGAAACAGTCGTGCAAAAGTATCCGTGCTTTTGGCGAGAGGGTTTGAGGAGGATCGAGATGGAGTTACAGCAGCAGTAGCCTAGATTTGTCCGCCTGCTGTCTGCCACAGAACAAGGTGGCGCAACAGAGCTCCTTGATGACGAGCGGATCCGCATACAGCATTGCACGTTACAGAAGTGTCTGGAGGGGGGGGGGGGGGGCTGATCATGGCGAGTTGGCTGTAATGTACATGTACAGTTTGTCCGCTGCTGTATACCGGCAACCTTGCAACTCAATTCTCAACGAACTCCACCCTGTAGTGAGAGCAACACCATCGATTACTATTTGTTGCAATACTTTAGTGAAGAGGGCGTGCTTCGCAGCAAATTGCAGAGTGACGAGCACGAGAAAGCTTCAACTACTGGCAATTTCATACATAAGTACCAATTCATGGCATTTCTTAGCAATGGTACCATAAAGCAGGTACAATGACTCCATGTTGATGCCGCGACAAAGCGCCGCTCCGACTAACAATAGCCGTAGGGTGGGTGGGGGCGCACACACTCCTGCAGCCGCGTGGCGCCGTTATGAGCTCCTTCGAGGCGGCCAAGCCGGCGCGCTCCGGCTCGCGTGTGGCGGCGCTGGGCAAGCGCCCATCGCTGCTGCACCGCAGCTCCGACCCCGAGTTCAGCGACGCCGAGCTCGACGGTGCGTGCGACTAGCAAAATAGACGCCAAAAGATTAATCCGCCGACCTGAATCCTTAATACTAAGCTCTCTCCTCTGTGCTGTCCTACCCCATCAGATGCCGTGGATATGGGCGAGAACGCCGTGTGGGCCAACCTGGAGGAGCCCATTTACGCCGAGAAGGACGTGGAGATCTTCCGCCCGACCCAGAAGGAGTCCACTCTGCCCATGTACTACGCCAAAGGCTGGCTGCCCTTCGCGGCCGACACGCTATTCGACGCGCTCATGGACGCGCGCTACCGCAAGTCCTGGGACAGCAACGTGCACCAGGTGCACGTGGTGGAGCACCAGCATGTGAGCGACGTCATGTATTTCGCGCTGAACCTGCCGTGGCCGCTGGCCAACCGCGACTACGTCTATCGCCGGCGCGTCAAGTTCTACCCGGAGCAGAACGCCTTCGTGGTGCTGTGTCAGGCGGCGCACCACGCGGACGCACCGTCCAATGACGTCCGTGTGCGGGTGGAGACGTCCACACTGCGTCTGTGCATCCGCAGCATGTCGAGCTCGAACGACTCGTGCGACTTCCACCTCGAGTACGAGGACGACACCAACTTCAGCATCCCGAACTACGTGGTGAATCTGCTGCTGCATACAATGATGCCGTCGTTCATGACGGAGCTGCGAAAGGCGTGCGCAGGTTATGCGGAGTACATTAAGAAGCTGGACGACAACGGGGTGCAGTGCATTCCGTCCCAGGTGACTCGCCACCGGAGTGCGGTGCTTGCTGCGGCGACAGCGTCCGTGGCGGGAGTGTGAGCTCCATGGGGAGTAAGAGCGCGATCGGTGCTTCGGTGACCGAGGAGAGGAAGCCTGTGCGCGCTAGCCCACGGCCAGGAAGCAGCTTGTTCTTTCGGAGCAAGCGGCCAAAGCGCAAGCCTGGACTGGTGCGCCGAGAAACGGACGAGCACAGCAGCATGAGCGAAGACTGGGAGGTTGAAGACGCGCCTCGCAGCGAGCCCCCGACTACACAAAGTCTGCGTCCGTCTACCATTCACAGATCGCTTTCGACTGAGGTTGGGACGATCTACGGCGATCTTGGACCTCGCTTGAATCACTCTTCGTCGGCCGACAACCTGGAAATGAGGTCAGTCATGGCGCCTTCGTCGGCGTCCGAGTTTTCGCGTGCTAGTTCGGTGGTGTCTGCTCAGACAGCTCTGCATACTATCGACGGACCGTTGACACCTCTGGACGATGATTTTACAATTCAGTTCCGAAAGCAAAAGGTTGGTTTGCACCTGGAGACCGACCTATTTTCAAGCAAGGTGCTGGTCGCGTTCTGTGAAAAAGACAGCGAAGTAGCTGCTTGTGGCGAGCGTATTGAGCCAGGATTCCTCGTGACCTCAGTGAATGGTGTTTCAGTGAGTGACTTCAAGTTTACCGACATTCTGAGCGAGATCCAGCGAGCGCCACGCCCACTCACACTGGGGTTCACCCATCCTGACCGAGAAGCATCTCTTCAGTATCGTCGCTTCAAGGAGCCCCAAAATGTGCTGAGGTGCCTGGTGTCCCGAGACGAAAATGATCTGCTGGGCGCGTTACGTCCGCTGGATGAAGAAGCAGCAGTAAGCGCTGTGCTCAAGTGTGATTTCGTTGCGCCAGCTGCCACACCGTCGAAAGGGAAGTTGAAAGCTACACACAGCAGCCCGGGACTTGTGGAATCTCCGTCGTCCGAGCATCCAACACCAGCGCTACATCCGTCTTTGTCCTCCCCAGAGCCAGGAGCGGAACGAGTCCTGGTACCAGCGGGCTACTTGGTCTACGAAATCAATGACTCGTACGTCTTGGACGTGCCGTACGCTGAAATCGCTCACTTATTGCGTCGAAGCGGTGATGCATGTGTGGTAACGTTCAAAGCGGCTATGGCGGTTGTAGGTGGAAGCAAGAAGAAGTCGTTGAGAAACCGGCACAAGATCGTGAGGCGCTTCTCAGGCGTGTTCCGGAAGAAGCGCAGAGCGTCTGATGCCAGTGTTACAGCAAGCATCAGCTCGACTTCCTCGCGAGAGTGGGCAAGTGGAAGAGGTCAACGCAGAACCGGGAGTTCTGACAGTGAAGTAGTTCAAACTACCGGTACCAATTCTGACGCCAACGGGCTAATGGATTACTCGTCTATCACAGTCACAGCAGAGAATCTGGACTGGGTGTGGCAGCAGGTTCAGCTTTTGAAGGCAACGGAGCGCATTTTCTCAGCCGCACTCCTCATTGATCGGCTTGAGGCGTTCCTAGCAGACAGTGGCAGCACTAACAAGATCATCGCAGCCGCAAAGACGAGAGTATTGTGTGCAATGCACGACGAGCGCGAGTTGATTGACCACATTAAAGAGCGTCGCGATCAAGGCGTGAAGGCGCTCAAGGAGTTTAGCGACAAGGAAGGCGACGATGAGTGGCAGTTTGGACAAACCATGCTGGGCGTGACCACCTCCTGGAAACCCGATGCGGATGGCTCGGTATGGATCAAGTTGGAGGGTCTCGTTGATGGCGTGGATATCTTCAACACTATATCGGTGATTCGCGAGGTGGATCTCTACAGTGTGTGGACGCCGTTTTGCTCGCAATCGTTGCTGCTGCAAGACTTGGGTCACGTGGAGCTGGCAGCTTACCTGGCGATTTCGTCGCCGTTCTTACAGCGGGATGCGATCATTAGAGCCTTCGGTATCAATGCCGTTTACGAGAACCGCTGCCTCTTGCTCCTCGGAGGGTCAGTGGACGTATCCACAGTAACGAGCCGTGTTCCAGTGCCGACATTGCAAGGCTGGAATGCGGGACGCATGGAGATCAAGGGCTTCCGCGCACTGATCGAGCCCCTTACACGTACGCAAGCCCGTACTTGCATCGTCGCGAACATCGACCCCAAGTGCGCGATCCCTAAAGCGATGCTGAACTTTGGCATCAAGAAGATGGCTGGCATCCTCCTGTACCTCATTCGTAAGGAGGCCGAGAAGATCGAGCACGACCACAAGAAGAACGCTGCGAACGAGCACCTCCGCCGTATCAACAGCGACCCCAGTGGCTTCTACACGTGGCTCAGACCCATCGTGGACAAGTACTTCCTGGATCAACGCAATGGCGACCTGCCGGAGCCGCTCTCGCTAACAGCGAACAGTGCAGTCGAGTGGTCAACGGATACGGATTCGCCTCGTGCAAGTCGCAGCAGGAACACAAGAACAGGAAGCCCGCGTCTAGCCAAAAGACGGAGCTCGACCAGAATCGCAGCGTTTCAGCGTCACGCACTCACCGCCACCTCCATCGACACCTTGGATACTGTGGCCGAGACTCCCCCAAGCTCAAGCAAGCGCGACTGGAGCGACTACCTGCACGACTTCACCATTTGGCCTTACCTACTGCTATTTATCTTCGCCAAGCTGTCTGCGGGGCTGCCTCTGCTGTACGCCTGCGCGCTCAAGTTCGTCTTCACCTGCTCCTGCACGTGGCTGGCCGTCCCCGGCGCCTTCCCTCGAGCCACACGACAGTGGAAGCGAGCGCGGAACGAGCTGGGGCCTCTTCGACGACAGTGCGTCGTGCTGGCAGCTATCTGCGATGTGCTGAGCTCCTGGGCGCTGCGCATCTGGGTCCGCTGGATCGAGTGCTACCTTGGCGCGCTGGTCTACGGCTCAGCTGCAACCGCACTCTGCCTCGCTCGCTCACCACCGGAAGTGCGCGAGTCCGAGCAGTTCTCCATGATGATCGTCTGTTTCCTCTACGCAAGCGCCGTTGTCGGCGTGCAGATTGCAGTCAACCTGTAACATCGGCAAGTACATTTACCCGACTCACTTCAACATTCGCAAATTAATTACAATACTAGTCGTAGTGATGTGGTAAAGTGTCGCTGCTTACTAATCGAATTTGTATCGGGACAAGAGAAGATTATTAGCAAAAGTAACCAATCATTACAGCTGATTTCCCAGTGATAGCAAAGTGGGATAGCGGTGTCTCGATTACATCTGGTCGGTGGAGCACTTTACATTTGATCGAGGATGGCGAAGGGCGAAGGTAGCGCGGCCCACAGCGGCGGCTCCTCCGCCAGCAACAGCAGCGGGGGCTTGAAGCTGAGCCCCATGCGCTTCATGCAGATGGCGCTGGCCACAACGGTGCTCTTCTCCCTCGCGTACATGTACCAGTTCGTGAGCGTCAGCGTCTCGCTGCGTTCCGTGGGCGACTCGGAGTCCGAGGACGGCGGCGGCATCGTGCGCAACCGCGTGCTGGGCCACTCGGTGCTGCATCTGCAGGGCTTCGAGGCCGGCCACAAGTTCGTGAGCGAGTACGACGTGGAGACGCAGGGCCCGCTCTACATCCTGTTCATGAGCGACGCCGACGAGAGCGGCAAGTACTGGTGCCCGGACTGCGAGCGCGCCAAGAAGCCCGTGATGGACGCCTTCAACCGCGCGCCCCGTGGTTCCAGACTCGTGGAGATCCGCGTGGGACCGCAGCCCTACTGGGCTGACTACATGAACGAGTTCCGCCAAAACCAGCTCTTCTACCTGGACCACATCCCCACGCTCATGCGCTACGAAGGGGGCGGCAACTCGTCCACGATGCTCACCGAGTCCTTCTGCACGGACCCGGCCTTGCTGGACTACGTGTTCCGCGTCAACAAGCCGCTGGCGGGCGCGCCCAACAAGAACAAGGTGCTGACTATGCACTCGCCCGGAGAGGTGATCGACTACTTGGGGACGTACGATAACTCGTACCCGCTGTTCCTCTTCTTCGTCTCGGGGTACCACGCGTTCAACGGCCGCCTGTGGTGCCCGTACTGCGACCGCGCGGACGTGGCGGTGATGCACTACTATAACTACACGGCGCCCGACAACGCCGTCATGGTGCGGGTCGTTGTTGCGGACACGTACAAGAAGTGGAAGAAGAGAAACAACCCGTTCAAGCTGCCCGACTTCCAGGAGAAGGTGGCGCCTGTGCGGGGCGTGCCCTATCTGGGCTTCGTCAAGAAGGACGTGCCCGCCAACAAGATCCACGTGCACCAGTTCATGCCCGACTACCCGGAGACCGGCAAGCTGCAGACGTTCTTCAAGAACGCGCCTCGCACAGCACGACCCAAGTAGATTCTAAGCGGGTAACATGATCTAAATGTTGGTTGACCCGTTCCGGTCATCGCGCCGGGATTAAAAGCCGTACGACCGGTAAAGTGTGAAATCGATTTGTGGTATGTTGCAGTTGCAGTGGTGAAGCAAGTTTTGGCAGTATTTTTTTTTACTCCGCATTTAGAAACATATCAGTTTGTTAGAAATGCCGTCGAGCAGCAATCGGCGCCATCGCGGCTCACATGGCGCCGTGGGGCTATGGCTGCGCCGCAACGTGTGGCTCGTTGCAGCCGCGACCTTCGTGGTCCTCTACTGCGCCTTCATGGTGCGCACTACCATGTGGGCGCGTACGTTTGGCGTTGAGCGGGAGCAGCAAGCGATGACGAAACCCTCCGACCACGAGGCGATGGCTGCGCTGAAGGAAATGGGCGCGTTGAGAGGAGAAAACGCTCGGGAGGAAGCAGAGGAACTGGCAGAGGAGGCGGCTGAGCACGGACGGGAGCAACTGGACAAAGGAGAGGGCGAACAGGAGGCTGTGGGGAGGAGGAGGCCCATAACGCACACGCTGACGCGACGGCGGGTCCACATATATTGACAGAGGAGGAGAAGGACACCGTGGCGTACGATGACAAGGTCCCGCTAGGAGACGCTGGAGATATCCCGATGGTCGGTGCCACCTCGGAGAACGAGGTTGATGTACTGACGAATTCTCTTGCGCCCACGGAGGAGACGAAGCCACACAACTGGACTGCGTTCAACGATTTGCCTGTAGCTGGTGGTGCAGCAAGTGGGAAAAGTGGAGCAGTAAAAGCGACAGAGTCCCCGGAAAACAGAGGGCCCAAGGCATTGACTGCCTCGGTGGCGGAAAGTTACAACGATACTGAGCATCTGTGGACTGGGGTTGATAAGTTGCCTGTGGCTGGCGAAAGAACTACGCAGCTAGACGCACCTGCACCTCCTGCAGTCATCACTACTGTAGCTGATTCTGGGGAGGACCAAAGTCTGACTGTGCATGCACAAGTCGAGCCGCCCACCACTTTCTCGTCGATGAAATTCGATACATCGCGACTCGTTTTGGAGACGCCGGAGCAAGCGAATGCCTCGATACCGTTCGAGGAGCGGCATCAGACGATTTTTGGATACAATGCCACCATGGCATATCTGCAACTGTATACCAAGTCCCCCGATTCAAAAGAGCAGCTCTTTCTGTTCTTCACGTGCAGCGACGACAAGGGCAACCGAGACGACTGGACTCCGAATTGCGCCACTGCTCGCGAGAAGGTGTATGCTACGTTTGCCAAGTCACCTTCTACGAACAGGCTTGTGACCATTCACACAGGATCTCGTGAGGAATGGACCAAGTTGGGCGGGAATGCCTTCACCGACGACGACGATCTCCGCCTCAAGGCAATCCCCACAGTTATGCGGTGGGATGGTGGTGTACCCGGTTCGCTTCGCTCAACCTGGGGCGTCTTAGTGGATCATTCGATTATGTACGAGCCACTGCTTCGCTACCTCTTCCGTAACTCTGATGAACAAGACAAGCTACTGGCAAACCCAGAAGTGGAAACCAAGGAGATCATCACGCTGAAGGGATACGCACAGTATCGGGCGTACATGGAGGAGTATAGTCGAAGTGGGTCACAGTATCCGCTGTTCATGATGATGGTGTCGGGTCGGTTCCGACGCAACAACCGGTTGTGGTGTCCGTGGTGTCGGCAGTCCGAGATGCCTCTGGAGTACGCGTTCTATGCCTACGCGCCGCCCAATGCCAAGCTGGTCCTTGTCGAGACTTACGACAAGTACATCGTGTGGCGGGACCCGGAAAACGAGTTCAAGCAAGACCCGCAACTCGCAGTGAAAGGCGTGCCATGGTTCTACCGAGTGTTCCCCGGCCCACCGGGCCAACCGTTGACATACCAGCGGGTCAAGAAGAAATTCTACCTGCTGGAGCAACTCCAGCAGGCTTTTCAAGGCTCAGAATGAGCTGCCCTACCACCTACAGGTAGGACGGGATCAGATAATTAGAAATCGGTAGAGGCGAAACATATTTCTATTTCTAAAGGGTAGTACGTGGCACCGTGAACCGAATAGCTCATCTGAACGCCAAGATGCCGCCGAAAGCTGGAGCCCAGCGCTACGCGAGCAGCAGCGCCCGGCGGCGGCGCTGGATGATGGTGGTGGGCGGCGGATTCACGCTCTTCTGCGTCTTCATGCTCCAGATGCGGCTCTGGTCGGCTGCGAGCTACGCGGACTTGCGTGCCAACGCCATCAGCGCCGAGCGGGGCCCCATGATCATCGACGCTCCACCGATCAAGGTAGACAACGACATCAAGCCTGTAACTCAAGAAGACGTTGGGGTGACACAACGCCCAAGCACCGAGCAAGCAGTGGAGACGATTCCTCCTGCCCAACCAGCGGTACCGGTGAATGAACAGCACAACATGCGTGCCTTTGAGCCCTTGGCCACTCCTGGCGTGGTTATCGTCCCGACGCCAGCACCAACAACAGCAAAAGTGGTGGATCCTGTTGCAATATTTGGAGCTCCCGCTGCTCCTGCGGCAACCTTTGGGCCCCCTGCTACTCCGATGGCTACCCTCGAGCCTCGTGCAGTTCCAGTTGCAACGACGAAACCGGTGTATTCGCTCGCGGGTCGTCACGATGTTGTTTCCGGATATGATGCTGCTATGAAGTACTTGGCCAACTACACGACGCCTGAGGATTCAGACGACCAGCTCTTCTTGTTCTTCACGTGCGGAGACGAGCAGGGGCAGCAAACGACGTGGCGTCGAGTTTGTGTGGAAGCGTCAAAGCTTGTATACGACGTATTCGCCAAGTCGCCGTCGCGCAACAGACTGGTGACGATCCACGCAGGCTCAAAAGAAGACTGGTCGACACCGAACGCGTTCTTTAAAGACGGCGACTTGAAGGTGAAGATGATACCCGCAATTATGCAGTGGCATGGTGGTCCTCCTGGAGCGAAGCGCGCTACTTCTGGAATGATTATTGAAGAGAGCATGCTGTATGAACCGCTGTTGCGCTACTTGTTCAAGAATGAGGACACCCCAGACCCGCTATTGGCACCGGACAAAATCGCCTCGAAGGAGATCGTCTCGCTGAAGGGGTACAAGAGCTACAGGCAGTACATCGACACCATCGCTGCTGGCGAGAATCCATCGCTGACGTACCCGCGAGGGCCGATGTTCCTCTTGCTGGTAGCAGGTAGACTGGACACGAATGACCGTCTCTGGTGTCCGTACTGCCGCTACTCTGAGATCTCCATGGAGTACTCGTTCTACGCCTTTGCCCCGCCAGGCTCTCGGCTGGTGAAGGTCGAGACGGTGAACTCGTACGGATTGTGGAAGAACCCTGCGAACGAGTGGAAGCAGGATGCGGCGTTGAAGGTGCGAGGAGTGCCGTGGTTGTACCGGGCAACATTAGATTCGGAAGCGCACACCTTCAGCTTCGAGCGGTACCAGGAGCGCTTTGACATCCCCGAAGCGATGCGAGGTGTGTTCCAGGGCTGGAAGAACCCGCTCTGACGAACGCGACAATAGAGAATCTTGTGCCAAATGTCTGTACGTATTGCATGCGGTGCTGAGTGCAACTTCCTCAGAGTAAAGTTGCATGTAGCCATGTTGACACGTAAAACTTGAATTTCTAATGGCGTAATCCATTTCTAAATGTAAATTGATGCGATATAGAAATCAACGATAGACGTGTTCAGTTGAGCGGTACAGTAGTTGGGAAAGTATGGCCGAGCCTCGCTTCGGACGTGATCGTCGACGGCCGCAGCGCCGCGGAGCTCCCGGCTCCAGGCGCACCAACCCGTGGTATGTGCTCGCCATCGGCTTCTTCGTGGTGTATCTCATCTTCCTGGTGCGCTGGCGCTTTGGAAACATTTCTAACCTGGAGGGCTCGGCCCCACCGAGCAGCTCAGCAACCTGCGCAAGGCCAGCAACCCGCAGCACGTGCAGAGCGACGACGCGCTGGACGTGGAGATCGCGGCGCAGCTGGAAGAGCAGCGCAAGAATGAGGAACGCGCGCGGCAAATCCCCATCAAGGTGGTGCTGCCAACGACTCCCCACCCACTGCTGCCCCCAAAGCCACAACTACTGCTGCTCCTGAAGTACCTGAAGCCACCCCGGCCGCTGTTATCGTAACGGAGAAGCCACGAGAGCTGGAGCAGGTGGCGACAGCTCAGGAACTCGAAGGCCGCGTGCCCGGGATGCCGGCGCCCATGGTGGAGGAGGAGAAGGAGCCGGTGCAAGCTACAGAGGCGGCGGCTGTGGCTTTGCAGCCCGCGGCGGTTGCGCCGGAGCAGCTTGCAACGAAGGCAGTGCCAGTGCCAGTGCAGGTGACGCCGGTTGAGCCTGTGGTGCCATTTGAAGCGAGACACCAGGAGATCTCGGGGTACGAAGCGA
Organism: Phytophthora melonis; assembly: GCA_024211575.1. Classification (NCBI taxonomy): domain Eukaryota; phylum Oomycota; class Peronosporomycetes; order Peronosporales; family Peronosporaceae; genus Phytophthora; species Phytophthora melonis. The sequence continues at coordinate 143,371 of JAMXKT010000062.1, forward strand.
CCATGAAGTTCCTGGAGGGCTATCAGGCCAACCCGGACGAGTCGCTGTTCCTGTTCTTCATGTGCAGTGACGAGCAGTTCAAGGCCAACGACTGGTCGGAGGAGTGCGTGGAGGGCAAGAAACACGTGTACGACGTGTTCTCCAAGTCTCCGGGCCGCAACCGACTCGTGACGGTGTTTGCGGGGTCGGACAAGTACTGGAAACACCAAAACGACTTCTACAACGACCCGGATCTGCGTGTCAAGGGCGTCCCGTGCTTGATGAAGTGGGAGGGCCACAACGGCCAAACGAGCGGGATGCTGGTGCAAAGGTCTCTGTACGACGAGCCGTTCTTGCGGTATTTGTTCAAGAACACGGACCAGCCGGAAGTGCTCTTCGTTGCGGACAATATCAAGAACAAGCAGATCATTACCGTCAATGGCTACGATGCGTACGTGGATGCCATGGTCAAGTACGAGCTGGAGGAGAACCCCGTCCCTACGTTTCTCATGATGGTCTCGGGCCGGTTCAAGAACAACAAGCGGCCGTGGTGTCCCTACTGTCGGTACTCGGAGTTGCCTCTCGAGTACGCGTTCTACTCGTACGCTCCGAAGAACGCGCGGATGATTCGCGTTGAGGTCACCGACTCGTACGCGGAGTGGAAGAAACGGAACGAGTTCACGCGGGACGAGAATCTGCAGCTCAAGATCGTCCCTTTGATGTTCAAGATCGACCCCATTCCGGCTGCCGACCCGAATGGCACCAAATCGATCAAGTTCGTCCCCCACAAGATTCGGTACGACGAACTAGCCTCGCTCCGCCAGTTCTTCTCAAGCTTCACATAGATTCAAGGCGATGTTGTCGAGACACACCACAGTCATGGTGGTTGGTATGTTTACCAAGTTCTATAGAGCGCAACTATTTTCCTAGTGCTACTTGTGCGTCTCTTCTAGTATTGAGCTCTTCACCGCCAGGAAGAGCTGACGTCCGACACCGCTCTATCCTCTTGGCGTCGTCGCATGGACAGCCTTTGCCTCACGGACTCGGACATTTGGTCGACGATGCCCCGTTCTCCGAGGAACCCGAGATACCTGGTGAAGCTGAGACCAAGGAACTCCTCGATCATCCGCAGCGCGACGCTGATCTCGCACGCGTCGCTATCCGGCAGCACGCGGACGTGTTGACGAAGGCTTCGGACCGTGAGCAGACACACGGCCACAAACTCTTGGAAGCGAGCTTTGCGTTCATCGATCATTTCATCTTCAAACTCGTCGGACGACGAGCTGGAGAACAGGTGCGAGCCCCACACCCGTCGTGACGGGAAGGTGGTTTCCACTATAGACGCCAGCACATTCTCACAGATAGGACAACGAGGCTGACGACGGCGTCTGCCACGACTGAAGTGCTTGATGAGTTGTTGTCGGAGCGCTCGGAACTCCGAGAAGCGGCGCACGACGCACCACTGCTGCTTGCTCAGATGAACTTGCACCTCGTAGAACACCACGCCGTCCTCCAGCCGCTCAATGTGCTGTCCAGTCACATGAGCCGATAAATAGTCCGAGTACTCGGCTTCTTCACGAAATAGCTGTAGATCCTCGCTGCACTCGCGCAGGAACATGGTGCTTGACCGGGGAGTCGAAGTCGCCTCTCGAGTTGAGGCGCGTGGTCGTCTGGATGGAGTTTCGGGCGCCGTTGTCGATGCCCTGGAAGGCGCTGAAAAGAGGGACCCATACGTATGCCGCCTCAAACTGCCCCGGGTCTCAGTGGAGTCGTCACCGCTTCGTTCGCGGGACAGCAGACTGCGCGCCGACAAGCTGCATCGCCACAGAAGCCTCGGAATCTTCCCCGTCCTCCCCACTGCAGCGGACGCGCGGGTTTCGCGGCTTCTATTTGCGGTTGGCAGTCCGAACGGGTCGGCCGGGAAGATCGACTGCCTCATGGCCTCCTCGATGGAGCTGCATCGTCGAGGCCGTCGAGCGCATGGGCGAGCTCGAGGAACACATGGCGTCACTTAACCTCATTCCGGCACGGCAAATGCAAGACTGTTTGTGCTGGCCCCGAAGGAGAAGTACCAGTGATGGAGGCTAGGCGAGCATTTCAGAGAGGACAGGACGCTACGCTGGACTGCTCGCTGGGTGCGTGCAGCGTTGGTGCATCGCACCTTTTTTTCGAGACATCAAAACGCGAGGGCTGGCAACCTGCGAGGGCGGATGCGGACATCGAGACAGGGTTATGAATAGCGAGCGGAGTGCAACAAACGGCCGCAAGGTCTCGCGACAGCGCGGCACGGGAGGGTGGAAGGGCAGAAAATGGCGTTGGCATGGTCAGTCACGGGGCAATTGCGAGCGCTCTAAAGCTTGCGTTCTTGTGGCTTCGAGCAATCTGACCGTAGCTGCCCTACTGGCAAGTCTCGAAGCAATGTAGTGATTCGAAACGGCGCGCGATCTGCCGGTATCACTCCTGGCCTTGCGAGTTGCGCCGCACGGATTTTCCGCCATGTGCCAACCAGCGAGGCATTAACGCTTGACGAACGCAAGGCGTTGGTGGTGGCGCCGTCGCAAGCCTTCAAAGCGTCACGTGGTCAGTCGGAAATTATCGGGTTACAGTAGCAGCGCGTTGGGAGGTGGATATCCGCACGTGCTCGAGCTATAATAGGTCGAGCCCAGCTTGCTCTGCTCGGGGAAACGGATCCCTTCGTAGCGCTGCCATCAGGGCGGCATCTTCGGGAAAAGATGCCGCTGGTCCCGCCCGTGACGGAGCATATCGCTGCGCCCCCACGCTGGCCACTTTGACCACTTTTGGTGCAGTCGCTCAGCTGCAACTCGATTCAACTCGAATCCTTTCCCCTTCCTTATCTACTGGCGCGCATTGACGGACCCACGGACCACTGTGTCGATGGCGAGTGCCAACCGTTTCGAGTGGCGAGCAGAGTGGCCAGCGACGCAATTGCTGGCGACTTGCAACTTGCTCCTTGTGCAGCCAGCCTAATGCAAATGTAGCCATCTGAGCGGCTGCACGTCCCCTCTCAAACCCGTTATAAGTTAAAATATATCGCTTTTGTAACGGACGACGGTCGGTCTCCATCAGTTGGTACAGTAGTCAGGATGCGACGTCGAGTTCTGCTGCTGTCGACGCGCTGCGTGCCACGGCAGCCACAGCCCCAGCCGCAGTCGCAGCTTCTCGTGCGATGGCAGTCGACTCCTTCGTCCTCTTCGCAGGACTGGCGCCGGGTCGTGGCGGACTTCCAGCGCAAGGCCAATGACACAAATGCGTCACTGCACTCCAAGGACGTCGAGGGCGTCGTCCGCGCGTGCACGCAGAGCGACCGCACTCGCGAGGCACTCGATGTCATCCGTAGGGCGGAGAAGCGCGGCGTCACGGTCCCGTTAAGGTCGCACCTGCAGATCTCCTCCTCTCTGGCTCGAAAGGGCCAAGCGGATCGGGCGTTGGCCATGATACCGGAGCTGCGCGAACGCTTCGGGGACGCGTTCAACACGGCGTCAAACGACCGCCACAGCGTGTACGACCCGCTGTTGAGTGTGTTCAAGCGACCAAGGCGACTGGCGGAGCACGCACGCTGCCATCGCGCAGATGCACGAGCTGGGGATGACCCCGAGACTGCGCGCGTTTCGAGTGCTCATGCTTACTGCAGCCAAGGCGCGACAGAAGGAGACGCTGCTGACGACGCTGCAGTTCGTGGAGAACAAGTTCCCAGGGGTTTGGACCCACGCAGCCACGCTGACTGCGATCTGCCAGTCGCTGGTGGAGATCGGGGAGCACCAGCGCGTGATGGAGATCTACCACAAGCTGGACGCCGAGTGGCTCCAGGAGCACGGGAGTACGCTGCTGTTCAACCAGTTTGTGCTTGCTGCTGTTCGCAGCGGGGACAGCGAGAAAGGGAAGAAGAAGAAGGCGAATAGAGACCAGAAGCATAAGGCCGCGTTGGGGATGCAGATCGCCATGGACATTCTGGACCGCATGCAGGAAGCTCGTAACGCGGCACCCGACGACTTCACGTTCGCGACGTGTATGAAGGGACTGGAGAAGCGCGGCCAGTGGGCGGACGTGCTGGATCTGTTCAACACGATGCTAGACGCCCAAACGCGCCGTCAGAACGCTCTGAACGACAAAGAGACCAAGTCTCTGATCAACGCCCTGTCCTGCGCCAGTGTGATCCGCGCGCTGCACAGACTCCACGAAGCCAATCATCCAGAGCCAGAGCGAGATGGACACAAAGACTCGCTCAGCTCGTCTAGAAGATCATCGAAAAGCGATCAGCGCAAGCTGAAGCAGGACTTGTCGGTCGTGCTCAAGCAGCTTCACACGGTGGATCTTCGGAACATCGGACACGCTTCGACTCTGATCGATACACTGGACGAGTTCAGACTGTTCACGGCGGCGCGCCAGACCTTCAAGCGCGTGCTGGACGAAGGCATCATCGAGAAGACCCCATGGCGCCTGAAAGACGGGTTTGAGATCGACCTGCACACGTTCTCGCGTGGTGTGGCCAAGTGCGCCGTCGTGTCAGCATTCGACGAGATCACGCGCTCACAACAGGGAGTCAGCGCTGTGTCTCTGGCTGGGAATGCACCGCTGCAGGACGTCCGCATTATCACGGGCGTAGGTAAGCGCAGTCAAACGTTCATGAAGCCTGTGTTACGCCACGAAATTACGGAGCTACTCACCAAGTCGAGTCGGCCGCCGTTGTGGCCGTCGTCGCATCCGACGAACCCCGGAGTTCTACTCGTCCGCCATAACGCGCTGCGTAAATGGCTCCAAAAGGGTGGCGCGATCCGATACTTTTGACCACAAGGCCCAACACGTCATATTGTTTGCTTTACACATATTCTACGCTACTTATCTACTTAGTTTCTTTCGTGCTGCCGCTGCCGCTGTACGTGCAGGTGTCCTGGGGATCCGAAACCTTCCTAATGGCGTCCGTGATAGCGAAGAAATACGAGTGATGCTCAATCTCCAGGTAGTCCAGGATTGACGACTCGTCATCCGCGGCAATCGGTAGCTGGTCTGCGGCCTCGATGAACGTCATGGCGTCCAGCTCCTCGTAGCTCAGCCCCGTCATCTCCACGAACTTGCGGATGCGAAAGTCTCGCGGGATTTTGCCTACGACGACTCCGTCGGGGGATTTCACCGTGTCAGTGTCCACAACGTCAGCGTTGAGCTCCGAGTCGGAAGTCATACTGCGGCGGTTCCAGTTGGCCGAGCCGATGGTCAAGAACACGTCGTCGACGATCATGATCTTGCTGTGGATGTAGATTTTCCGGTCGGCCTTGGTGGTGTAGAGCTTGAGCTTGTTCGGGTACTTCGTGCGAATAGGCTCGACCATTTGGTACAGATACTTGATGTACCCGGCGTTCGTGAACGGACCCGTTTCCTCGTTGGCAACGACGATGAGGCGCTGGATGTGGGGCATCACCTCCATGATCGCGTCCAGCATCTCCGGGACCAGCACAAAGTACTGATCCTCGATGTAAATAAAGTTTTTCGCGTTCTTGATCGCCTTGATGTGTGCCTGGAACAGCGAAGTTTCCCCCCGCGGCGCGAACTCCTTGTAGTGTTCGTACAAACAGCTAAACGTTCGTACAATCTGGACGCTTTGCTTGCCGAAACTCGCAGTGGTGTTGCTGCTGGCGTAGTCTAGAGGAGGCAGGTGGTCGTACTTTGGGTTCTTGAAGTCCAGCAGGTCGTCGTCAAGGCCCTGGCACGGCAAGTAGTCGGAGTTCCAGCGATCCAGGAAGTTAGTGGCGACGTCCTTCGCTGCCGGGCCATGGATACGAATGTGGCCGTCCATCCAGCCTTTCTCTCGGAATGTAATGTGACCTTCATCGCGGATCGCAGTGACGTTGTGGTAGATGGTATCCCATCGGTCATTGGCGAGATCGATGCCGCCAACATAAGCCACCGGCTGAGCGCGTTCATCCTTCGAGCTGTTGACTGCAATCACCATGTTCTTCTGGTGGTGCGAGGATAGCGCCTTGGGTAGTCGGTCGTCAAAGATGAAAACTCCCTTGGCTCCGTTGATGGACGAAGGCGGGATGCTGTTGATAGCGTCGCGAGCCTTGAGGATGTAGGGCGTGTATCCAACGCCGATGTTGGCCCAAGCCAGGATGTTGACGCTTCCACCTCGCTCCACAATTCCAGTGAAGACTTCCTCGAACCCCGTCGTCTCGCCGGTGGGATCGATGTCGGGTTTGAAGGGGACGAGCGCTGCCAACCACGCAGCAAGCATGACCCGATCACCCTCTTTCGTCGAGCTGAGGTCGTCGTAAACCGCGTTGAAAAACTCGTCGGACACCGTGTACGACGCCACCTTGTTGCCCGTTGAGTACACCGCCATACCCTCGCGAGGAATCCCACCTCGCGACTCGGTGATCTCCTCCTCAGTGAGAAACCAGTCCTCGGCGTCTAGCAGAGGCTGTCGAGGCTTGATGTCCGACCCGTCAGAGAGATCAGCACTGCCGCTCCCGCTGGCATCGACGGTGTTGCGACTTCTTTCGGAGGTTGAAGACCCGCTGAAAAGGGACGAGAAGGAGAACGCCGACGAAGGAGCCGGCACCGCCAGCAACGCGAACACCAACGCAGCGAAGAGCATTGCGCTTGAACGGTCACGAGCCAGCTCAAGTGCGGAAATGAAAGTGAACGTTGTTGTCTTCTGTCGGTCTTTCACCAGGCGAAGGGATACATTGTGATCCCGAGGATAGTTTTTTGGGATGTGCTGGTGGTTTCCACCTCAACAGGTGCTAACGTTCGGTGTGCTGACATGATGCCGTTGGCCAGATTAATGGCGCCGCGGTACCGCTACATACCTAGGAGGTTAAATGTACGGATCCAGGCGTATGGAGGTTGGAGGTTGGTCGTTTAAAGTCGCTTGCTCTCTCTCATCTGCCCACGTGCTCGTTTGCCTTAATTAACATAGAATGCTGCTTTCTTCAGCTTACCGGTACCAACTTTCGCAATTTGCTGAGACCGAACACCAATCAAAAAAGGACTTGAGACGGTACAGTTCCTTGACTGTCAAGGTCAAGTTGACAAAATAAAAGTAGCGAAAGGAACCCCGGGGCTGGTTGCCGCATTGTCCGTGTCGGCGAGCTTGTTAGTATTCGCCACGACATGCTTCGGGCTCCCAAAGATGCCTCCCACGTGAAGTCACAAGTCGTAGTTGGATTTCGGTGAGGCAGGACTTAATCATAGTAACGAAGTCTATGCTGTGAAGTCGACGTGTTTGCCATGTGAATACGCAGCAGACAGCAATCGCTAGTCAAGCTACTCAGAGCAATGCGCTTGGCTAGATGGTGCATCGCTTTTCTCTCTTGCACGCAAGCTGACCTCGTGTACTAAAGTGATCCTGCGTAACCTACGAACGAAAACAAGCCCAAGTGGCCCTCTCCTTCCGATACATCTCGATAAATTCACGCCCAAGTTTACAGTGTTTCTTTGGTGCTATCACTACCGCTGTATGTACAGGTGTCCTGCGGGTCGGAGACCTTCCGCATGGCGTTCGTGATGGCGAAGAAGTAGGCCTTGTGCTGGATGTTGTTGTTGTCCAGGATGGACGACTCGTCGGCGACAGCGATCGGCAGTTGGTCCGCAGCCTCGATGAACGTCATGGCATTGAGCTTCTTGTAGCTGAGCCCCGTCATCTCCTGGAACTTGCGGATACGGAAGTCGCGCGGCAGCTTGCCCACTGTGACCCCTCAGGCGACTTGACCGTCTCGCCGTCCACCACATCCGCGTTGAGCTCGGAATCGGACGTCATACTGCGACGGTTCCAGTTGGCCGAGCCCATGGACAAGTACACGTCGTCGATGATCACGAGCTTCGTGTGGATCAGGATGTCGCGCTCGGCCTTGGTCGTGTAAATCTTAAACTTGTTCGGGTACTTGGACCGGATCGGCTCGACGCTCTCATAGAAGTACTTGATGTATCCCGCGTTCGTGAAGGGGCTGGTCTGCGGGTTGGCAACGACGACGAGGCGCTGGATCTTGGGCATGACCTCCATAAGCGCGTCCAGCAGCTCCGGCACCAAGACAAAGTACTGGTCCTCGATGTAGATGAAGTTTTTGGCGTTCTTGATGGCCTTAATACGCGCTTGGAACAGCGACGTCTCTCCGCGCGGAGCAAACTCCTTGTAGTGTTCGTACAGGCAGCTGAAAGTGCGCGTGATCTGCACGCTCTGTTTACCGAGAGACGCAGTCGTGTTGGAGCTGGCGTAGTCAAGCGGAGCTATGGACTCGTACTTGGGGTTCTCGAAGTCCAGCAACTCGTCGTCCAGACCTCGGCACGGCAGATAGTCCGAGTTCCAACGGGCCACGAAGTTGTTGGCGACGTCCTTCGCTGCAGGCCCGTGGATACGAATGTGGCCGTCCATCCACCCCTTCTCACGGAAAGTAATCTTGCCCTTGTCGCGGATCTCCGTGTTGTTGTGGTAGATGGTGTCCCATCGGTCGTTCGCGAGGTCGAGTCCTCCAACGTACGCAACAGGCTGATCATCGGGATCCGAGGAGCTGTTGGCCGCAATCACCATGTTCTTTTGATGGTGCGAGGCTAAGGCTTTGGGCAACCGGTCGTCGAAGATCAACACCGCCTTGTTACCGTTAATGGGGACGGCGGGATGCTGTTGATGGCGTCGCGAGCCTTGATGTTGTACGGGTGTAGCCCACTCCGATGTTGGCCCAGTTCAAGATGTTGACGCTTCCGCCGCGCTCCACGACGCCCGCGAAGACCTCCTTCACGCCGGTCTTCTTCCCTGTAGGGTCCACGTCCGGCTTAAGCGGGACGAGAGCTGTAAGCCACGCGGCCAGCAGGACTCGGTCTCCTTCTTTGGTCGCACTGAGGTCCTCGTAGACGGCGTCGTAGAACTCGTTGGCCACTGTGTAGGACGTCACCTTGTTGCCGGTTGTGTACACCGACATGTCGTCACGAGGGATGCCGCCACGGGAATCGGTGATCTCCTGCTCGGTGAGGAACCAGGCCTCCGGGTCCAGAAGCGGCTGACGCGGCTTGATGTCGGTCCCATCGGACAGGTCGGCGTCCTCGCTCCCACTTGTTTCTTTGTCGCTCTGGCCTGCTGTGGAATTCCCAGAGGTCCTTGAGTCATCGCTGTCGAAAAACGACGAGAATGAGAACGCCGACACGGACGTCGGAGCTACCGCCAAGGCGATAACGCAGGCGTTGAGGACCAAGGCGCTTTTCATCTCGACCGGCAGAAATCAAAGTGCCCAAAGAAATTAACGCGAATTCCGCCATAGGTTCGCTGCCCCCTGCTGTTCTACGACCATGATAGAGTTTGGGATGTGAAGCGCGGACAGCCTCTTGTCCGGAAACTCGTGGTCGCAAGAGTCGGGAGCAGGAGCGCCACTTTTCAATTACTTGGCGACATTGGGTGCCTGCCAAAACTGTAGTAATTTTCCGCATAAGCCGATTTAAGAAAACTTATATTTGTCAGGCGTAGATTTCGCCTCCGTAAACGAAAGGTCATTTCTCCCCCTCATCGTGCAACTGCATAAATGTTATCTTGAATAAAGTATGTCCCACCCTGTTACAGCAACTTGGTGACATAAACCCCGACCTTTCACATATATCGACCTCTGCACAATTTATATTTAGAGACGAATTTAGAGAAACACTTTATGTCGATTAAATGTCAATTTTGGCAGGCACCCATTGTACCGTTAAGTACTCGGTACAATTAAGTACTCGGTACAATTTTGAAACGTGAACTTACCGTATTTTAGATCTCATACTACAGAGAGATCTCATAATTCAGAGCGGAGAGATAGTGCATTTGCAACAGAATATGGCCGTTTTTGGCAAGAAAGGTCCTAAAATACGCACAGAAAGGGTGAATTGGCGCAAAGACAAAATACAACAATACAACTTCAAGAATATGGTGTATGAAGTATGAGATCTAAAATACGGTATGTCCGGTACAGATGACCACGGAAAAATACGCCAGCGATGACCACCATCCTCCATAGTAAGCCGGAGGCTACCAAAAAATACGCCACGAGAGCTGATTGGCCGAAACTATGCTTTGCGTGTATGGAAGGACGAGTGATCCCGCAAGAGAAAGGTCATATTGTTTGTGGATATTGAACTCGACAGCTTAAAAAGCTGTCAATTTCTGTTAAAAAGCTTCCGAGAAGCAGCTTTCCTCAAGCAAAACATATTGCGTCATTCTACAATAGCAATCAAAATATACTTGGCCGGTTCTTGTTATTTTCTTGGTGATCTAGCTTAAACAGAGCCGCCGTTGGCGAACTATGTTAGCAACATCGCCCAAATCCAAGCCTGGTGAAAACTAAGTGCCCTAGGTACACTTCAATAAAGGTTTAGACGTACTTGCTCACATCAAGGGGGGTGTTTAAAGGCTTGCAGAACTGCTCCAACAATTAGTTCTGCAAATTTCAAGGATTTTAGAAGTGTTAGGCTGAACCTCATTGGTTAAAATTACATATGCTCATTTGTATCGGATCAGAAGTCTGGATTTGTCGCATGGCGTATTTTTTGGTGGAGCGTATATTTCCATCGTTATCTGTACTGTTCTCCTGTGGTCCTTTCCGGTGCACCATGCGTTGGGTCTTCACGTGAAAATACGGGGAGGTGCAAATTCTTGCTTTTGGAGCTCGAAGCGACAACAAACTGTATTCACTTGAGAGGAGAATTGGTTTCTGGATGTTATTAGCCCTCGTGACGGAATTGTGAACTGAGCCTCCTCTTCTCACGGCGACATCGCCTTACCACGTCCACGCATGCACTTGCATCGTGAGCAAGACGACAAACAGGTAGAATTGCTGACAGTACACCCTATCTGACTGAAATTACCTGTGGCTCGAGAGGCTTGCAACTTACAAACAATACTCTCTAGGTATTCGCCATCATTGATGCCCACACAACACTGTAATTTTGGGGAGTCGAGCCTCAAAAATGCACACACCATGTCGTGCACAACGACCTCGATGTATCCATACGTGTACAGGTACGTACGCCAGCTCCGTAAGCTGACACGAGTTTGTTCGAGCACCACCTCCATGTTGAAGGCTCCCAACCTCGCCGAGGACGTGCCGTCTACCTGTATAGGTATGTATCGATCTACTGTACTGGTCCACCCACGCGAGCGACCATGCTGCTCGGTGCGGCATCGGGCTCGAGCACACAGCCGTCAGTGCCCGTGCCTTCATGTTTGGAGCCCGTTAGAGCAACACTAACTTGAGCTCATAGGGCAACACGCGCAACGCTTAACACAGGCAACACTAACACACGGCAACACTACATTAATAACACAGGCAACGCTAACACACGGCAACACTTAACACAATTAACGACAGGAAAAACGTAATTTACGCATCGTTTTTTTGTGTGTCGACACTACAAACACGGAGCTACGTGTCGGTGACACCGACTCGGTGTGCCCTTGGGGGTTTCACTCCTAGCCCCCGCAGTACTGTAACTCCGATGTGCCGCGCGGGTCCGTTCGCGGGAATGCACGGGACTGGACCTGATCTAGCAAATAGCGAGCGGCCCTGCTTCGCGAGCATCCCGCGCAACGCGCGGGTTTGCTGTAGCAACGCGACCTCGCAGCCGGTCACTTCCGCTCAGTCCAAACACAAGAAAACTAAGCAATGCTACCAGCCTCACATTCATTTATTCGCTCAACATTATCATACATTTCTGCTTCCAAATCTATCAATGTCGGCGCAAGACACGCGATTCTTCGTCAATGGGCAGCGCGACGTCAAGCACTGCGTCCGAGGGGGCAAATTTCCAAATGAGCAGCAACCACAAATTCATCCATCAAACCAACGTTTAGCTGAAGTAAATATTACGGAGCGCGTACAATACGCCCCCATCCTAAATATTTATCCTGTGTTGCTCAAAATTGAGGCAACACTATGATGGGCAGATTTAGCGTTGCTCTTACGACTTCGTTCGTGTTTGCCATCCTGGCGGGTGACGGAGGTCGTCCGGGTGATGGCGACCGTACCTAGCCGAGACACCAGGATTCACCATCGATGATGCTGCGGGAGGTGGGCTTCTGGTGCTCGGAGGAGGAACTCGCCGGCGTTAGAGCGTCGGACGCCAACCGCCCGAACCCCGTCCTCCTGGTGGACGATGCCTGGTTCACCGAGTGTCACCCGGCGCTGCTGAAGACGATCGAGTGGTACCTCACTCGTGGGGCGTTCGTGGAGAGCCACGAGCTCGCCTACAGCTTCTGTCGGTTCCCGGACTGCTCGCTGGCGTTGGAGCAACCTCGAGTCATGGGCGCGTGCACCATGACCGACGGCGTGTACTGCTGGCCCGAGGGATACTGGCACTACATTGGCCACCACCACGTCAAGCCACCGCAGGAGTTCCTGGACCACCTGCTGGACAGATACGGCACTATGGCCGAAGCGAAGAGGAAGGCCAAGGAGAACAAATTGCTGCTGTGGGACGAACTAGAGCAGAAAGCGCTGAGCATGCCGCGAGCTATGCAGGAGTGGATCACCAACTACACGACCATCCAACTCGACCCGTGAACGCAACGTTATTATCAATTGAACGACAACATGTTTTCTTCAAATGGAAATGTAAAGGTATGCGAACTTATTCTAGCTGGTGGTGGCGATGCACGTGTACTGCGGGTCTGCAACTTTCCTCTTGGCGTCGGTGATGGCGATAAAGTACGTGTGATGCTCCGACTTCAACGGAGCAATGATTGCCGACCTTTTGGCAGCGGCGATGGCGAATTGGTCCGCAGCTTTAATGAACGGCATGGCATTGATCTTCTTGTAGCTCAGCCCCGTCATCTCCGAAAACTTACGAACCCGGAAATCACGAGGCAGTTTGCCGACGATCACTCCGTCGGGAGACTTCACAGTGTCAGTGTCCACGACTTCAGCGTTCAGCTCCGAATCGGCCGTCATGCTGCGGCGATTCCAGTTCGCCGAGCCGATCGACAGGTACACGTCGTCGATGACGACGATTTTGCTGTGGATGAGAAGCTTCCGGTCCGCCTTGGTGGTGTAGATCTCGAACTTGTTCGGGTACTTGGATCGAATGGGCTCGACGTTTTGGTGCAGATACTTGATGTATCCTCCGTTCGTGAACGGATTCGTCTGCTCTTTCGTCACGACAATAACACGCTGAATTCTCGGCATCACCTCCATCAGAGCGTCCAGCAGCTCCGGCACCAATACAAAATACTGGTCTTCGATGTAGATGAAGTTCTTGGCGTTCTTGATGGCCTTGATCCGGGCGTGAAACAGCGAGTTTTCTCCTTTCGGGGCGAACTCCCTGTAGTGTTCGTACTCGCAGCTAAAGGTCCGTGTGATCTGCACGCTCTGCTTACCTAGGTTGGACTTTGTGTTGCTGCTTTTGTAGCCCAGCGGCGGGAGATGTTCGTACGGCGGGTTCTTAAAGTCGAGAAGATCGTCGTCAAGACCCTGGCATGGTTGGTGCTTTGAATTCCATCGGGCCAAGAAGTTGTGGGCCACATCCTTGGCCGCAGGGCCGTGGATGCGGATGTGGCCATCAACCCAGCCCTTGTTCTTGTATTAATAGGTAATCTTTCCGGCGTCACGAATGGCTGTGTTGTTATGGTAACTGGTATCCCAGCGGTCATTCGCGATGTCCAGCCCGCCGACGTACGCAACAGGTTGGTCGGTTTTCCCCACGGAGCGACTTGAGGCGATCACTAGCGTCTTCTGGTGGTGCGAGGCGATCATGTTGACGCGGTCGTCAAAGAGGAACGTCGCTCTGGCTCCCGTGGTTTTAGACGGGGATGCTGTTGATGGCGTCTCGAGCCTTGATGTTGAATGGGATGTACCCGCCCGCAATGCTGGCCCAGTTCAGGACGCTGACGTTGCCTCCTCGCTCGACGACGCCAGCAAAGACTTGTTTGATGCCCGTTTTGGCGCCGGTGGGGTCCACGTCTGGCTTCAGGGGCACGAGAGCTGTGAGCCACGCAGCTAGCATCACGTGGTCTCCTTCCTTTGTGGCACTCAGATCGTCGTACACCGCGCTGTAGAACTCATTCGAGGCCGTGTAGGACGTCACCTTGTTGCCTGCCGTGTAGACGGACAGGTCCTTCCTTGGTACGCCGTTCCTCGAGGCCGTGATTTCTTGCTCAGACAGGAACCAGTCCTCCGCATCCAAGAGGGGCTGCTGGAGTGCACCGTCGGGTCTTGACGAAGTGCCACCTGAAGCGCTGGATTCTTTGTCGTCTCCATCAAACACAGACGAGAAGGAGAACGCCCACGACGAAGCTGGAGTCGCTGCTATCACTAGCGCGCAGAGGAAGACACGGACGTGCATCTTAGCAAGTGTTGCTAGCGACTGGGGAGAAGTGGAAATGTTGATCCTGTGTTGAATCTCTCAATCTTGTGATCGTGATTCCCATGGGTTCGCAGTCGTTCTCCACCGCATCGTACGGACTTGACATCTGTGCACCTGTTTTTTAGTCGTCTTGGTCACCCAGGGATGAGTTTTTTTTTTGTTTACGAACGCGGTGTGCATTGCAATCTGGTGGTGAACAAGGAGAGCAAGCCAACAACGTGGGATCTTGTTGGCGAGTTGAAGAATAGACTTATAGCGACCACGACGTGCATGAGGATGGGGATGAACTGATGCCTCTGCACCTTTGCCGCAGAGTTGTCATGAATATTGGAGTATTGTCGCCCCATAGCATGGCTCTCTTTCATCCAAAGCTGTATCGGATATAATCCCCATAGATAGGTAGCCACAGCGCATTCGCACTCGATCAGCGTAGCAGTCGTCACGTTAAAGTCCTGGAAAAAATACCGGTACTTCAATAGGTCGACGGTGGAAAGTTATCTCAACTTTGAATGAATGAAACGAAAATCATGCTTCGGGGAAAGTAATGCTGATTCATGGCGCGAATGCAGTGTTATTTCCCGGTACAGTACCTCCAGTATTTATCACAACTTTGCCTGCGGATCAGGCCAACCATGAGCGTACATGTATGACTACAGCTGCAACTGACTGACCGTCGAGTCTTAAACTATACACGTGAGTGAAGTTTGGGATCGCAAACGTTAGGGCTGGATGACCATGATGACGCGAAGAATTTACTTGAGGGTACCAGCCATACTGGGGTGTACATGCAAATTCAAGGTTGGCCGCTTTTTTTGCGAGCTTTGTTGCTTTAATTGTTGCTTTAACGAGTTTATTCCGAGCTGATGATCGAAATGCCATAAATTCTATCGGTAGACTCTGACATCGGATCATAACGCGTGCAAGAAATTCTACTTCGAAGTATGTTTTCAGCACTGTTAAAATACAGTCAGGCGCAGGCTCGCGTAAATACTTTTCATAATTATCCAATACAAAATACATCCGGTAGCACTCGTTCTTGTGAGCTTACCAGTCGATGACATCACCCTTCCCAAAGTGGAGAAGCTGCAGCGGGTCTCCAATCTTAGCACGAGCAATTAGCCTCGCCATCCCTTCAACACTTTCTTCCGGTTCCACAGCCCCGTTAAAGTTGGAATACGCAGTGTTCACATTGCCCGGGTGAAGCAGCAGGCATCCGATGTTCTGCGGCTCCAGATCAATCGCTAAGCTCTTCGTGAACACATTCAGCGCGCCCTTCGAAGCCCGGTGCGCGTACGCTCCGCCCGAGCTATTATCCGAGATGCTGCCAATACGCGACGTCACTTGCGCCACGAAAGCACTCCCTCTCGCGCTCACCGCCAACTGCAAATTAGGCAGCAACGCGCGAGTGACAAGCAGCGGCCCCAACGCGTTCACCTGAAACTGACGTACACAGTCCTCTGGCGTGGTCTCATCCAGATTGTACATTCCAGTTGCACCCGCATTGTTTATGACTAGGTCGATGCACACGCCATTGAGCTCCCTCGCCATGTCTTCAATTGTTTTTTGCTCGGCCACATCCACCTGCACCACGCTCCAGACCCGCAGCCCATTCAACTGCTGCTCAAGTTCACAAGTGCAAAGGTTAGAATAGAAAAAAATAATGACATAAAATAAATAAAGTATCCGCGGCTCACCTCCTTGGCCTTGTCCACATCTCTCACCGCTGCAATGACATTCCAACCCTCCTTAGCATAATGCTTCACAAAGGCGAGTCCAATGCCCCTGCTCGCTCCAGTTATCAGCACCGTCTTGGTGGCAATATCACTAGCAACTTCCGTGAATCTCGGACTCACGTGGGCCGTCGTCGTGTCCAGGTGGACAAGTTGTCTCCCGGGGTGTCCCGCGCCAGAGCCAAATGGTCCGTCACGTCGGTGACTGTCCTCTGCGGCCCCTCGACATTGTCGTCCACCCTCCGGTGCCTAAATTGCCGAAAGCGGATGCCGTGGCGACCCATAAAGTTGGTCATCCAGCCCACGGACAGCCCCAGATTGGGGCGGCGCTCGGCCGGGAGCTCCCAGAATCTCCTGCGCCTTTTGCACCAATAGCTTGCGCGAGAGCCGCACGCCCTGCGCCTCGCACTCGTCCACGAAGGCCTTGAGCGCCGTCTCCAGCTCGGGGCTCGCCACGTCGCGCCCGCGCTTGGTGATGCCCTGCCGGTGCTTGGCCTCGATCTCGTCCGCCGCCTGCAGGACCTTCTTGACCGTGTTGGCGGACGGCGCGCGCTCCAGGTTGAACGCGGCCTGGGCCCACTGCGCCAGCTTGGCTTGCGACAGCGCCGGGCTGCGCCGGTGCTTGACGATCAGCTCGTGCTTCTCCTCGATCGTGAGCCACTTGCCCATGACGAGCTCTTGGCTTTCTTTACGATTTTGTGCTGTCCAAATGTATTGTGGTTTTCAACAATTTTGCCGCGTTATCTCGGAGTCCGATTTATATAAAATGGAGCTCCAACATGATCGGTTTAAGGCCTAGAGGGGAGGCATTCCAAGCTGGCCATACCCTCCCCACCTCTAAGGAGCAAGAATGCATTGAGGGCAGCAGTACCCTGTATATATCCATTTCATTTCACGATGGTCAGCTAAATCACTTGTGCCATCGTCTACGGCAGCTACAACTACGTGCCACACCAATCTGATAGTCCCCGAGGTATACTTGCGGTCCCTTTTGCCGGCGATTCTGGCACCTGCTTCACAACTCGGAGCCCCAGCCGCAAATCGGGTCAGATATAGTGAGCTTCCCTCAGCCCTTCCTGCTAAATCGGAGCCCTCGAGCAAATCGGGCGGATCTCGGACCACCCGATTTGCCAAAACGGATGAAAGCCACAATTGGAGTTTGCGAAAAGTAAGTAAAGTAACTATGAAAAACACTACGAGCTCTAGTAAATGACACAAATTACTCCCACTATGTACGAATGAAGATATGTATTGGCAATGCTATTATCCTAACTTTCTCGATTCGGAAAAAGACAAACCGCGTCATTGTTGAAAAAGATGAAGAACGAATGTCCGCGCACCAGTGCCACCAAGCGCATCACCACAAGCCTTACGGTCAGTCAGTAAAGCTACGCACGATCTTGTATACCATCGCCAATAGCTTTGCTACTCCAGTTCCTACATGCAATAAAAAAATAAAATAGTAACGAGGGCGAAAACACGTCGAATACATGGATGTACACCTGGAGTTTACGGACGACAGTGTGTATCTCTAACTTGGGGGCTCTGAGAAAGCATTCCCAGTCACTTGTCAGCTTGCTGCAACCTTGGATCGCTGATGACAGCGAGCAAATATGAGCCTTTCGGCGGTAGTTCCAGGAAACTCACGTACTTGTCAAGGCCCGTCAGTATTGACTGGGAAAGACCTGCTGCCTAAATGGCAGTTGGCCAAAGGGGGTGTTTGTGCCTGGGGCTTTCCTCCTCGTGCCCGAGTGTGTGGTACGCTGCATGTAGTTGAGTGTGGCTGGCTAAGAAAGAATGAATCACTTTGGAATTTGCCTCACTCAAGACAAGAACCTCTTCTCTCCCGTTCACTGTTTCTCCTCAACGCCCAAGACCTACACTACTCGCTGCTACTTCCGGGCGTCGTGCTGCTACACTTGAGGCTCGACGCTGTTCGTCTCGGAGCGCTAAAAGCTGCTAGGTTATGAGCCCAAAGCTCTAACAGTTGGCGACGAGTCTCTTGAAGTGCAAACAACACAAGCAACAAGATGAGTAGTGCTGGAGCTGGCAACGTGCAAGGGCAGCCGCAACAACAACTTCAACCTGTCGTTACCCCAGCCCGGGTGGGGAGACCCGTCATGCTACGGATGTGAACCTGCAGCGCCAGTATGACGAGCGAGATCGAATTGCACGCGCGGCCATCCTGCGCGGCCTGCGCGGATGCAAGAACGATGATGCTGCCAAGGTATGTGGAATGGCTACGGCTGCGGAAATGTGGAATACATTGGTAGCGGATAACACCCAGCGCGACTTTTCCTACGTGGTACTCCTGCGCCGACAGCTATATCAAACCTCCCATATTGAAGGCCAGGCATTGGCTGAGTACATCACGACAATGACGCAACTTCGGCAAAAGCTACGCAATATGGGCCCAGACCATGCCATTATGGACAACGACATGGCCCAGTTGCTTCTGATGGGTGTGGCTGTGACTCATCCTGAGTTACTGGACCAGTTCGACTTGCCTACGCGTCAAGGTAACCCACCCACGCTGCTCCAAGTAACGAATGCTCTGAGGTCCAAGGATGAACGTACACGCATGGCTGAGCAAGTGGGAGGGACGCGAAATGGGAATGGAGTAGTGATGAACACGATAAGACCTGGACCAGCGGTGCAGCCAGGTCTGAATAGGAGTAACAGCGGCAAAAAGAGGAAGTGTTTTCACTGCGGAAAGCCTGGACATTTCAAGCGGGATTGCTGGCACTTAAAGAAAAAGTCAAAGAAGGTGCAAGCCGGCGAGAAGGAGGTTAAGAAGACTGCCAAGCTGTCTAAGAAAGATGCTGAAGAGTATGCAAGTAAAGGGGACCGCGCCGATAAGAAACCAGGAGTAATCCAGCACATGCTGTGGCTGAATGACAGTGCTCCGGATGCCCCCGGCCGCGGATCAACCAGCGACAGCGGTAGTGACAGCGACAACGATGAAGAAGCTCCTGCCCTGGGAATGGTTGCTGACCTGGCTCGTGAAGGCGCGGTGGGTGCTTGGATGCTAGACTGTGGAAGCACAACGCACGTGTGTACTGATCGAGGACAATTCTCTAGCAGCAAGAAGTCGAAGGCAATGTTCAAGGTCTGGACCGGTGAAGTCACGCAGGGAGTCATGAGTGGTTCGGTATTGGTCACAGCTGCTAATGCTCGTACAGGCTGTGGCAATGAAGATTTCATACACATCAAGTTGGAGGACGTGGAATATTCTCCCTCCGGGTCGGTCAATTTGATCAGCCTCGGCAAGATGGAAGAAGCCGGCTGGCTTCCATCATTTTCTCCCGCCTCACTAGTGCCTCGCAGATGCTGGTTGGACCGTGGTCAGCAACGGCTCGAGTTCGTAAAGAAAGGTCATCATTATTGGTTGTACACCACCGAAATACCCGCTCCAGAAGACATGGTGATGGCGAGCATCGACAACGATGCCAGTCCTCTTATGCGGTGGCATGAGCGGTTGGGCCATCTCAACGTGGCTGCCATCAAGGGGATGTTGACTCGCAAGGTGGTCGTGGGCATGGAGATCCCGGACGAGCTCTTCAAGAAGAAGTTTTCGTGCCTAACCTGCATGAGCGCCAAGAGGAAGCGCATGTCGTACAAAGCAAGTGCCGCCGAGTAGCGCACCAAGGTCAACTACGAGCGCCTGAGTTCGGATGTCTGTGATATGCAGAAGTATCTCCCCGGTGTAAGCAACTATCGGTACTTCCAGCTCATCCAAGACGAGGGGTCTCGGTACAAGTGGGTGTACCCGCTCAAGAAGAAGAGTGACTCCAACGCCAACTCGATGGATCTGATGTCGGAACTGCGTGCGCAAGGGCACAGAATCAAGACGTTCACCAGCGACGGCGGAGGTGAGTTCGTGAATAATCAGCTCAAAGGGTTCCTGAAATTGCATGGGATTAAGTTCGTGCCCACCCACCGGCACACTCCCGAAGAGAATGCACTCGTCGAGAAGCTGAACGGCGTATTGGTGAACAAGATGCGCGCCGCGATGCATGCAGCAGACTTACCGCAGAAACTCTGGCCGGAAGTACTGCGGTATGTGGTGGACATTGACAATATGACGGCAACGCGGGCACTCAATGGCAGAACTCCGTCGGAGAAGCTGTTTGACAAGAAACCTGACATTAGCAAGATTCGTGTATGCGGGTGTCTGGGATTTGTGTTCGTGCCAAAGGCGGTGCGAAAGCACAAGTTGAGTCCGAAGGCAGATCCGGCGTTGTTGCTGGGTTTCGCGCGTTCAACTACGGGCTACAGGTTGCTACATTTGCGGACTGGTAAGATTGTCGAAGCTCGAGATGTGCAGTTTCGCGAAGATGCAACGGTCAGTAGCAAGTACCTGAATAAGCTCTTGGTAGGCAGACATCAGGACGAGAAAATTCCGTACGTGCCACTGCCAGTGGAGTACATTGCTACTGACGATGAGCGTGATGGTGCTGATCGCGCGGTGGAGAAAAGTCTACCAAAGGAAGTGACTACGAGTCACGGTGGGTCAGCGGTCATGGACGACGCGCACGGGCCTGGGGAGCGACTTCGTCAAGCAGCGACGAGTCGGAAGTGGACGAAGTTCACGACACGCGAGCGAATGGACATGGTGCGGTTCCAGCACATGGGTCAGCTTAGCCCCTAGCACCAGGACGGCACCAGCCACGGCGTCAACCACGAGGAACACGGACCTCAGCAGCGGCAACCCGAGCATCCCTACGTGTGAGGACACCCAATGTCCGACTTCGAGATTACCAGTTGATGGTGGAGGAAAAGTTTGTCGGAGACCCAGCGACGGTAGAAGAAGCCCTGAACTCACCTCAGCGAGACGAGTGGCTGGCGGCAATGAAGGCTGAGTATGATGCTTTAATTCGGAACAATACCTGGGAGCTGATTGACCCACCGACGTCGTCGCCAGGCCATCCCGTCAAGATTCTCACTTCCAAGTGGGTACTGCGTGTAAAACGTGATGAACACGGCGGAATATCGCGGTACAAGGCCAGACTTGTGATACACGGATTCAAGCAGCGCTATGGAGTGGAGTACCGAAAGACTTATGCTGCAGTGGTGAAGATTATCACGATTTTGCTGGTGCTCCTAATTGCTCTAATCCTGGAACTCGAGGCAAGGCACGTTGACTTTGATACTGCGTTCCTCAACACGGTGCTGAAGAAGTTCATTATTCTGATGCAACAGCCAGATTTCTTCCAGGACGGCACCGGACGGGTGTGCTGGCTGTTAAAGGGACTTTACGGGCTGAAACAGGCGGCCCGGTTGTGGTATCAAATGCTACACAAGTCTCTGCTAAAGCTCGGTTTTTCTCGCAGTACGTTCGATGTTGGCCTCTACTACAAGTGCGTCGATGGACGGATCATTCTCGTCACCGTGTATGTGGATGATATGGTCATCGTTGGGAAGTCACATGATATCGACCAAGTCATCGCTGATTTGATGGTTGAATACGCGTTGAAGGATCTAGGCCGCGTGCACCATTTGCTGGGAATGGAAGTGCATTACGAGCCCGGTGTACTGTTGTGTATTTCCCAAACAGCGTATGTTGACAAGATTCTGCGCCGTTTTAACATGACGGAAGCTCGAACGGTGCGATCGCCTCAAATGATGAATGAGAAGGATCCAGCAATTGAAACTGACCCTGCTAAGGTGAACGATCCATCGCTACCTTACCAAGAATTAGTGGGAGCTTTGCAATATTTAGCGATGTGCACAAGACCCGATATCGCCAATGCCGTTCGAAGTCTCAGTCGACACACCAGCAGCTACACGAAAGAAAACTACGCAAGTGCCAAGCGAGTGCTTCGATATCTTCGGACGACTCGCACGTTTGGACTGGTCTACAGGCGCGGTGATGCTGCTCCGTCTACAAGCTGGCAGATGAGAGCATTTAGCGATGCAGATCACGCAAATTGCCCGGATTCCTCTCGCTCAGTGACTGGGTTTGTGCTTCAGCTGAATGGATTTAGCGTTGGCTTCAAAAGCAAAATGCAGAAGAGCGTCACTGACGACACGTGCAAGTCGGAGCTGGTCGCCGCCAGTATGTGTGTCGAGGATTTGTTGTGGGCCAAGAAACTGCTGAAAGAGCTGGGGCTGGACCAGCAAAGACCCGTGCTCCAGATTGACAACCAGAGTACGATCAAGGTATGCAGTGAAGCAGGCAATTTTGATGGTGTCAAGCGTTACGCTAAGAAGAATCGCAAGATTGCAGAACTTGTCGAAGCCAAGAAGCTCAAAGTAGAGTACGTGCCAACGTCGGATAATATTGCGGACATGTTCACCAAAGCGCTCGGACCACAGCAATTCGAGAAGTTGAGACGCTTGCTTGGAGTTGAAGACGTCGTCACTGCAATCGAAGAGCATGCAGTAGTGCAGAAAGCGCAGTCGACGCTGGACGTGCACCAAGACAATGCTGAAGACGACAAGGATACGTGAATTCCGGGGGAGTATGAGCCTTTCGGCGGTAGTTCCAGGAAACTCACGTACTTGTCAAGGCCCGTCAGTATTGACTGGGAAAGACCTGCTGCCTAAATGGCAGTTGGCCAAAGGGGGTGTTTGTGCCTGGGGCTTTCCTCCTCGTGCCCGAGTGTGTGGTACGTTGCATGTAGTTGAGTGTGGCTGGCTAAGAAAGAATGAATCACTTTGGAATTTGCCTCACTCAAGACAAGAACCTCTTCTCTCCCGTTCACTGTTTCTCCTCAACGCCCAAGACCTACACTACTCGCTGCTACTTCCGGGCGTCGTGCTGCTACACTTGAGGCTCGACGCTGTTCGTCTCGGAGCGCTAAAAGCTGCTAGCAAAGCGGTGCAGATACATGATGATGATAATGATGATGTTACGACGGTGCGTGTCGGAGATCGCATGAGCTCCGAAGCAGCAAATTAGCGATCAGATTCTGTCTCGGCGAGCAATTAGGCAAAAACTGCGCGGGGGTATGGCGTTCCTAAGCTAGTCGGTTGTGGATAATTTGATGAAGTGAGCAACTTCACCTCCTGTTGCAAAGCATTACCTACGCGGGAGTCGCCACTGGCGACTGCCGTCTTGCCAGTGGAAAAACGGAAGATTTATTTCCCCATCAGTAGTTGTTAGGCCTTATAGCCTTGCAGGCACATGTATTGTCACTTTTAGAGATACAGTATTCTGCGTCAATACCGGACGGGGGTACAAATAATAGCCTGTAATAATTAATATTTATGGTTCAACGACTTCGTGTATAATATACAAAAAAGGGATGTGCTGAAAAAAATCCAGTTGTGGACCGCTAGCGGGGCCAGGCAAGAATTTGAATTATGGCGCGGTTTTTAGAAAGGATCCTCTCAAGCTTTACTTCGAGAGCTCAATCATTTCCAGATTCGCAAGCACAAAGCAAATTACCCAAGTCCCCCCTCTCTCCGCCATGTCCTTCACTCCGAGCAAGCGCCTCCGCCTGACGTGGTCGGAGAAGGTCCTGATCGCCGAGAAGTCAGCCAGCAAGCCGTCCATGTCGTACATGCAGCTCGCGCAGTGGGCCGTACAGGCGTTGAGCCTCTCCTCTATGCCCGGCAAGAGCACGATCGGAGACATCGTGTTGCTAGCGTTAGATAGACTAGGAGATGGTGTAGATAATCCATATAAGGTCGACCTCCTCACTGCGCTCATGTGGTGCGAGACGGCATGGGCTCATGTGAGCCCCACGACTATCCAGCATTGCTGGAATCATTCTGGACTTGTCAGTAAAATAAACATGAAATTCATTTTAAATTAATACAATAACAGTTAATATCCTATTAGCATTTATATATATCAGGCGTCCGGTATTGACGCAGATTACTGTAAATTTTTTTACTTACGTGCCGTCCTTCTTGTGTCTAAAAAACAAGTAAAGCTTTGCACCACAAGAACAAGAGCACAATATTTCGCCCGGGTGGGTGTATTACGTACATGCAGCTTCGAGAGCATCTCCAAGCGGGGCTTGTTACGACCGAGTTGAGAGAAAACTAGCTACCTTGCTGAGTCGCTATTATTGTGTGATCCCCCAACTCATCTACCGGTAATACACTGTAGATGCATTAGAGGATGTTAGCAAATTGGTATTTTACGAGTTGGGGACAAAGACACTCCACCAGCGCTGTCTATGTTCCCGAACTGGTAAGAGGGGAGTCGTATTATTAATAGTACAGACAACGACGGATTGATACGGCAACGCAAAATCCGGCACACAGATGTTGTACTTTTTACAGTAAGTAATTCAGAGAGCCAATCAAATGCGATAATCACACTTGACATTTGTATTCCACATGCTTTTCAGTACTTTCTCTAAGTTATTGTGTACTTTATGCTCCATTACGCGTATTTTATGTCATTGCGTTGTACAATCTCTATCGTTCCCGACAGAGAATTCTGGTACATTTACTATGGAGGATGCCATTCAGTGGTGCCGTATAAATCCGTCGTTGTCTGTACGGAATCTCCCGATAAACTCGTAAGGCTTTTTCACGAGACTCCAAGCCTGCTGATTGGCTCGTTAGTCTCATCCTGCATCTCCCCCTCGAGCACCGTGGCCGCCATGGCATGGCGCTTGCAGGTACAGTACGTGTAGCGCCGTGCCACCTCATCCAGTCTCATGCCCCCATCCGTGTGACGTCCTTGCCTCTCCCAGCGAGGCACACGAGGAGGATGTGCGCGTTTCAAGTCATAACGGCGTGTCGCCGTAGAGTAGTCAGTCATTGGGTGCCTGCCAAATATATATTAAACAGGCGGCATATCTGCAGCAGATATGCTGGTCATAAAAAAGATATATGTCGACTTATCGTTCAAAAGCTACGCCACAAGTAGCTTATCGCTGCACTTTGCGTCCCATTAGTTCTGTCCTAAATCAGGCGGCCGCACTGGGAAGCGTGCGGACAGCTCGATGTGTACCCGACACTTTCCTCCGGACACCAGGGTGGCCCCACTCCCGCCGAACTTCTTCTAGATTTTCTCAGTGTTGAATTTGCGCGCGTCGGGCGCAAGTGCGAGCAGCGATGGAGAGCGAGGACACGGACGTCCTGCTCGTAGTGACCGACGCCTTCCTCAAGCATGGGAGGGCGCTCAGCGACGTGCGGCGCGATATCTACAGCATGTTGCTAGAGGAGGCATGGCGTGTGGCCATGCGGAGCCGCCACTATCTAACCGTGCAGTGCCTGGAGGCACCTTACAACTCGGCGTGGATGCTGCTGTACAAGTCCGGCAGCGATATCAACTTTCTCAACGCAACAAGTCTCACGAGGTACATGTATTGACTCAACGGATTAATTTGAAGCTATACCTAAACTGTGCTCATGTATTGCAGACCCGCCTTCCACCAGTTGCTGAGTAGGTTCGCGCGGTTCTATTACATCCCTAAGTCGACCTCGCGCGGCCGCCCACCCAAGCTCCGCTACCACCACCAGGCGTTGGGCCTCGTGCTGTCGTTCTACGTCGGCTCTATGGAGCAGAGCTCCCTGTGTATGCTGTTCGGCGTGCCGCCCAGCACACTATCGCGCACTTTACGTCGTGCAGAAGAGTCCTTGGCCAAGGCCCTTGATGGGTACGCTCCCGCGCGCATCTCCTGGCCGTCTCCATCACGCCAAGTAGAGCTAGCTAAGCTTGTTAAAGCCCGCGAGCCCTTGCTCAAGCACACCTTCGGCTTTATCGACGGCAAGAACTTCAGGGTGCGTACATTGTTGCTTATATATATTCAATACTTCGCTACAACGGTAGATCTGACTGCTTTTGTGGTTATGTGCTGCAGGTGCAGCAACCATCGAATGCCGATCTACAAAATGCAATGTACAACGGGTGGCTATACTCTGTCTTCGTGACAGGTACCATTTGCTTTGCAGCGGATGGGTGCATCATCTGGAGTCGTCACAACTGCCCGGGGTCGTGGAACGACTCCGACACGTCGCTGGGCTTCCGCATGAAGCTCTTGGACCCTAACTACTGTCCGGACACGAGGATGAATGTCGTGTCCGACTCGGCGTTCCCGTGCTCGACGGCGATGGCTGGTCGCATCCTCACGCCACTTAAGGACGGAGATATCGACCGCATTCTACCCTCGCTGAGGTCCTCTGCACGCACCCTCCACAACGCCATCACGTCGGTCCGTCAGGCGGCCGAGTGGGGCATGGGGAGCGTGCAGAAGGTCTACAGCAGGCTCAACTTGCCGCTGCCGTACGATCCCCAGCTTCGAGGCCTCCGCCTCCAGAATTTGTTCCGCATGGCCAACTTCAGGGTTCGCACGGTGGGGATCTCGCAGATTCGCACGACATTTGGGGGCGAGATGGAAGTACCGGCACGACTACCCTGAGTAGATAGCGCTGTCTTAGCAACTGTGCGTTTGTGCGTATAACGCAATATATTTGGGATGTCTACAATGCTTTGTTGCTATTCAGCTGTTGCTATTTGCTTCTTGTACATGCTTGGTGAGCACGTTCACAACTTACACTTTTCATTCTTGACAATCTTAGTGATGGTTGATGGCACTTTCAACTCGGTAAAGTTAGATGTAGTTTAGAGACGATGGAACAGTATCCTCGATGACGTTGAACATGTAAAGTTGTTGATTCGAGTTATCTGTAAGTTTGTATAACGCTGCTACAACATGAAAGCACCTGACGCCAAGGTGCAGGGCCAACAACTACGTCCCTGTTGCTCCTCTCCTCCGTCCATCTCGTCCTACGCGTTCTTCTTGATCGCGTTGATCAACATGACCAACTCCTGTGTGTGCGCGCGCTTCATCACGCTCGCGACGCTCGCGCTCCTCTCTCTCGATCTTCTCCTGGCGTCGGCGTTCCGCCAGGTCGGCCTTGTCAGCGAGGTAACGAGCCTCTCGAGCGGCGATATCCTCGCGGCGACGCTTCTCCTCCTCCGCGCGCCGTTCTTCGGCTTTGCGCTCGTTTTCTTCGCGAAGGAGAAGGATGGTCTCGAGAAGGCTCCCGCCCATGTTGCTTGTAGCGCCCTCGACGCTGGCCAGCTTCGTCTTTAGAGCCGTGGACGTCCTCACGGCGCGAATCCGCTTCGCCTTCGCGTTAGCCACTTACCACCAGAATCCGCCACAGGGAGGAGTCGTACATACCTTCACGATCGCTGTTGCTGGTGTATTCGGAGTCTTCGCGCCTTCGGAGGCGAAATCGAAAGTGAGAGCAACTTCAAGTTGTCGGCAAAATGAGATATGCAGGGCGATAAGTCGACAGAGTGATGGTCAACATAAACTATACAAATAGTAAGATAAAACTTTAAGATGGCTACACGACATATTTCTAGGGTTAGGGAAGTTTATCGACACCATACCATGACGGTGCCGACAGCGGCCGACAGAGTGCCTACAAGCTGTGATTGGTTAAAATAAAACAGACACATCATGCACATCGGGCATGGTGCCCAGGTGGTTAGCAATCAAATGCGCCACTGCAGTGCCAGAGCAAATCCCGGACTGCAGGTGTCAGGCAGTAACAGCCCGACACCTGCAATTCTGCCGCTGTTACCAACTTAACCCTTTTGCGATGATTTTTATACTTGGAATTTGTATGGAAGCCTCCCGATACAAAACCGTAAAACATGACTAGATGCATGGTTTTACGCCGAGACCCGCAAACCAAAATCGGACATAAGACTGCATTTTATTCGTACCTAATATAAAACATGCTACTTAGCCATGTTTTAGTACGGTTACCGCCCCGACACGTACTGGCTAAAATTATCATTCTAAACTCTGATTGGGTCGATTTTGTAAAACATGCTAGTTAGCCATGTTTTACACAGAACCATCGCAAAAGGGTTAAGTGCTTGCATGTTGGTTATTAAAACAGCAGCATTAGCGCTGCGTAACATACAAAAGCGTAATACATTTCTCATTTCTCGAGTTCATCTGGCTGTACTGTATTAAAAATTTTCACGGTTGGTGAGCGCTCGTTGCCATCGATGCGGCAATGCAGTTCTTCTCACTTTTGCTTTTGCACTCACCCCGCCGGCGGTTTGCTAGCGATTTCACGTCAGTGCTAAGTAAGAGTGGGGAGTCTTTTTTTGGGGCGCGTCTCTCTTCACGTCCGGCGATTTGCTAGACCTTCCACGAACAGAGATGCAATCCATTGTGGGTAGACGGACTAGGGGCGGTCCTATGTGTGAGAATCAGAGCGGTACATCCGAGAGATATTCTCTCTGTGGATTGTACTCGATCAACAATGCGGTGCAAACCCGGGGTTTTTTAACCGTCGAGGATTTGGTGCCAATCGTGCGTCGTTTAAACGCGGCTGCACCCGAGGAAGAAGGGCCAGCCCCCCACGGCGATGAGAGGTACGGGGCGTATTCTATGCAAGCACTGCATGAAGCGCTTCGCGCCAAGGGCTTTCAGCTGCGGTACCTGAACAGTACCAACACGTTCAACTGCAGTTCGCAAAGGTGGTTCAAGAAGATTCCTAGGTCTAGTTTTAGACACCTTGTGATCATCGGTAGGCCCTTTGGCCAAGAAGAGGGTACCTGGCACTGCATCGCTCGCGCGGCGGTGGGCGACAAGTACTACTTCATCGACTCGGACGAGCTTGTCTACAAGCCAAGTACCGAAGACGGATTACGCCACTTCTTTGCTGATCTGGGCTGTGTTTACGCGGTCGAGCCGGTTAACTACCACCAATAAATCATTCTTTTACCCTAAACTGTTTTTTTATTCTGTAACCTCTTTGCAATCATGAAATATCCTATACGACAGGAACACTCTTCTTTTTTACTATTTAAATGGCTACAGTAAAGATTTAGAGTGGTAGGACACTGCCTCGGGGGTTGTGCAAGATGCTGTCAAATGCATGTGCTGCTTAAGAGTAGATAAATATTATAAAGCTTTGTGGCGTTCCAGCAGTTGCGTACAAAGTCAAATTCACACTACACGCTGTACGCTATGTATTTATCAAAATGCAGTGTGTAGCGGCGCAGATAATTTTATTGTAGCCCCATGGTAGAGGCAATAACTCAACTACTTCCGTGTAAAGAGCTCTTGCGTTTCCCTGGGTGCTGGGTCCGTTACGCCAGCGACAGCAACGCGAGCACGGTACGCGTCTACTAGAGAGTTGAGCTTGCTTTCACGGTAGAACTTGCGCATTTGCTTGAGCACAGCTGATCCACGTTTGCTCTTGACTCCGTGCTCTTCGAAAAACTTGTACATCCCGGCTTCGGCCTCAATCCCGGTACGGACAACTTGGTCGGTGTAGTCAGGGTCCAGCGGGTCCAGCTTGAAGCCGTTCGGTAAGAACAGCTTCATGTAGTTCACGGTGTGCTTGTACGCCGATTTTTTCTGCCGATCCGCACACACGTCCCACATACGTGGTGTTTTGGCGTACCACTCAAACCAAATAGCCGCTGGGCCTTTAGGGAGAGCCTTGCTTCCACACGACTTCGCCACAGGGACGGCATCCTCGCAATGCGCTTGTGGTGCCACCATCGGTGACGGCAAACTTGTGGAGGAGTCCCCCAGGCCAGCGTCGCGTTGACTCTCCAGCTGGGTGACCCGCTCGGTCAAGGCTCGATTCATGGCTATCAGCTCACCGATGATGCAGTTCTGGTGATTGATCAGCTTTTCTTCTCTTGTGAATGCCTCCACGTCGTCTTGACATTCCTCCAGATCCTTTTGTGCTGCCTTCGCCTGTAGTTCAGAGCTCCACGCGAGAACTTGAGCTTTTGGTAAACCCAACGCCATCAGGCATTCACGCATCCGGGTAGCGTACGGGCACATCGGGTAGCGCTCGAGCACCTCGGGAAAATGTTGGATCAGCGCGGCAGTTAGCACTTCAGCGACACGGGCATTGAGCTTCTTCTCAGGGTCTTGGGTGCACACACTTGGCTGGAAAAGCAGATTGCCCAAGCTCAGTGCCTGTTGCCGGCTGGCGGAGTCGAACCAGGAGAGGGTTGGAACCGGTGGCTTCTTGCTGGAATCCCACCCGCTGAGAACGCGCGCTACTTTCTGGTCTTCACTGGTAGTGTTGAACACGTAAGCGAAAGCCTTGTTGGTAGCCGTCATGTTCCACGAACCGCGATCGAAAATCCATTGAGCACTGAGCAGTGGGTCACCGTTTGCATGTTGAGCCCCACCCCGTCGAAACGAGTGAGACGTCAAGTTCGCAGTTGGCACCGCTTTAGCTTGAGCAGCCGACGCCGTCTTGACAACGCGGTTCACGTAGGCGTGGATCTTCATGTTTTCTTCAGGCAGCTTACGCTTTTTCTGGGGCGGCTCACTTGGCGTGTCTTCGTTCTCGCACGCAACAAGAGCTTCAGCTAGTGGCACGTCAACTGGAGCTGTCATACTCTCGTCGCTGCTTGCGGCAAGGTGCGGATGGTCCAGCAACTGAGCGCACGGAGCGTCTTGCATCACCAGGGCCATCGCAATTGCATGGAGGGGACACGTGATGAAGCTGTTCTTGTCGGGAAAGAGAGAGATGCCCTGCTCGTCTGGAAGTCTTCACGCGGATGAGCCGAACGAACACAACGCCATCCGCACTCACAGACAGGTTTCCCTTCATCACGAACCCCAGGTCCGAGGCGCGGCCGAAGGCGTACCACATCAGCGCCAGAAACGCGGCATCTTGGTAGTCCTTGGGGCTGGCAGCATCATAGTACAGTCCGCCCATGAGAATTCGCAGGTCTGCCTTCGTGCAGGCAGGCGCCTTCTTGATCATTCCACCTTCGATGCGCTTCAGACAGTGGCGCTCGAGCGTCTGTCCCATCTTGAGTAGTTTCTTCTCGATGGTGACTTGGTGGGTTGGGTAGGTGTCGAGCAGCCAGTTCTTCACATTTCGGTAGTAGCTCATGACCGAGTTCTTGGCCAGCGGCTTCCCTCCCCGGCCTTCGACGAAGGCGAGGTGAACGCCAAAGCGGTCCATGAGCTTGACAAACACAGCCCCACTCTCATCATCAGCGAGAGAGGTAGCGATGAAGTCCATGGAGACGCCTTGGGCCGCGACGAAGCGACCGAAGGCGTTGATTGCGGTTTGCAGAGCGCGCTGGGAGTTGACGGGGGCGAGGTCTTGGAGGCTCATACTGCTTCCGAGTGTTCTGTCGGCAAGAGGGCAGATATTCGAGTGATGAGCAGTAGACTAGTGGCTTGTATTGACGCCTTGCATATTTTCGCCCCCGTGCCTACATTATACGTCGGCACGGCGTCGGCACTGTTTTACCCTACACCTAATCAAGCTCATTGGTTGATATTAGGTAAATATAGATGTCATTGGTCAATATACGTCCATTGCGGTCAGCCTGCCTATACTTAAATCAAGTAAAAAAAAATGTGTCGGCACCGTCACGATATTTGTCCATATCCGTGCCCCGTAAGATTTATGACCGACATATGCCTCGGCATATCTGCTGCAGATATGCCGACGGTTTGAACTATATTTGGCAGGCACCCATTGACCACAAAGAGCAGCATAAAGTAAAATAGGTTAGAGAAGTGATTCCGAGTTCCTGATCGTACTATTGGTTTGGACACGTCAACCTAAGAAGATGTACAGCGCATCGATACTGTAGCGGTTTATTCTATCGCGAGCGATGACGTCGAAAAATGTAGTGACGTGCTGAGCGCGCGAATCTCATCCTTGGTGAAGCGGAAGTACCTCTTCCACCACGCATCGCTGTACTCCTCTAACTCCTGGAATGATCAGTGACTCGGGGCGCTCAGAGAGCAAAGCAGCATGTCATCGGATACAGGGATCTCGTGTCAGCAGGGCGGCCTCTATCGCTGGGAGTCAGTTGGATTTCGTAAACGGGAAGATACGAGAATGCTAACACTGTCGACGATTTCGTTTTAACTAAACACATAAAGATGTTGACCGTAAATTTGAGTCGTGAATTACGAAGTTGCTAACATCTTCTATTGTTGAGACGATCCGCCACGGAGCTGGTTGGGATCCCATCCCACCTGCTATCGCGTCGAATCAAAAGTATCATTATTATACTTGGTCAATGTTTCATCAACGGCGCAGCTCCTTCCCTGGATTCCAGTGGCAGCCTTCCGACGTCTCACAAAGGCTTTTGCAACTCAATCTAGCAATGGAGATGGTTCGAAAATATAGAGGCTGGAAAACGATTTTCCCCGCCTTCGCCGTCCTGCTCGCTTTGGCAACGGCTCCATCGTCTGCCTTCTCCTTCAAATCTTTGCTTGAAGACCCTACGGCTTCGCAGACCACGTCCAGGGTCAGCGCGGAAGCAAACTCTAATAGCGACAGCGGGAGTGCAGACCTATCCGATGGGTCCGACATCAAGCCCCGCCAGCCCCTCCTTGCTCCCAAGGACTGGTTCCTCACGGAAGAGGAAATAACGGCCTCTCGGGGCGGCGTACCGAGGAGTGACATGGCGGTGTATACAACCGGCAACAAGGTCACGACCTACACGGTGTCGAACGAATACTTTAACGCAGTCTACGACGACCTGAGCAGGACCACGGAGGGCAATCGAGTCTTGCTGAATGCCTGGACGACTGCTCTCATTCCACTCAAGCCTGATGTGGACCCGACAGGAGCGAAGACGGGTTTCAAGGAGGTTTTCTCGGGGGTGGTAGAACGCGGGGGCAACATCAACATCCTCGGCTGGGCCAACATCGCCGGAGGGTACATGCCGTACAACATCAAGACTCGCAACGCCATCAACAAGATCCCGCCGTCCCCTATCAACGGAGCGAAGGCGATCTACATTTTCGATGACCGCGTCAAGCTCATATCCTCGCAGCATCAGAAGAACATGGTTATCTTGGGCAACAGCTCGGGTGAAAATTACCAACCCGTGGCGTACGTAGGCGGAATCGACCTCGCCAACGACCGATGGGATACCATTTACCACAACGACACTGCAATCCGTGACGCGGGCCACATTACGTACCAGCAGAAGGGCTGGGTGGACGGACACATTCGGATCCACGGTCCTGCTGCAAAGGATGTAGCAAGCAACTTTGTGGCTCGATGGAACTCGAAGTTCCTGCCGTGTCAGAACCTGAAAGAGCACTTGCTTGACTTTAACAACCCGCCGTACGAGGACATCCCGCAACTCGACTACACCAGCAGCAAGACCACTAAGCGTCCAGATCACACGAACCTTCAGCTGCGAGTACAAACACTACAAGGAGTTCGCCCCGAAAGGCGAAATTTCGCTGTTCAAGGCGCGACTCAAAGCCATCAGGAACGCCAAGAACTTCATCTACATTGAAGACCAGTACTTCGTCTTTATGCCGGAACTTCTTGAGGCTCTGATGGAGGTTATGCCCCGGATTCAGCGTCTGATCGTGGTCACAAAAGAAGAAACCAACGCGTTCACGAATGCGGGCTACATCAAGTACCTGTACCAAAACGTTGAGCCTATTCGGTCGAAGTTCCCGAACAAGTTCAAGATGTACACAACCAAAGCCGAGCTGGATCTCTGCATCCACAGCAAGATCGTTATCATCGGCGACGTGTACTTGTCCATCGGCTCAGCGAACTGGAACCGTCGAAGTATGACGGCGGACACGGAGTTGAACTCGGATGTCGTGGACTGTGATACAGTGCAGTCGCCTGAAGGAGTGACGGTGGGCAAGCTGCCTCGAGACTTCCGTGTTCGCAAGTTTGTGGAGATGACAGGGCTGAGCTACGAAGAGCTGGATGCGATGACTTTTGTTGAAGCGGCAGACCAGTTCGCAATCGCTGCTACTAAGGACTCGACGATCTTGGCGAAAAATATTGTCGAGCACCACGATTACTTTTTTGCCATCACGAATTCGATGCGAAAGGTTTCAGATCCACAGGACACTTGCAGCTTTGAACAGTAGCGAAGTTTTGTGTACTTTCATAACAATTCATGAAAGTTAGTGCAACGGTGTACCCACAGGTACAGAAAAGTATACCTAGAGATGACCGCTTGTGTTTGGGTGTACCTTAGAGTCATAATGAAACGAGCAGTAAAGCCATCGAAGACTTCTCTAAACCAATTCCTTGAGATGTTCCCTCACTATATTTACTTAATAAAAGAGCAGGTATCTTGTGGGTCTACTTTTTGGCGGATGAGGTCTATGAAGGTGGCGTAGTAGAAGTGGTAGCTAAGCGTCAAATGCTGCAGAATAGTCGATGCATTCGACGCAGCAGCTTCGAACGCACGAAAAGCCTTAGTGAGCGTCATGGCATCCAGTTCATCGTAGCTGCGCCCTGTCATCTCCTGGAACTTTCGGATACGAAAGTCGCGAGCGATTCTGTTCACCGTGACGCCATCCGGAGATTCAATCGTGTCGGTGTCTACGATGTTGGCGTTGATCTCCGAATCCGACGTCATGCCTCGGCGATTCCAGTTGGCCGACCCGACTGATAAATACACGTCGTCGATGATCACGATCTTGCTGTGGATGTAGAGATTCAACTTCTTCTTGAGGGTGTAGATGTTGAATTTGTTCGGGTAGGCCTTCAGTAGGGGAGAAACCATATCGTACAGATATCGTCCATACCCCGTCACTTGGTACTCGAGCTCCAACTCATTCACGACGACAATGACGCGCTGGATCTTCGGCATGACCTCCAGCAATGCATCCATCAATTCAGGCACGAGGATGAAGTACTGGTCTTCGATGTAGACATAATTTCTCGCGTTCTTGATGGCCTTCAGACGCGCCTTGAACAGCGAGTTCTCTCCTTTCGGGGCGAACTCCTTGTAGTGTTCATACTTGCAGCTGAAAGTTCGGACGATCTGGATGCTCTGCTTCCCGATATTCGCTGTAGTATTGCTGCTGGCGTAGTCCAGAGGCGGCAGACTCTTGTAGGTCGGGTTCGTGAAGTCTAGCAAGTCATCATCCAGACCTTGACAAGGCAGGTAGGCCGAGTTCCACCGTGCTAGGAAGTTGCTGGCCACATCCTTCGCCGCTGGGCCATGGATCCTCACATGGGCGTCCAGCCAGCCCTTGCGCTCGAACGTGATGCCTGCTGCGTCGCGTATGGCCGAGTTGTTGTGGTAAATAGTATCCCACCGATCGTTAGTGAAGTCAAGCCCCCCCACGTACGCCACGGGCTGGTCTTTCTTGTTGGATGAGCTATTGGCAGCGAAGATGAGCGTCTTCTGGTGGTGGGACGACGTCATGGATCGCACTCGATCGTCGAAAATGTACAATGCCTCGGCTCCGTTGAGTTTCGAGGCTGGGATCTTGTTGATGTCGTCTCGAGCCTCGATGTTGATCTTGCGGTGCAAGATGTTGGACCACCCCATGATGTGGAAGCTCGCGCCTCGCCCCACGACGCCCGCCACCATCTCGTGAACGCCCGTGGTCTTGCCGGTAGGATCAATGTCCGGTTTAAGCGGGACCAAGCTGACTTCCCACGCCGAGAGCAAGACGCGGTCGCCCTCTTTCGTCGCGAGGAAATCATCGTACGTCGCATCGAAGAACTCGTTGGTCACTGTAAGCGACGTCACCTTGTTGCCCGTTGTGTAGACGGCCAACCCATCTCTCGGAATTCCACCGCGTGAGTCCGTGATGTCTTCCTCCGTAAGAAACCAGTCCGTTGCCTTAAGTAGAGGTTGTCGTACTGGGGCATTGGGGCTATCGACTGGCGAGTCGTTCGAGGAGGAGGTGGTGGAGGGCGTGGGTGTTGAAGAACTGGACGAGTCCTCGTCGTCGTTGTCGAAGAGAGACGAGAAGGAGAAAGCCGAGGAGGAGGCCACGAAGGTGGAGGCCACCACCAGCGCCAGCCAGCGGCTACCGAGCCGCATCGCAGCGAGCGTGTGGAGGAACGGAGCGATTCAATTTTGGGCCGCGACGAGGGACTGCTGCGATGCCGTCGGATTACTTCTCTCGTTGGCTTGTTGCAAGCACTGCTGACAGGAATGATAAAAATGGGATTGGAAATTCCCATCCAGACCAGCTCCCCATACTTTACGCAAGTTGGAACCCCAGGTGTTTGACACTCGAAAGTACATACATACCTGCCTGGTACACGCGACGCTCCTCGCGCGCGCCTTGCTTCGTTAGCCCAAGAGTGGAGTCGCA
Organism: Phytophthora melonis; assembly: GCA_024211575.1. NCBI lineage: Eukaryota > Oomycota > Peronosporomycetes > Peronosporales > Peronosporaceae > Phytophthora > Phytophthora melonis. Next base: position 179,408 of record JAMXKT010000062.1, read on the forward strand.
TGTATGTTCCGAATGGATATGGACGTCTCCGAGGCTTGGAAATACGTTTATCCATTTGTTTGTTGTATGCGCACCCTCCTTCTAAGGAGATTTTTTCTCTATTGCACCGACACACCGCGGCTGCATCAGCAGCACTTATTAATACAACGGTATATATTCAAGATCACTCAGGTTCACTCAGGCACTTCCTAGTCGGTGGTCTTAGTGCCGGGGAGTCGGTATTTCTATTCGAGATCTCTACAGTAGAGAATATGCACGAAAGCCACACACACAGCAAGTGGGTCCAGCACTGCATCGACCTCCTCCCATTCATCCCGTGGAATCGAACCTGCGTCACGGTGAGCGATGCTATTCATATCTGCACTCGATGGCGCATTCAAACGACAAGGTATACACTTACGCTAAATTTCTTACACTTTGTACTTGGGAGAAGCAGAAGCTTTCTTCCTCATCTACTGTATCTCCATCAGAAGAAAGGTCGAACTTCATCATCACAATCCTAGTACAGCCAGCACCCTGGGAACTGACTAGTGAGTTGAGAACAGATAGTACTCCTCGATGAGTATATTTGTTGATACGACACACAATCAATCTGAGGTGCAAGTATCCTGCGGGTCTGACACTTTTCGGGCGGCGTCAGTGATAGCAACATAGTAAACGTGGTACGGAACCTCCAAGTGCTGCACAATGCTCCGTTTGTCCGAGGCTGAAGCGGCGGCCTCGAATTGATCCGCAGCGTCGACGAACGTCATCGCATCCAGCTCATCGTAGCTGAGACCCGTCATTTCCTGGAACTTACGCACACGAAAGTCGCGAGCCAGCTTCTTGACCGTAACCCCATCAGGCGACTTAACTGTGTCACCGTCAATGACATTCGCAGCAATCTCCGAGTCGGACGTCATACTGCGTCGATTCCAATTCGCCGACCCGACCGAGAGAAACACGTCGTCGACGATCAGGAGCTTGCTGTGCACGAAGACATCCCGGTCCGTCTTGGTCGTGTAGAGGTTAAACTTGTTGGGAAAAGCCTTCAAAAGCGGCGTGACCATCTCGTAGCTGTACTTGACGTAGCCTCCAGTGACGAAGACGTCCTTCTCCTTCTGCTTATTGGTGACGACAATCAGTCTCTGAATGGTCGGCAGTACCTCCAAGAGCGCGTCAAGTAGCTTCGGGACGAGGATAAAGTACTGATCCTCAATGTAAATGAAGTTCTTCGCGTTCTTGATGGCTTTCAGGTGTGCCTTGAAGATCGAGTTCTCGCCGTGAGGAGCAAACTCGTAGTGTTTGTAGTCGCAGCTGAAGGTCCGCACGATCTGGACGCTGTGGTTGCCGAGATTACCGGAAGTTTTGCTGCTGGCGTAGTCGAGTGGCGGGAGGTGTTCGTAAGGCGGATTCTCGTAGTCAAGCAGGTCGTCGCTAAGGCCCTGACACGGCAAATAGTCCGAGTTCCAGCGAGCCAGGAAGTTATTCGCCACATCCTTCGCCCCCGGTCCGTGGATACGAAGATGGCTGTCGTACCAGCCCTTATGGCCGCTGGCTGCGTCGCGAACTGCCGACTCGTTGTGGTACATGGTGTCCCATCGACCAGTGGTGAAGTCCAGTCCGCCCACATACGCCACGGGTTGATCGTCTTTGTCCGACGAGCTGTTCGCGGCGATCACCAGCGTCTTCTGGTGGTGGGAGGACAAGGCCTTAGGCAGACGATCGTCCAAGATCATCATCGCTTTGGCTCCATTGACTGAGGACGCTGGAAGCTCATTGATCGCCTTGCGAACGTCGATCATTCTGGCGCGGTGCTGGATGCTGGCCCAGCCCAGGATGTTCACTTGTCCTCCTCGCTCCACAACACCAGCCACGACCTTGTCGAAGCGCGTCTTGGCGCCGGTAGGGTCGACGTCAGGCTTCAAGGGAATCAGCGCAGCAGCCCATGCAGCCAGTAGAACTCGATCACCTTCCTTCGCTGCGCTCAGTTCGTCGTAGGCTGAGTTGAAAAACTCATTGGGCGCAGTGAACGAGGTGACGGCGTTCCCCGTCGTGTACGCCGCTATGTCACTTCGAGGTGAACCCCGCGCGAGTCCGTGATCTCCTGCTCCGTGAGGAACCAGTCCGTCACGTCGAGAAGAGGCTGTCGAGCACGCGTGGTCGGTTCGTCATTATTGGTCGTGCGCTTACCAGAAGACCCACTTGATGTCGAGTCATCGTCGCCACCAAAGAGAAAGGAGAACGAGAAGGCGGAAGCACCGGACGGAGCGGAGACTAACGCCGTCACGAAGGCCAAGACGAGCACTAGCGTCGTCTTCCTGCTGCCGTCTCTCATCGCACCGAGTACCGAGTGTGGGGACTCCTGTGGGTGAGGGGAGTTCGTGCTCTATTCGAGCCCAGTGTACAGCCGTGCATGATAGCCGATCGTGATGTGGTGTTCCTTCCGAACTCTTTTCCATCCAAGCAGTTGTTGGCTCGGCATGAGTCGCCGGCCTGTCAAAACTGTTGTCCTACTCACGTGCTTGTTCATGCTTGTTCATGTATTCAAGTGCTTGCAATTGCACACTTCTTTACCTTTAAGAATTAAGAAAGAAACTCATTTTGTAGTATCCTCATCAACACGTGTCTACATAGAGGTAGAGACCACTTCATGTGTGAGTCCATCGAGTACTGTAGCTCTCATCCACGTTATCGGGTACAGGGAGCTTTTCAGGTTTTATTTTGTGAGTTCACTGCAGTCCACAGTCTGCTTCATCTTAGTGCGCTCGCGACCAGAACGCCACGTCTTCCTGAGCCTTGGCGAGCACCTGGGCGGTGCAGGCAAGCGGCGTGCTGACAGTCATCTCGTACACACAGGTGGACGGTTCTTCTAAGCTCAAAATCTCATGCTCCTCGCCACAGTCGAGGTGCACCAAGACAAACCTGTACATACGCACAGCAATATTAATGCTATACCGGTATACAGAGCGATCGATCGATGGCAATGCTTACCTCTCAGGGCCCTTCCAGCACCTCTGGCCCTTCGTGAATCGCATCTTCGTGTAATCCGCCTTGCCATTCTCAGTGTTCGACGAGGAGTCGCTGGCCTCATCCACCGCAAAGCCGTCCCACTTGCCAAGCTTCGTGCGATCCTGCTTGACTTCGTCGAACGGACAAAACTTGTACTCGTACTTCTGCTCAGCATGCCAGGCATAGAGTAAGTAAATATTACGGGTACGCAGACAGAATACCGACTGGCACCACAAACCTCAATTCGCTTATCGATGCACTTGTCCTTCAGCGCAAAGTACGCACGATCCGGGCCATAATCCATTTTTGCGGTCTCTCGCTTCTCGTTTCGCTCTTTCTCCAGAGTGGAGATGTCACTCTCAATCTCACGAAGCACCTTCCGAAGCGACTCAGCAACTGGCAACTTCACCTCTTCATCCAGTTTCGGGCTTAACATGGACAGCATCGAACGTCAGCGAGGAGTTAGCTTATCGCGGGGAACTGAAGGACTTACAATAAATACTGGTACGCGTAGATCGGTGCATCCCAAATGACCCGAGCCCCCCACATCACCGAGCTGTACCCGTCGTAAACGCTGCCACCACCGAGTTGACGGAACCAAACGGAACGTGACGGCGATGGAAAGTCTGGCAGTTTGGCAATCGCTGAGCCCGCGATCTCTTTGGTTGATAGCACGTCCCACAAAGTCCTTGGCGAGAAAAGCACAATGTCTACCAGAGCACGGAACGGAGAGATAATGATCCCTGTCGAACAAGTGCACACAACATACGGTTAGCATAGGTGGCTTCGCCCACTGAGCTGCGTAATATTTCTTTCTTACCAATGGTGCGCAGAGCATACAGTCCGATTTTCTTTCGTCCTTCCGCGCCACCATTGAACAGAGGCCCAAGAAAGTCTTCTCGTCGCATTTGCTCCGCCGTACGAGGAACTCTTCTGATAAATAACACAAAACGCCCGTTAGTAAAGTCATGGTATCCCGACAATAATCCCAAAAACCAAGCGCGCACAACTTCTTGGTAGGGGCTTGCTTGTTGTGGCTCATGCGCAGATAATCCGCCAGGGGGACCTTCGTGCCATCAGGCAGCTCCACAAGGCTCTTGACAGCCTGCCTTCTGGAATCCAACACCTCCGACGCTTTGACATCCTCCGCCGAATTCACTGGGACATCGTCCTCCGCTACTCGAATTGCATCGAGGCCTTCAAACTCGAGCGCCTCCACCGCTTCCTTCTCCGTTGCGTCCGAGAACTGCTGCTTACTCGTCTCCTGTCCCTGATCGCCAGCGTTCTCGTGTCCCTCCGCCTGCTTCTGTCTCGCCAGCTCCAGCCGATATTTCTTCTCCTTCAGCTCCTCCCGATCCTTGTGCACCGTCACTCTCTCCTTCAAGAGCTTCAGCCCCGCTAGCGCCTTCTCCGTCGTCGTCTCGAACTCTTTGTCCCCTTCAAAAAATCTCGCAACTTCCCCATTGATCGCCTCCTGGCGCTTCTCGAACCCCTTCTTCACCACCTCAAGACGCTGCTCCGCCTCCTTCCGGAACTTCTCGGCAGCGGCAGCACACGTATCCGGACAAACCCCAGCGTCTTCGTCCGATCCGTCACAGCAGTCACAAATTCCGTCATGAATCCGCGACGTGTGGATCTACAACAACAATATTCAGTTAGTAAATATTCCTAAAACTACACACCTTACTAATAATTCTCTACATAATTCCCACTTTTCCGGGAAAGAAGCCGCCGTTCTCGCAGTGGAAGACACTGGCCAGGAGGTGCGAGCACGCGGCGGTGCCTGGCTCGTCCTGGCCGTCGTCACAGTCGCAGAACTCGTCGTTCAGTCGACTTGACGGGAGACTGGAGGCTTTCCCGCCCACGACGCACGGGAACTCGCTGGCCAGGTACTTGGCCTGGTCGGCGGGGGCCACGCCGCGGATCTGCGCGGCCGAGGAGGCTCTCGCCGAGGCGAGCGAGCTTAGCAGCAGCAGCGGCAGGAAGCGCGTCATTGCCGGCCGCGTCACAAATGAAAAAGTGAGGACGGATTGGCTGATAATGCGGTGCTATATTTGGGACCAATTAGAGAAGGTTGTCATGTTGAAGACGATGGAGGACGCCTGTTTCAGTCCTCCTCCTCGTACTCGTCGTCGTCTTCGCCTGCGTATCGACGCCGCTCTTCTTCCTCTTCGCGTCTGCGGGCCGAGATGGCGTTCGGTTGCGTGCACAGCGTGGCGCCCACGGCCTTGAACTTGGACATCTTGAACAGCTCCCGCTCCGCCGCCCTCGGGTAGTTGCGGACGTCCTTGCCCAGAGAGCACTGCGTCTCTCGAGGCTGCGGCAATTTCTATAGAGCAATGCAGTAGACGGGAGAAACAGTTTAGTTAGGGTATTTTCATCAAGGCGCTGCTGGTGAGATGAGGTGAGGACGCACTCCTTTGGTCTTCATGGTGCTCAGGTCCGGGTAGTCCGCGTTGTCGTTGCTGAACGACGTGTGTCGAGCTTGGACCAGGCCCCAGATATCTTCAGACACCCTGCGATCGCAGTACACTTGCGTGAGTTAATGTTTACAATGAGTTGAGGTTGGCTGTACTTACTTGGACTTGATGCCGTAGGTCATGTCGTTCGTGGGGACGAAGCCGCCTTTGCACTTCGCGGCGGGTTTCACCACGATGTCCGGATGCTCGTTGGCAAACTTACGCGCCTCGCCTGCGCTCAGATACCTGCATAATATGGATCAGCACCCTTTGAGTCTAAGGTTTTGGCTATGGCAGTTGATCCTACGAACCCGTTCATGATGGCCTGGCGGTTGGTTTCGATGAAGCTGCGGCCAGACTTGGCTGCGGGGGACGGCACCGCCTGCACCCACTTGCTAATGACCTGGCCGGCGTTCTCCGGGTCGCGTTGGATCTCGTAGCCGTAGACATGGCTGGGGTTCTTGGCGTCAGGCAAGTCGTACGTAGTGCGCCGCACTGTGCCCACCGTGCTCTTGATCATAGTCCGGCGGAGGCTCTGTGGGTGGTGTTCCTTCGCCATCGTGGACGTAGCGCAGTCCTTCCACTACTTTACACACCACGCCCTACTACGCCCTACAAGTTTTTCCTAAATGGCCGGCAAGACTCCACCAAGAAACAGCGAGACTGTCATGGCTCCAGCGGCTAAATGCAGCTGAAGCAAGAATAGCTCTTGTCAACTTCACCTAATGTAGCCATATGCCCATCGATGTAGCCATGTACGCCCAAAATCGAGTTTATTCATGTGTCCCACACCATATACAATTGCATCCGCTCCAGTCGTTCCAGTGCAGTCAATTGCCGACTGGCTGGTAAAGAGCTTCGACGTCTTGCGCAGTTCCGCCGTCACTTGCGCCTCCCGTAGCCTACAGGAACCTCCCGCTAGCCACCTCACCATGAACAAGAAGATCGCGGCGCAGCTGGAGAAGCTGCAGGGCGACGAGTGGGACTCGGACAGCGACAGCGAGACGCAGACTCCGTCCACCTCCTTCGACGCCAGCAATGATCTCGTGAAGCTCCCGACGGCCGAGGAGGCCATCGCCAGCGCCAAGGCCGCCCAGCAGGCCGGCGGCAAGAAGCGCAAGAGCAAGATGCAGCGCAAGAAGGAGGCCGCCGCCCTGGCGCAACAGCAGAAGGCCGAGAAGGCCAAGAACCAGCCGTCCAACGTTATTTATCTCGGCCGCATCCCGCACGGCTTCTACGAGAAGCAGATGATGGGATTCTTCAAGCAGTTCGGCGTCGTGCGCCGTGTGCGTCTCTCGCGCAACAAGCGCACGGGTAACTCGAAGCACTACGCCTTCATCCAGTTCGACGAGCCCGAGGTAGCGCAGATCGTGGCCAACACCATGAACCAGTACCGACTCTTCGACCACACGCTCTCGTGCCACGTCGTGCCCTCGCACGCCGTGCACGAACGCATGTTCGTGGGCGCCAACAAGGAGTTCAAGCCGCTGCCCCGACAGGCCATCAACCGCAACCGCCACAACGCCGAGAAGACGTACGAGCAGACCGTGGTCAACAACAAGCGCCTGGTCGCCAAGGAGCGGCAGAAGCGCAAGGTGCTCAAGGCGCTGGGCATCGACTACGAGTTCCCCGGATACGAGGCGCAGATGCCGGCCAAGAAGCAGCACATTGCCTTCACATAAGGAGGAGGCGTTCAGGCTTCGACTTGACTTTGCAGACGGAATGCACAGATGGACCCAGCCAGCCAGCGACGACAACTCGGCCGCCTCCTGGTTTGGGCGCATACCGACTTTTGAACTTTCATTGCTTTGCCTTTTCTAGCTACGGTTAATAGATTGTACTTCCTGTGGAAACATGCGGGACGGAGCTTTGTGTTCACTGTGGTAAGGGAGGTCTGCCAGGGACGGTATCAAGCTCAACTGTTGCAGGGTTGTGCCGGGGTGGGTACCTATGCCGTGTTGGTCGTACGGTCTCACCTTCAGCGGACGTCCGCATCAATGCGGTGACGCAAAGCTGCGCAGCTCTTCTGTGCATTCTGGTCGCATTGATCTTCTACCTCACGCACAAGAAGCAGCGAACCTTTCAGGTCAGCAACACGCGTACAGCACGCGCACAGCAGCCTGGTGATGGCGTGGCTTTCTGCGGCTTGTGCGACCGTATCCATAGGTTTTGGCACATCGCGGTTGTTCATCCCAAGACAAGTTTCGCCGGTCCCCCATATGCTGCCGTCCGCTTGCCCGCCCCACGTCACAAGTTGAGACGCACACGTACAGTAGACAACAAGCACAACCGAATTGGAGCGCAAGAGGAGCAGACCATGACGGGTACAGGAACTCCACGAACTCAAGCCCCAAGCTTGGAGAGAGACATCCAACTGGACGTTGTCGAGCTTTCGGATCATCCTGGGACTCCGTCGGCCACGCCCCGGGAAGACGACCAGATCCTCGTCAAGCAAGCCACTGGCGCCTCGGTCGACAAGGCCAAGCCTGCTCCAGCTCCTCAAACCAAAGTGCTGTTCCTCGACGGCGCGCGTGGTCTCGCTGCCATGCTGGTCGTGGTGCAGCACTCGCAAGAGTTCGTGCCGAACCTTCACCTTGGATCGGTCGGCGTCGACGTCTTCTTCGTCCTGTCCTCCTTCCTGCTCACGTGGCTCTTCATGAAGAAGAGCAAGAAGCTGCTGGCTCAGGGCGCTGATCTCCGCACATGGGCGTTCGTGCTGGCCGACTACTTCCAGAAGCGCTTCTTCCGCGTGTACCCGCTGTTCTTCGTGACGGTGATCGTGCTCTCGCTCATGTCGAAGGAAGACCAGAAGCACTACTTCATCGGCGGCCGACCCGACTTCGACATGTACAAGACGCTGACGTTCAGCTACGAGTACCGGTACCATGTCTTCTGGACGCTGCCGCTCGAGATCTCGTACTACTTCGTGATCCCCGTGTTCGTCTTGGGTGTGCTAGCACTGCGTCGCTTCTGGTTGGTACCCGCCCTCCCGTTGATGGTGTGGATCGTCTACGAAGGCATGACGGTGTACCGACAGAGCCACATGCCCATGCGGCCGCACATCGGGACGTTCCTCACTGGTTCCCTAGCTGCCGTGGCTTTCGTGAAGCTGGACCTGTGGATCAAGGAGACCAAGTTCACCTTCCGTCTGTGGCACACGGTGCTGCTCCGCGCAGTCGAGTGGCTGTCGATCAGCATGCTCTTGAGCGTGATCTTCCACGGCCTGCTCTTCACGTGGGTGCATCCGAACCCTGCGCTGCCGCCCGACGGCTTCCCGTACACGAGCGCGTTCCTGGCGATTGTCTTCGTGATTGAGATGATCCGTCCGTCGTGGCTGTCGACGTCGCTCGAGTGGAACGTGCTGCGCTTCTGGGGCAAGATCAGCTTCTCCGTCTACCTCATGCACACGTTCATCATCGAGAACCCCAAGATCTCGGCCCAGGGCAACTACTTCGACCGCTTCTTCTCCAGGCTGATACTCGTCGTGGGGCTCTCGACAGCGACCTACTACCTGATCGAGTACCCGTCGCAGTTGCTGGCTCAGCGAGTCTCGCGCATCTTGGCGGAGAAGGAGAAACAAGGGCCGGGTGGAGTGCACAAGTTCTCGAGTCTCAACCGGAATCAACAGCAGTAGAACAGTAGACGACAGGCAAGCAATGTAAACTCTTGTTGAAGTGATGTACTACCTATCGAACGGCATATTCCGCCGTCACATCGTTTCGATCAATCCTTTCCAACGTCATGAGTTAGTCGTAGGTTGAACCTGGTAATCAGACTCCCTCGAGCCACGCATCCAGCAGGTCCATGGAAGGCGAGCGCCTGCCGCTGCTGCCGCGCGCGTCGACCGTGGAGGAGGCGCGGCAGCGTAACCTGGGCAAGCGCGTGAAGCTGCACTCAAGCGTCTGCGGCAGGTCTGGCCGCGCATCGCCGGCTTCCTGGCGCTGCGGGACGTCGTGTCGCTGGGCTCCACGTGCCGCCGACTGCAGCGGCTGCTGGACAATGACCGCGTGTGGTACGTTGCACAAAATCCTAGAACAATTTATATGCGTCTTTGAGAAGTATGGAGCTCAACGTGGTTGTGATGCTATAGGCAGAGTCACTATGATCGAGTGGCGAATCAGCATGTGACGAGGCTGCTGCTGCCGCATCTAGAGACGCGATTCGACAGTGAACTCTCGACTAAGGAGAAGCTGCGACGAGTGGTGAGAGTTGATGACTGGAGAGAGTAGCAGGGGTTGCCTTGGACTAAGATACTTTGTGGCTGTGTGCAGATCCATGCTCGGCATGTCCATGACCCGACCAATGCTCTGCAGAAGCGACTGCGGGAGGCGGAGCGCGAGGTGTATCGGCTAGAACTGCGGCAGGTGTGATGCACGGCTGAGATGCGTTGTGGGTGGTGCTACATGTAGTTGCTGACAATTCTTGCTGACTTGTAGCACAAAGTGCGGAGCGTGGTGTGGATGAATGTGCCGCTGGTGTTGGCGTTGTGCTGCTTGAGCGCGTGGAGCTATACCACTGCAACTGATGAGGATGACTACTCAACTGGCACTCCCTCGGCTCAGCTTCGTGGGGCTGGGGAAGGCATTTCTCGGCCCGTGCAAGGCAACCCTGTGAAGAAGGTAGACAACAATGCAGCAACTGACGCGGCGCTCGTCGCTGTTATGGCTGTGGTTTCTAACTTCCGTTGATGTGATGTAGTTTGTGCTTGTGGCAGATTTACTGCTGCTGGTTGCTGTGATGATCTTGAGTGTGGGGGACTTGGCGGGCAAAGCACTGTACACAGTGGGAGTGCTTGCCGCGATTGAGGCGGCCGTGATGCTGGCCGAATTTGTAGCCTGGTCATCGCTGTTGCAAGTCGCCCATTCGTTTCTGGTGCTCGCGATTCTGGTGTTCAATGCTGTGCTCATCACCAAGGAGAAGAAGGAATACCTACGCGAGATGGCGGCGTTCTTGCCATCCTATTGAATTTTTGCTGGACACGAGAGCTTAGCTCCATGAATGAATCAATGGCATCGGTGTATATGATAATTGCCGCACACAAATCAAATACCAGCTCTACTACAGTATTATTTCTGGTCTCTGGCTCAGTACTCGCAGACTACGAGTCGTAGTGCTCGAAGCAGCATCCCGGCAGCCCCACAATTCCACTTGACATCACAGGCACCTGCGGCCTACTCATCGGTTTGAACGTAGCATTCTGTGCTGCGTCTGCCTCGTCATAGAGCACCCCCGAGCGCAACAAATCTCTTGCCGTAGTTCGGAACAGCGTCTCCCTCAAGTCTCTCTCCCCGGGTCTTTCAAGTGGCCCCTTGGGGCGATTCGCAGGGTCCTGTCGAGACTGTAGCCACTTGGCGTTGAGCTGTTTCCTCACTTTCCTCTCACTAGCACGGTTCAACGCGCTCTCACCGGCTCCATTCAGCAGCCCTGCATCATTCTCTCCATCCCCGTCGCTCCACCTGCTCTCACTCACCGCTCGACGAGCAGCTTGCACCAGCTCGCGACGTCTGGCACTCGCCTCCGTCGCGGCCTTAGTGCGCTCCTCTTCACCCAGCGGCTGCAGCTCCGGCGTCTTCTCCATCTCCTCAACTTGTCGCTGCAATCGCAATTCAATAGCTCGGCTGGAGTGCTGCGTCTCGACTGCAAACGGGTTGTCTATCTCTTCCTCTGGTTCAGGGCTCTCCCGATCTGCGAACGCCTTGATGCGCGCGCGGTTAAGGAACGCTGGGTCCAGTCGCTTGCCCGTGGCAATCGGGTGGCGCCTATAGATCCTATCGCTGCTGCGGATGGCCATGCCGCCCCTTCTCGCTGCAACTTGACGTTCCGCGCGCTCTCGTCGCTCAGCGCCACCAGCGGGTGCGTGTGAGGAACTGGAGGCGGCTGTGGCGCCAAGCCTTCGTCCCCTGCGTCGCTAAAATTGCTGTAGGGACTTCGTCGTTGACTGGAGCGCGTGGTGTATGAGTCTGGGTGCGCTCGGGGCGCTGGCGGCGGCGGCATGGGCTCCAGCTTCTCCTCGCTTACCTCTTCATCGAGCCACCGTGTCATGCTTGAAAAGTGAATGAAAACTGAACGTTCAAGTAACATTTGGTAAATTTAACATAACGAAAAGTGAAAACTCGGAATTGTCGAGTGTATTTGAATTCGTAAGCAAAGTGCGTCCTGCAACGTTAATGTTGGGAGGGGGTGAAAGATAGCCCGCTCGGCAAGCCGAAACAACGCCTGTGGTTTAAGGTCCGTGAGCGTAGCTCGCGGACTTAAACCCAGGACCAAGCATGGTCACATCTCGCTCGGCCCGATAGGGTTAAGCCTTGCAGGAAAGGGTTATTGGGTTGAGGCAGGGCAACAGATTTCCTGCCGACACCTCCATGTTTGGGATTTGTACGCCATGACACCCGTCCTAGGCGTTCTGATTTATTTACAGTATCATCTCAACTAAGTACGGTTTTAGTGGTTAACGTTGCAATAAGGTCGTTAACGTTGAGCTAAGGCCCTGTTGTGTTGTCGTATTTAACGTTGCAGGAACGCCATCCATTCGTAAGACGTAAAATTGAGGGTAGAATGGCAAGTTGAAGGGAAATGAATGAAGTTCATTCAATGAACCATTAGTATGTCGTTGTCGTCGGGTGCTTTGCGCGCTCTTGTTGTTCTTCCTAGCGTCCGTCACGGAACTCTACACTATTAGGCTGCGGACTCACTCAGTCGTCGGCAGCGGAATGATGGCCTGACCCATGAAGGTTTACCGATCGTAGCGGGTGGCGTTACCTCCGGGCGGGCCGTTCGCGTTGTTCTGGCGCTGTTGGTGCATGCTACGAAGGCCAGCCTTCAACGCCTCGAGGCCTCGCGGCGCAGGAGCAGAGGAGCTAATGTGATTCGAAGGGTACGCTTGCGCCGGGTCCAGATTGCCGCCGAACGCTGACTGGATGGGAGCACCGCGGCTTCCTCCTCGGCCTCCGAATCCGCCTTGGTATCCATGACCACCGAAGCCGCCCTGGTACCCACGGCCGCCATTGCCGCCGTAGCCGCCACGGTAGTCGGAGCTTGGCCGACCATACGAGGACTGGCCACCGTTGTACTGGTTGTTGTACGAGTCGCTGTACTGGCCGCGCTTATTCCGCGGCTCCTGAGAGCCCCAGTTGCCGTATCCGTTGGCCATGTACTGGTTGTACTGCTGCTGCTGAGGAGGTCCGCCATAGCGATCCACATTCAGGTTGTTGTTCACGAACCGCTGATTTCCTTGCTGGCCACCGTATCCACGACCACCACCACCACCACGGCCACCGTATCCACCACCGCCTCGGCCTCCGCCGCCATTGTGGCGCGACATGTAGTTCTGACGCACATTAGTGTGGTTCGACGCGTCGCCGGCCAGATCCACGATGTTAATATTGGCCTTGCCGAAGAACGGGATCGTGATACGCTTGTCGTTTTCCGTGATCAGCACCGGGCTGGGAGACTGAGCGCCGTCCAAGATCTTCGAAAGGTGCGGCAGTGTAGGTGGCAAGCGGTACTGGAAGCTGTAGCACTGGTTGTTGGGAATGTCCACCAGGTACCGCTGGGCCTTCTCAGGGCTGGGTACGATTCCACCGATAGGGAAGTAGAGGGCCTCGATGTAGATAAGCGTGCCGTTGAACGACTGAGAGATGCGCGGGTCAGCCTGCGCCTCAGCGAGTTCCGTGGTTGGAGGGTTCTTCGTCACGGGGCACTTGGAGTGGAAGAAGACGACCTCCTTTCCGAAGCGGGCATTGCGCTTCCTCTCAGCTTCACTCAACTTCTGGTTCGGCTCCTTCATGGCCTCCAGCAATCGAGGCTCATCAATGAACGGCAGCAACACCACCCACAGCCACGGCATTGCCTTGCCATTCGGGTCCACTGGGATTTCCTTGGGGTAAAAGTCAATAATCGGCGACTCGGGGTCGGACATCAACCACCGGTACGGCTTCGGGATAGCGTGAGCGCTTCCAGCAGGGAACACTCCCATCAGCTGCTCGAACGGGTGGAATGGAACTCCCTCTTCAAACTTGATCTCAAAGCGGTCAATGTTGCGCAAGTCCGAGGCAAAGGGGGCGTAGTGGAAAGGGTAGAACCACTGCCACGACGCGCATCCAGTGTAGTAGTAGCGCATCACCCAGCACAGTCCCTCAATGTAAGCGTGGAAAACGCGTTCACGACCACCACCAACCTCGATATCATCAGCCTTCAGCTTGTCGCTGTAGTATCTTGTCTTCCAGCCAGGCTCGCCTAACCGTACAACATCCTGAACCTCTTCGCGATACTGCTCCAGTTTCTTCTCCACGCTCTCCTTCACACGCGCCTTCACGGCCTCCTCAGCCGTCATGCCGCCATACTTCTTGTCCGCAGCGATGATATCCTTGTCAATGCGGCGCTTCTTCAGAATCTCAACAGCTGAGTCCTTCGCCGCCGCAGCAGCGATCTGGTCCTTCTTCTCATTCGACAAGCGCGACTTTCGTCTCCTCTCGTTTTCCGCCTGCTTCAGCGCACGTCGCTGGAAGATCACGTCCTCCACCTGACCCACCTCGGCTAGAATCACATCAACGCGCGAGAGGTTCACCTCACCTCCGTCCGTAATGTATCCGCCCATAGCCGGCAGCAACTTGGCGTAGATCAAGATCAGGAAGTCCAGCGCGCCGTCACGAATGTCAAGCGACGGCAGGTGCGGCAGGAAATCGTTACCCACGAAGAAACAGAGGAACACAAAGTCGTCAACCACGCGCTCGAAGTCGTACTCGAACGGCAGCACGCGCGACAACGGCTCGAACTCCACTTGCAGGTACTCGCGCAGCGTTGCGATGTGCAGGTACTGCAGTGGCTTCAAGTCCGACGCGATCAGGTCCGCGTCATGCTCGCCAAACTCTCCGCGCTTGCGCTTGCTGAGCGTCGTTCCGTTGGCGTCCAGCACCATCTGCTGCTCCTTCTGTCGCTCACGCTCGAACTTCTGCTTGCCGAACAGCACTTCTTCTCGCAGGATGGAGAACTTGACCTCGTGCGTAGCGAGCCCCAGCATGATCAGATCGGCGTCCAGACCGTGCAGCACGTGGTGCTGGTTCGGGTCGTAGCCCGGCTGCGAGCGCTGCACGCGGATGTACTGCATGAGCTTGTGCTCTCCCTCGCCGGGCACGCCGGCGTCTGAGAGGATGACCTTGATGCTCTTCCATGCCGCGTTGTTGTTGATCCGGTCACGGATGTAGAAGCGCAGGTATTTGGCCAGCTTGGCCATGAACTTGGTGCCGGGCGTGATGACGTTCGAGTCCCAGGGCTTCTCCTGCTTGCTGGGCACCTTGTGGCCCAGCGCGCTCATGTACTCGAGCGCCTCCTTCTCCACCTCCATGCGCTGCTCGGCCTCCTGTGCCGCGCGGAAGCGACGCGCGCGCTGCTGGTTCATCTTGGCGCGCGGGGCGACGCCGTCGATGGCCAGGTACAGCACGCGGCGCGGGCGCACGGCGGCCACGAGGCGGTCCACGTAGGCCATGACGCGGCGGTACATCTCCTCCTCCGTCTTGGGCGCCTCGCCGTTCTCCGGGTGCGCGCACGGGTGGATGAGGCCGTTCATGTCGACGTAGAGGTTATCGACCTCGAAGCCGTTCGGGTTGGGGCCCGTCGTGTCCGTGAGCTCGAAGTGGCGCTCGCCCTCGAGCACCACGGCGCGGCTCTCCACGCAGTCCACGACGCATTTCGGGTACTTCTCCTGCACCCAGCGGTAGAAGGCTGGTACGCCCATGGCTCTGCAGTCTACTGGGCTTCCAGTATCTCTTGCCTGTTGTGCTGGTTTGTCTCGAGGGAGAAGATGGAACAAATCGATTGGTCAGGCGAAACAGTCTTGCGTGTGGTGCACATATAATGATGTGTTATACATAGTATGACCGTTGTATGGAATGGGTATGACGGTGTGGAGGGGTTTGGTGTACGCCACGTTGGGCTGCTCGAATCACATTTTGGGTCTGGTGTTGTTGTTAGCCATCAAGAGCAGAGCAATCCATTGGGGATGGCCAGCGAGAGTCAAGGCGCGGCGGCCAATAGGCAGATTCATGTGCTTCTGACGCTGCATGACGGCGAGCGCTCGTTCGGCATGTCGCTGGCGCAGAAGAGTCCGCCGCTCGGGCCCAAGTACACGGTCGTCTCCAGCGTCTTCGCCAACTCGCCCGCCGACCGCGCAGGCGTCCGCAAAGGTTTCCTTCGATCCATTTGTGCGCTCTGTGGTGCATACTAGCAGTTGATACCATTGCGCAATTGATCAACTGACAGAGGTTGTTGCAATGCTCTGTGCAACGTATTGGCAGGATACGTGGTGCGCTTCATCAACGACAGACCCATGAACGGGCTCACGGTCGCGCAGGTCGCCAACAACTTCCGCAATGCAGCGCAGGTGGGGCAGTTGCAGCTTGTGTACAAGTATGCGCCACGGCTCTGACGTGGTTGGTGTTTGACGATCTATTTAGGCGAAGATCACGCTCGAGATTCTAGAGAATACGCCGTCCCCACGAACGTCGGCGTTTACGGCTGCAGCGACGTTTGGAGGAGTGAAAGCTGCGATTCCGAGTACTTCTGTTGCTGAAAGTGGGCAGCGATCAGCGACACCGGTGACGGGGTTTTCTGCTGCTTCGTCGGGACGAGCGATTGCAGCTCCAGGGACTGCGCTGGCAGTTCCGAGGGTTGCATCGCTGAAGCAGCCAGTGTTGAGGCTGAGTGCGAAGCCCGCAGCGAAGACGTTGGCGGTATCGCAGCCACAGACTGCTCCTCCGACTGCAACTGCTGGAAGTGTGGGGGCTACGGCGATGTCGAAGGCCGACGCGAAAGAGGCCAGTGGTGAAGCCCGTGCAGGTTTGAAGAGCAAAGCGGTTGCCCCGGTGCTTCGACTGGGACCCAAACCGAAACCTTTGCCAGAAGAAGCTGCTCCGAAGGAGGTTCCAGCGGTAATCAAGCAGGCCGAGCCCAAACCAGCAGCGAAGTGTGTTCCGAACTGTGCCCCCGAAGCGAAAATGAATCTTGAAAGCAGCAGAATACCGCAGAGCCCTGTCCAAGCCATCGAGGCTTCTACGACTGCTGCTAATAAAGACGTTCGAGGTGAGTTTGGTCAGCAACCAGTGGCAAGCTCAAGGATTACTAACTGACGGGCCGACGGTATTACAATGGTTTGTGTCTCTAGGAGCAGTCAGCACTGCCCAGGCAAAAGACTCGTCGGCTCCGGTAGTAGCTGCACCAACAGCTAAGGCGACACCAAACTCGGCACCGCAGGCTCCCCTCGCAGCTGCAGCTACACTTCCCGCTGCGCTGAAATCTGCTCCTATGGCAGCAACTACGGGAAACAGCGTGTTGCGGCCAACCGCACCTTCAGTGTCTGCTGCAGCTTTTCAAAACGGAGTTACTTCTGCTGAGAGGGCTCCCGTAATGGCAGCTGCAAGCTCGTCAGCATCTTCGTCCAAGCCAACAGCAGTGCATGCGAGCTCCTCTCCAGCGATAGTCACCTCGACGGTTGCAACGGTGCTGCCTAGCTCCTCGATCCCAGCAACTATCACGACAGCAGCGCCGCCGAAACCTGTAGCAGCACCAGCGACAAGTGCAACCTTGACACCAGCAATAACTTTAACGAGCCAAACACCGGTGCTAGCTAGAAGCATATCGGTAGGAACTGTGTCAAGACCGCAGCCTGAGCCAGCGAGGAGTACGCTCTCAGCACCGGTAGTCATCCCACCGAACCCACCAGCCGTGCCACCTAGGAGCAGTCCCCCACCACCGATAGTAACTGCGCCAAGGCCCCAACCTCAACCAGCGAGAAATACTGCCCCAGTTTCAGCGCGAAGTCCCGCAAATGCAGCTACAGCTGCGCAGCCTGCGCCTGCTTCAGCGGTGTCGACACCTACTGCCACCAAATCAAAGGCGGGTAAGAAGCGCGGTCGGCCCCGAAAGAACGCAGCAGCGACAAATGGGACGACAAGCCACAAAGGAAAGGGGAAGGCAAAGGCAAAGAGAGCGCCGAGGCAGCTAGAGGACGATGAAGAGGACGAGCTTTTGGAGGACGGTGCGTGCAAGTTATTTGCAGCTTGTGCTATGCTCTGCGTTGACGTCATTACACGCTTGTTGTGCTGGCGTTGCAGAAGAAGTGTGGGAGACGTTTTCCTCGGACTCCGACACGGGGGAATCGCCATCTAAGAAGACTGCGCGTCGTGCTGGAAACGGCCGACGTCGTGGCGTCACTGACCGCACGCGGCATAGCCTTACCGTTGGCAGGCTGGTTGGGATGGGGTTCACGCAAGAAGACGCGGAAGCTAGCGTGAGAGAAATTGGCGATGACCCAGACGCTTGTATGATTTGGATCATATCGAAGATTGAGGAGCGGCAGTTCACGAGGGACCTGAACGAAGCCTCTATTCAGTCCGAGCAAGCAAAGCGCGACGAAGAAAAGCGAGCCAAGAAGATCGAGATGGAAACTCTTGTTCATGCCGAGAAGTTTATGTCGCTATTCCCCTCGGTGAGTGCTGTACTTCGTGCTGCCTGATTCTTCACTATTCCAAGCACTGACGTACTTTATCGTGCTCTCTTCGTTGCAGTCTTACATAGCGTGCCCCGAATCTTCCGCATCGCACTTGAAAAGGTTCTTACACTCGACGATTGACCAAGTTGATGGAGAAACGTACATCCGTAAGATCGTGACCAAATTGCTTACGCTGGAGGCGAACTCTATCCGGTGGTACAAGCACGCTGTCAGGTCGTACATGCTGGAGCTTGCCGGACGGTTGGATGTTGCACTGGGGACCCACGACGTAATGACGTGCTGCGCGCGCATTTCATCTATGAACGCTGACCCGTCCGATGTATCGTGCGATTTCATCCGGAAGATCCTGGAAGAAGAGAAGGCGCTGACCAAGGCATTGTTCGAGATGCCGACCAACCAGGGGGGTGTCCCCCAGGTATTCCTCGAGTGTGACGAGACGACAAAGTTTGATCTTGACGACGACGGCTTTGAAGTGGTCGAACCAGACGACACGTAAATGAAATGAAGTGCCGCCGAGCAATATAACCAGCAACCCGGAGGGAGCTGGCCTATTTACCAAGTAAAGTTACAACCACCACGTCAAGTCAAGTACTTATGTACGGATCGGGGCGTCGCGTTTAATGTTAAAGGGCTGCGTTGTCAGATGCTCGCTCAGCAGTCCGTCTACTCTGACCCACTTTTGTAGTGCTTTCTGTTTACTCCGTCACGTAGATCCCCTCTCCAGCGAACCAGAGTGTGTCTTCGTTGCGGAAGGAGGTCGCGCTCACCTCCTGCTGGCCGTTGATGGGGCAGTGCGGGCAGTTGCTGTCGTCGAACCTCGACGTGGAGCTTGTGGTCAGCAGGTGGTTGGTGGATCGGTGGCGGAAGCGCACGAGCTCTCCTCGCTTCCAGAGGCCGTCGTCTTCACACTGTCCCTCGGCCGAGCACTGCTGGTTCTCCTGGCACTCGATGACCCACGTGTCGAGTCGGTCGCCCTCTCCAGCGACTCCAAAGGCGCTGACTTCCAGGTTCTGCGACGACAGCGGCGCCTTGAACATGTGCGAGTGCAAGTTGCGTCGCGTCTGCATGTGCTCCAGCCGGACCGTGGCGCCGCACTCAATGGGCTTTCCCACTTCGCACGCGTTCTCGCCGTCTCCCTCCTTCACGAGCCAGTAGCTGTTGACGTCGTTGCGCGCCATGTGCGTCGTGACGGACTGCTGCTGGCTGCCGCTGCCATACTGGATCTCGTGCGAGTGCAGACGGTAGCGACTGGGCTCGTGTACCAGCTTGATGGAGCTGCCGCACGTCACGTGCTCGAAGCCCTGCGGGTCTGCAGCAACATAAGTACACAAGCGTCAGCTACAGCTATGACACGTCCATTCCGCTGCGTCTACTTACAGCTGAGGTCGGCGGACGAGTCCTGCGCGCAGGCTTCTTCGCACGTGAACTCGTGGTGCTCGCAATCCACTTCGCGCACGCGGCGGCGGCCCTCGCACTCACAGAAGCCCGAGAGCCCCGAGGCGATGCGCTTGGAACACGCGGCGTCGTTGTGCGGCTCGCGCTGGCCGTGCGGGTCGCAGTTGGAGGTCGCGCGCCACTTGACGCAGTAGGTGGCCGACTCACCATTGGCCGAGGGCAGCGCGTTGCTGAGAAGCGCAGGCAGCAGCAGCAACAGGCTGGCGGTGCGCATGACGTCGACGGTGAAGGACAAGTTCAGGTTGTGCTGCTTGCTTGCGTGGAAGCGTATCCGGTCTGAAGTAACATTAGTGTGTTGTACGTAATGTAGTGTTACAGACTTCACGCAGTGGAGTGGACCACTCCACTAATGTCTCGGTGAGACGGATTGCGTATCACTTTCTCACTTCAGAAACGGTCAAGAAGCTCGCAAGTGTACGTTCGACCACCGAAATCTCCTCTCAAATGACCAAGACTGTGCTCATCACGGGCAGCAACCGCGGCATCGGCCTGGCCTTCGCGCAGCACTACGTTAAGCAAGGATGGAACGTCGTGGCCACTGCGCGCAACGTGGACGCGGCCGAGGAGCTCAAGCGCCTCCAGCCCTGGAAGATCATCACGCTGGACACGGGCGACGAGCAGTCGATCCTGTCTGCCGCCAAGGCGCTCGAGGGCGTGGCCCTGGACCTGCTCATCAACAACCGCGGCATCTCCATCGGCGGCGGCCTGGACGTCACCACCAAGGAGGACATGATGCGCCAGTTCGAGGTGAACACCGTGGGTCCGTTCCTCATGACGCGCGCCTTCCTGCCCAACCTCCGCCTTGCAGTGGCCACCCACGGCGAGGCCTTCGTGGCGCAGATCACTTCCCGTATGGGCAGCATCGCTGACAACGGATCGGGTGGCTCGTACGGCTACCGGGCGTCCAAGACCGCGCTCAACATGGTTACGCAGAGCCTGGCGCTGGACCTCAAGTCGGAGAAAATCGGCTGCCTGCTGCTGCACCCTGGCTACGTCAACACGGCCATCGTCAACTTCACGGGCATTGTGTCGCCTGAGGACAGCGTCGCCGGTATGGTGCGCATCCTCGAGCGCGCCAAGGTGGACGACAAGCTGCAGATGTTCCACTTCGAGAAGGGCGACGCGCTGCCGTGGTAGACCTGCAGCCTTGACCCTGGTGTGGCTGTGCTGGCCCAGAACTGCTGGGCAGCGAGTTACAAGTAGGGCAACCTGTATGTCTTGGCGCAGGCAGATTAACCCGAGTTAATCTACCTTTTGTTTTGCAGACATTGAAGACTATTGCAATTGCAGCCTACAACAAGCGGCGAAAGGCGACCTCGCGGACGTGGAACGGAGTGGACGTCACGCGGACGTCTTGCAGGCGCAGCTTGCTGTGGGGATTGTCATCACTATTAGCGGACCTTTGTGTGTGTATGGTTTTGTTCATTCATTTGACACATGTGACGTACCCGGAAGCTGTGGTCTGCAGCAAGTTGAGTCGCATTTGGGCCGCGACCTGGTCGTTCACGATGGTCGCGGAATTGTCAGCCGCAGTCACGCCTTTGGGTGGGACGCCTGCTGGAGCTTTCGAGCTCTGCGCTGCGCCTGGCAGCTTGACTTGAGGCAGGAGGGAAGGAGGGAGATGTTCTTGCCAGTGCACAAACGATGGCCACATCCTGAGCACGAGCTGCTGGAACTTCACTTGACGCTCCTGCAATGTATGCCTGTCAGCTATGACGCCTCTTGCAATATCTCTGTAGGGTTTCAGTCGTACCTCGCCGGGCTTCATGCTTGCGACTTCGCTATCAAACGCTTTCCGGAAGATCGACAGCGCCACGTGGTCATCCACGATTTTTGGTAGCAACTTCAACGCTGGCTCACACGTCATAACTACAGAAACCACAGCAGAATGAATGGATTCGTCACAGGCCAAGACAAGGAGTGATATGAAACCATTGTGACGCTCACCCGAGGAGGAGCTAGCGACGCGGGCGAGGGTCTTCCTCACAAGCGCCATGTACTCGGCTAGGATCGGGAGAGATACGAACGGCGCGATGATAATTGGGGGCATCTTGCGCACGAATAGCTGGAGATCTTCAGCAAGCGAATCGATGGGCACGCTCTTGATTCCCATCAATGGCGGCGACGGCTTCGTGAACATATTCGTGAATGCCCGCCACCCCGTTCGTCGACGCAGGAGCTCGTCTTGTTCAATATCGACCGGGGCATTCGCTGTACCTCCCCATAGCTTCTCCTTGCGTCGCAGAATGTCAGAACGTTTGGCAAGTAGTTGCCGAACGGGGATTTTGCACCAGCAGCACACCATTTCCCTCGTTGTTCCATCAATACCAGCTTCATCGTCGCTGTGCTGTCGTTCTTTTGTAGCCTTCCGCCGTTTTGAGCGCTTGCTCGACTGATCCTCTTCAGGGCTCAGCTTGAGATGGACTATAAACTCCACCAACAAGTACAGGTGGTCGTTCACGGCATTTGTGCGGACAAGGAACTTGTACTTGTCCTGCTTCGTGGACTTCTTCGAG
Source organism: Phytophthora melonis (assembly GCA_024211575.1). Lineage (NCBI taxonomy): Eukaryota > Oomycota > Peronosporomycetes > Peronosporales > Peronosporaceae > Phytophthora > Phytophthora melonis. The sequence continues at coordinate 201,334 of JAMXKT010000062.1, forward strand.
AACTCCCAGACGTCTTCTTCGCCTTGGTGCCAGTAGACAGGAATCTCGTGAACGTTCCCAACCACAGAACCTGCTCCGGTTACCTTGGGTTTGTTAGCGGTCGCTGCTGCTTTGTTGGCTCGTCGGCGTCGAGCTGCTGCGCCTTTGGATACTTCTTGTTGCTCTTGGAACAGACACACGTGAACACATCGCTTCACTACGTCGTCTTCCCTCGTATCAAACGGCTTCGGGACACCGGCTGCTCTTTTCAGCGATACAATCGCTTGCGCTTCAACACCCTCAGCTTGTTGCAGCATTCGATACTCTTCACTGTTAGTGTCAAGCCGATTCAAAGTGAACCACGAATCCTTCTTGTCGCTCAGTCTGGTATCCAACGCCAAGGCTTCAATCGTCTGCGGCGACGGGAACGATAACACGTGCTCCATCGTATTGCCATGCAGTGTACGGCACGTAGCCGCGGACGAGATGGCCGGGCGGAAGTTCGACGGGATCCCGAAAAACATGAGCAAGTTTCGATCAAGGTCCATGGGGGCACCGCGAACAAGCTTCTTCATAGCCGAGTAGGCCAACTGTGACGTAGTGTCGAGGGTATCCAAGAAGCGCTTCTGCTTTCTCCAGCCACCTTTCCCGCTGTATTTGCGATGCAGCGTCTCCAGCTTTTTCATGAAGGCAATGAATTCGTCTTCGCTGATCAATCCATCCGCGTCCTTGTCGACGAAATCGAGCAGCGCGTCCTGCTCTTCGACGGAGAGCTCCACCTGGAGCACCTTGTAGATGAGATACTCAAACTCCTGCTCGTCCAAGGCTCCGTTCTTGTCGGTGTCGAGCGACTGAAACGACTGGCGAATCTCCATCTCACGCTGATGGGATAGCAGATACGTCTTTTGTGCCAGTTGCTTCTTCACGAACGCTACGAACTCGTAAAAGTCCAGCTGGCCATTCCGGTCCAGGTCAGCGTTCGCCATCTCAGCCTCCAGCTCTTTTGAGGTGAACTCATGACCCAATGCACGCAGCACGTGACTAAGCTCTCGCTTGTCGATTGTTGAGGTCTGGTCCAGGTCGAAGAAATCAAAGGCTCGTCTGAGTGAACGCTTCAGGTGTTTGTGATACTCATCGTCAGAGCGACTCCATTCTTCGGCGTCGTCTCCCTCCTCACTGTTTGATGCGCTGTTCACGGCATCTTCGTTGGGGTCATCGTCGGTATCGCCATCGTTCGCACTCGTAGCATAGTTGTGCCGGCGTATTTCATTCTGTCCTCGGGTTCGTTGGCGCCGGCGAAGCTGCTCAACATCCAAGCCAGACGACGAAGCACTGTTGTCCGAATACTCCGAGTTATCTCCGTCATCGCTACTGGATGCAGCGTTATTACGTGCAGCTCGACGCATCCGCATCGACCGCGACCTGCTGACATGGCGCTTGCGTCGTGGGCTAACGTTTCGTCGTCCGTGCACGGATCTGGAGCGGTGTCGGCGACGCGGTGACTTTGTCTGCGATAGTTTTGGACGGCTTCGAGACCGAGGGATAGCGCCAGAGTTCAATCTCCGCTTTCGCGTCACGGACTTTTCTTGTGAGCTCCTACCACGACGTGCTTTATCTGATCGATCCTTGGACGGACGTTTTCGAGTCTCGGATTCACTCGCCTCCCTCATTTTACTCTCATTCTCCCTTTTCGTAGCTACAGCCCTCTCTCTCGCCTTGCGCTTGCTCTTCTCGTGACCGTTGTTGTCTTTCTCACTCTCGGTAGAGGACGACTTCACGCGTAGCTTGGTCGTCGCTTTCCGTGTTGACTTAGACGTGGAAGCGTGATTCTCTGAGGCAGAGCTGCTGGCTTGTTCGTCAGCGTCAGAAGAATTCGAACGTTGGTTTCGTGACCTTTGTCCACGCTTTGGCTTTCTTTTGGCAGCAGCTTCTTCATCACTCGAGGCGGATTCCTGATCTTTTCGCGGCTTCGTAGACCTTTTTCTCCTTGGCGCTTCACTACTGTCTTCCTCCAGGGATGATGCGTCTTTCCCAGGACGCTTCGTTATCGTGCTCTTGCGACTAGCCTGCTTTCGCGCAAACGCCTTCGTGATCCCCCAGCTGAACGAATTTCGAACATTTCTCTTGGGCCTGTTCTTCTTCTGCTTGATCAGATCCGTAGTGCTCCCCGTGTCACTCTTGTCGCCATCGCGTGTACTGTTCAAGCGTTTCTTCTTCTTGATTACCTTTTTTTCTGACGGGGCAAACAACGAGACAAACTCGCTGTACTGAATCTTCCCGTCGCCGTCGACGTCGTACTCGTCTGCCAAGCACCGAATCTGTGCGTCTGTCAGGGGAAGACCCATTTCCAACAAAGCCTCCTTCAGCTCCACCGCGTCAATCTCACCGTCTTTATCGTCATCCATGGCTTTGAAAAGTTCTCCCAGTTCCCACCCTTCCTTCTCCGCCGCGTCGTCTATCAGAGATTTCACGCGTTCATGAACCTTCTGCACATCGAGATGAAGAAGCGGTTGGAGCCACTGCGCAAACTGCATGTAGTCGATGCCGAGTTGTTGTTTCTCGTATTCATACTCAAACCGATCGACAAGTGCGCTCATCTGCGTAGAAGATAGACGAAACGAAGGGCCCTGATCCTCACGCTGCAGCGCTCGTTCAAATTGAGTCGAAGTGATCCACCCACGCTTGTGCCTGTCCAACTTTTCGAGCCCAGCGGCGAGGTTATACGAAGTCGAGGATTGCTTCTTGCCGTCGTACTGCGATATACTATCGCGGAGTGAGTCAGCAATCTCGCTCAGTTTCTCCGAGTCTCGCACATTGCACGCGAAGTCGACGAAGGCAACATAGTCGACCAGCTGCGTGGTAGTTTCGTTCCTGTTGTTGTCACCACTGTCGCTACCACCACCACCACCTCCGCGAGTTTTAAAGCACTCAGCCAACATTTCGTAGTGTTCTCTCTTGTCCAACTCGACACCCATCCTGCTCAGGCACCTCGTGAACTTGTCGGCCTTGATCGCGCCGGGTACTTTCGCCTCCTCGTACTTGGAGAACTGCTGAAGCCAATGGTTGCTCGCACGCCGCTGGGCTTGCCCTGTCATCGCACTGTAGACCGCCTCCACGATAGAATAATCCAGAAGCGGGGCCCGCTTCATCCTGCCAGCCTTCCTGAGCCTCTCCTTCTTGTTGTCATCGCTCGACGCTTCGCTCTCCCGGGACCTGCTCTTCCTCGACATCCTCCTGGTTGCTGCGCGAGGCCCCGAAGACGAATCCCTCTCTGAGAGACTATCAACCGGTCGGCTACGACGAGAAGAGCGCGAGGACATGGGCTCTCGCTCAAATGGAGCTAACAATCTATCGTGACCCTTCACGGGACATGGCTACACTTATTACTCCAGCCAATCACCGTCGATCCACTTTTTTCAAAAATCCAGAAGAGTGACTAGTAGTCACTAAATTATCTCATTCTTTCTTTTTCGCGCGTAAACGAGCGAGTACCGTTCCCCCTACCAATATGGTGCAATGGATGACCGTGGCGCAGAAGTTCGAGCTGATCCAGAAGCACCGGCAGAACCCGTCGCTGTCGACGCGCAAGCTCGCGCTCTGGGCGCATGAGGCCTTCAACCTGCCCACGGGCCCCACGGCCGCCACGGTCTCGCGCGTGCTCAAGGCGGCCGAGGAGATCGAGGACAAGCAGCGCCACGGCATCACGCGCAAGGGCCACGGCGTCTCCTGCCCCGAGCTGGACGTGGCGCTCAAGCTCTACGTGGACCAGTGCGTCCAGAGCCAGGTGCAGCTCACGCGCCGCCTGCTGGTGGACAAGGCGCGCGAGATCCTGCAGGAAATCCCCAACGCGCCGACGCTCAACCTCTCGGACGGGTGGCTCACGAGCTTCATGCGGCGCCACAACATGGGGCTGCGGCCGCGCTCCATGCAGACGGACGGGGAGGGCGGGGACGCCGAGATCCAGATCGGCCCCATTGTGGCCACGAGGGTGCAGACCCCGCGGCGTCGCGCGGACGGAAGTCCTCGTCCAGCACGCAACGCCGCGCACGCGCTCCGACGCAGTTGGGGCTCGTGGCGCCGCCCACGCAGTCACAGCTGGGCCCAATGCCCGTGTATACTGGACCCAAGAGGACGGTGCTGATCACGGGAGCTGACAGCAGCACGGGCGTGGCCTTTGTGAAGCACTACATGAGGGAAGGGTGGGACGTCATCGCCGCCTGCGCGGATGTGGACGCGTGCGCGGAGCTGAAGGAGCTCTCGCCCTGGAAGATGGTGGCACTGGACCCGGGCAGTAAGCAGTCGGTGGACAACGCTGCGTTGGAGCTAAAGGACGTACCTGTTGACTTGCTGATCAACAACGCCAGGCTCTTCAAGAAGGGCTACACGCACTCCACGACCCCGAGGACTGCGTCAAGATGTACGAGGTGAACGCATTGGGGCCGTTCATTGTGTCGCGCGCGTTGCTGCAGAACCTGCGACTCGCTGTGCGTGATCGCGGCATGGCGTTCGTGGCCAACATTTCGTCGCGTGTGGGCAGCATCTCGGAGAACGTGACCGGAGGCTGCTACGGTTTCCGCGCGTCGATGAGCGCCCTCAACATGTTCACCAAGACAATGACGTCGGACTTCCTCCCGCACAAGATCGGGTGCTTGCTGATCCACTCGGGCGTCGACGACAAGCCCGAAGTCCCGCACGCTTCCGCTGACGTCCAGCCTGAAGAGAGCGTGGCTGGCATGGCGCAGGTCATCGCGCGCTCGAGACTCGGAGAACCTCTGCAACTGCGCCACTTTGGCAACGGAGACGGGATCAGCTGGTAAGGCGCGATGTATGTCTTAAGTGAAAGCAAGTCGTCTATATTATTACTTGGCGTCGACGTATCCCGTTGAGTGGACCACCCAAAGCCGCGTTCATCCTCTTGAGCCTACCGCTTCTTGATAATGGCTTTGCTTCTGGTAGGAGCACCGTGGCTCTTGCCCTTGATGTTGCCCTTGCCACGCTTTGACTTGACGCCCGAGGTCACCTTGACACCACGCGAGCGAGCCTTGCGCTTCTCTTCCTTGCGGATCTTGCCCTCGCTCATGAGCTCGTCCTTGGCGAACTTGTTCACGCTGCTGCGCTTGGCCATGACAGCAGCGCCACCGCGCGGCTTCCTGCCATTGCGGTAATCACGCTTGCGGCCGCCAGCATCGTCGTCGTCCTCCATTTCCACACCGCCGCCGGCCACGCGCTTGTGCTGCTTCTGCTGCCACTTACGGTACACCTCACCCACTTGCTGTTTCTTGCGGACGCTGACTCCGCTCTCGTTGCGGCGCTTGAGCGTGCCCTGGCTCGTGAGCTCTCCAGCCGTAGTTTTGACGAACTTCTTCTTGCGAACATCCCAGTGCAGAATGCGACGCTTCTTGTTCATCTCGCTGGCCTCGTCCGGGTTCACATCGAGGATGGCCTCCTCCAGACGTGCCTCAGCAAACGCGTTCACCTTGCCGCCGTCCGCGTTCTTGGCCAGGAAGCCCTCAGTCGTGTAGTCTCCGTCCTTCATGTAGCCAATGTAGTTCTCGTTGTCCTTGAACGTCGAAGCGCCTTCGCCATCGTCCTGGTCCTTGCTGTCAAGGACGCTCGCCCCCTGCTCCTTGGCAGCTGCCAGCTCCTTCATCACATCCTCCTCCTTCTCGCCAGCAGCGACACGCTTCTTGAGCTGTTTGCGCTCATGCTTGGACAGGAAGAACGTCTTCTTCTTCGGGGCAGGCGTGGCATCTTCTTCGCTATTCTCATCGTCCACCTTCTGCTTCTTGGCACCCGCTAAGCCTTCGTCAACAGCACCCGTAGCTTCTTCCTCATCCGCTGCGGCATTCAGAGCGGCTGCCTCCTCCTTGGCCTTGACCTTGTCAGCGGCCTTCGTCGTCTCCGTCGCGATAATCTTGCCGTGCAACTTGCGCTTCTTGACCATCATCTGCACACCGGGCGACGAACGCTTCGCCGATTGATGAGCACCTGCTGCAATCTCGAAAATTGTCTGCGGTGGGCGGAACGTTTGAAGCGAATCAATGTACGCAGCCTTGTCGGCCTTGGACTTCTCCAGCACGTACTCCTTCTGGAAAAGCGGGTGAATCTTCTTCACAACGAGCTCCTTACCACGACGAATAGACAGCTTGGAAGGGTCAGCGCGAGTGCGCGCGTACGCCTTGTAAGCGTTGTCGCACACCTTCACCAGCGGTGACACCTGAGGGTGGCTGCGCATCAACTCCTGAATGGCCTCGTTCTCCTGGTCAATCAATTCATTCGGGAACGCGCCGTAGTGCACGTCCTCAACGCGCATCTCGCTCAGAGAGTATGGCTTCGTATCATTCGTAAGCTCCGGCGAGGAATCCTCGAGACGGCGGCCAATGTACAGGTGCAGGTCCACCATGAACGGGGTCTCATCCGGGTCCACGAAGCTGAAAGCCGTACCGCTGCGGCCAGCACGGGCTGCACGACCGACACGATGCACGAACAGCTTGGCCGTCGGCGGGAACGAGTAGTTCAGCACGTTGTTCAGCAACGGAATATCAATACCACGAGCAGCCACGTCCGTCACAATCAGCAGGCTGGTCTTCTTGGCACGGAACTTGCCCAGGTTGATCTTACGCGAGGCTTGGTCCATGTCACCGTAGGCGCACGAGGCCTCAATGTGGTTCGCCGCCAGCAGCGCATGCAAAAACTCCACGTGGTGACGAGTGGCCGCGAACACAATCGTCTGCTCACCCTTCGGCAAGAACTCGCGCACCATGTACAGGAACAGCGCGGGCTTGTCCAGCGACCTGACCGTGAAGAACGCCATCTTCAAGTTCTCCGAGATCTTGTTCTCCACATCAAGACGAATGAGCTCCGGGTCGCTCAAACCGGCACGCGCAAACTGCACCAGCGCCTTGGGCAGCGTGGCCGAGAACAGCAGCGTCTGTCGACTGGTGGGCATGTTCTTCAGAATCTCCTGTAATTGCTCTGCGAATCCCATCTCGAAAATGCGGTCGGCCTCATCGAAGACCACGTACTCGACCGCCTTCAAGTTAAAGTCCGGGATTTCCTGCAGGTGGTGCATCAGACGACCGGGCGTGGCCACCAGCACGTCCGGGTTGGCTGCGATGGCCTCGAACTGCTGGTCCATGCCCTCGCCACCGACAATCAGCGCCATCTTGAGCGACGTGAACTTGGACAGCTGCTTGGCGAAGCGCAACGTCTGCACTGCCAGCTCGCGCGTCGGGGATAGCACCACAGCGCGCACGCCGATCTTGGTCGAGTGCTCCTTGAGCTTCTCCACCATGGGGATAAGGAAGGCGGCCGTCTTACCGGAACCTGTACGCGCCATGGCGACGCAGTCCTTGCCCGACAGCACGATAGGCAGCGACTTGCGCTGGATGGGCGTGGGAACCTTGTAGCCCATGGCCATGACGCCGCGGAACACGGGTGGGCTCAGCCCCAAGTGCTGGAAGCCGCCCACGCCCGCGCCTTTGCCGCTGCTCTTGCCGTGCGTCGTGCCACCATCGGCGCCGCCGGACGCGCCCTTCTTCTTGCCTTTCTTGAGCAGATCGTCGCCCGCCATCGCTCGCTGCACTCCGTGATTGACCGACGTCAAGTGTCGGTACGTAGCTCGAAAAGCATTGGAAGGCAGCCACCAGCCGGAACACCTGGCCATTGGTCAAAAACACAGATATTATATTACTTGATTGGCTGATTTTCTCTATTCAGTGCACGTGCACCACACCAGTTTTACTCCTTGAACTGAGCTCGTCGACGCATACAGAGTTCAAGTTGTTCCGGTCAATGTCGCTCGGGAACCGCGCGGACCCGGAAGCCGCAGCGCAGGACGAGGGCGACTGGGCTGCTAGAGACGACGATGACGCCGTATTAATGTCACCAGGCGCACAGGACGCAGTAGCGCCGCCTGCGTCCTCCAACGGCCAGGTAGAGGCCCCTCTGACGCTCAGGAGGACGACACTCGCGCCGCCGACCTCGCCGTGCTGGGCGACGCCTGCCCGATCTGCCTGCAGACGCTGGAGGACCCTGTGATGCTCACGGGCTGCTACCACGTGTACTGCTTCGAGTGTCTGAGCACGTGGGTGCACAGCTTGGCGCTGCACGGCGTGGAGCCGGCCACTTGTCCGCTGTGCAAGGCTGCGTTCCAAGAGGTGTACGCCAACGTGCGCAGCGAGACGGACTTTGAGGTGTTCCGCTTCCAAGGGCGGCAGATCCGGGACCAGCAGTGCAGGAACAGGCAGTGCGAAGAGAGTGACAGCAACCGGCAGAGACTCAGACGCCGCTCGCTGGTGTATCGGCGCCACATGAGACTCGTCCGAGTGGCGGGCGTGGAAGTGAAGGACTCACACACGTTCCCCAAAATGCACAAGGTCAAGGGCGAGTACGAGGCCTGGCTCGAGAGAGACCTGCGGGCGTGCATCGGACGGGATATTGACCTCACCGTGCTGCTGGCGATCATCCAGTGCTGCCTCAACAAGATCGCGCAGTGTGGGACTAGGAAATGCTACGACGAGATGCAGCAAGCGCTGGCGCCGTTTCTGTATGAGGACGCTGAACACTTTGTGAGAGAGCTCGCGTACTTTTTGGGCTCGCGGTTGAACGTCCAGGCGTACGACGCTGCAGTGGAGTATCGCTGTGCAAACGCTGCGGAGTGTACAAACGCGCTGTGCTGCGGAGGGTCAACCACGCCGCCAAGTTAAATGTAAAGAAGGGTTCATTTTGTTCCATGTACATCCAACCGAAAGGTGAAGTGAACTATTACCGACCTGCTTCTGTCAGTCACCCACCACCGTCTTGAGAGATGTTATGCCTTGCCCAGCACGAGAGCGAGCAGGGCCATGCGTACGTACATGCCGTTCTCCATCTGGCGGAAGTAGGCAGCGCGCGGATCCGTGTCAACCTCTTCGGCGATCTCGCCAACGCGCGGGAGCGGGTGCATGATGATCATCTTCGACTTGGCGTCCTTGATGGTGTCGAGCGTGATGCGGAAGCTGTCCTTGACGGCGTTGTAGTCCGCCTCGGACTCAAAGCGCTCCTAATACAACAAGAAGTAGCAACCAGAGTGAGCTTCATGCACAGTACTCGCCAACAGCCACAGAAAACCACTCACCTTTTGCACGCGGGTGACGTAGAGCACGTCTGTCTGGTTAATCACCGAGTCGAGGTCGGTCGTCTCGTTCTGCTGAATGCCTTGCGCGGCCAGCTCGTCGAACACGTAGCGCGGCATCTTCAAGCTCTCGGGCGACACGTAGTTGAACGTGGTGCCGTACATGGCCAGCAGCCTGGACAGCGAGTGCACCGTGCGACCGTACTTGAGGTCGCCGACCATTGTGACGACCTTGCCCTTGAGGTTCTCAACGTCACCGAGCTCGCTGTGGATCGTGTACAGATCCAGCATCGCCTGGGACGGGTGCTCGCCGACTCCGTCGCCGGCATTCAGCACGGGCTTCTTGGTAGCCTCGGCGGCCACCAACGCGCTGCCCTTGATGGGGTGGCGAAGCACCACCACGTCGGCGTAGCACTCGAGGCAGCGGATTGTGTCGTGGAGCGTCTCGCCCTTCTGACTGCTGGACGACGTCTCGTTGACGCACACCACGAGGCCACCGAGACGCTTCATGGCTGCCTGGAACGAGCTGCTCGTGCGCGTGGACGGCTCCATGAACACGTTGGCCAGCAGCTACAAGAGCAGGTCAGAGGAGCTAGAACCAGCAGCGCCTTCTCACGTTGCAGCAGTGCGTACCTTGCCCTTGAGCAGGTCGCTCGCGCCCTGCGTTTTGACCATGGTCTTCATCTCGTCGGCCACATTGAGCACGCGCCTGCGACGCACCACAAGGGTGAGCGACTGACCGATACAATGCACTGCAAAGATCGAGAGCTGGAGGCGACACTTACTGCGCGCTCTCCTTGCCGAACTGGGCGATGGACAGGATGTTTTCGCCCTGCCAAGAGCCCACCGCCGTCTTGCCGTCCAACTTACGCGCCGCCATTGCTGCCATATCAATGCTCAGCTCGCCGACGCCGCTTCGCCACTGATCCGGCCACGAGTGGACGAGCGCCGCTTTTTTGGTACCCGATCTTTTGACACAAGGTCGGTGTTTTTTTTTTTAAATATACAGATACCACGAAGCTTTTTGAACAGTACCACTCTTTTGGTTCATAGAGGTTACAAGATCTGTACAAGAAATGTGATGCTGCGGGTCGAGACTGGATGAAGGCTTTCGCTTAGGCGAATGCATGTACGGCGTCCAGGAGACTATCCGAGCTAGTTACTTCGCACAACACCAAACATCCGGTCTCAACTTGCCGGTTTAGATTCCGAGCTGTGCAGTCCTCCGATAGAGGTATCCTTGCTAAAATGATAATCGTACTTAACACGAATAAAGGGTATGCGTTGATCGGGTGTTCAAAAAGCTTAGTAGTATCTGTACTTCTTTCCCTGAAATAACGCCAAATAACATTTTGTTTCAGCCAATCATATGCGAGATCAACCAAACATAATATTGACCACTAAGCATCAAGGAATTCTGAATGGGAGTTCCGGCTCTCAGTCGTAGAAATTGGTCGGAAATGGAGGGCGGTGACGGTCCACCGAAGGGTAAGTGCCCTACGTGCCCTAAGCTCGTGGCGAAGTCGAACATGGCCAAGCACCGCAAAGTGTGCGGGAAGAAGAAGCCTCCGAAGTCGCGCCAGGCTATAAACCGCGATTCCTACGCGAAGTACAAGGACAAAATCCTCCAGAAGCTACAGGAGAAGCGCGTGTACGACCAATTCCGCCGCCTGGAAGGTACATAATTGTTAGAATGATATCAATTATTGGTAAATCTAACATGCGGAATATGCAGTGGCTCGTAAGCAGCTTACTGAGCTCGAGGCTCAGGGCGTGGAGGTTGAAATGGAGAAAACGGCTTGGACGCCATTGCCCAAAACAAGGGACGCCGAAGATCTGCTCTATGGTGTCAGTTTGGATCCGGACCTATTTGCCCATTTCCTCACGGAGCTGAAGGCACGATGCAAGGCAAAGCACGGCCGCGGCCCGTCGATGGTTTCTCCTAGAGAGCTCTACCGGGTGGCGATTTTCGTTCTTCACCCCGACAAGCTTCGCGGCCAAATCAGCAAATTTGGAGAGGAGACCGAGAAGTTGTTGAACTACTGGAGCACGACAGCTAAGGCTTTCACCGTGTTTGGGAATGGACTTACGGCGGACACCGAGATGATGACGGATGTTGAGTATATGAATGAGCGGCACCGCGTATCCAACGCACGTAAAGCAAAAGCTCGTGCTGAGTATGACTACTTGAGAGCGAAAGATCGCCATCTTGTTGAATTTCAAGCTCAAAAGGAGAAAGCCGAAGCCGCACACACGGCCCAAGTGACCAAGTTGAAAACAAGTATCGCGAAACTCGAGCGGGTTGGGCCATGTGCTACCTTCCAGGAGTAGAAAGCGTCCTGCATCAAGGCCAAACACGCAGCTAGTGCAAGTGACAAGTAGTGGGACGTTATATAGCAGCCAGACATAAGACAGATGAATTCTACGACTTTTTCATCACTTTAAACTGCTTTAATGCACGACACGTTCATACCAAAAGGTACGAGTTCATACCAAAAGGTACGATGCGTTTATACCAAAAGGTACGAGGTGTTCATACTAAAGAGTACGAGTTCATACAACTATCTACGAGTTCATACTGGTTAGTACGTGATTAGAGTTATAGGTACGTAGAGTATTCCGGCAACTCTTTTGCGGGGCAAGCTGCGTTTGTTCGAAGCTTGCGGTCTTTCCTGACAAATGTAGCCAGCATCGAAATCGTAAACGTATGCTCAGCGGCCGATTCTTCCGCTCCGCCATAGTGCTGGGCGTAGTAACTGCGAAATACAGGAAGTACGACCCTCTCCCAGCGCGTTTTATCGACTTCGCCCATCAGTTTAGCGAACACGGCAACATCCTCACCGAGCAATTTGGCAACTGAACCAGCTGCGCGCTACACCAGCATCGTTTCTCTCGGCTTGCGTCCATTCTGAAAGAGGCTTGAACAAGTGCACCGAGGTGTTCGGAAGCCACCACATCAGGCATAAGTGACTCCAGTCTCTAGCCGTCCCAGATGTAACCAAACCTTTCAGCTCGCTAATCTGAGATTTAGTCTCGAGCATAAGTGTCTCCAGTTGCCGAATGCGCTTGAGAACGGGTCCTTCTTCGATGTTTCTACTAGCCTCATAAGGAGCGCTTGGACAACCGTGCAGATAATTCTTGTCCGGTGCCAAACAGTCTGCGAGTTCACTGTCCTCGGTTTGAACAGTCAGATCCAGAAGGTAGCGCATCAGGGTCTCTGTCGATTCCGAAACGCTCCAGCCGGCCCACCACTTGATCATCCGTAAAGACCAGCACCGTGCTGGTTTTGCGTACATGAAGCGGTATTGAGCCCCTCCTCGGCGAAATGTGTGTGACGTGAACCAACTGTTGTACCAATGCTTGCGCAATGCAACCCGGTGTTGATTGTCCCTTTCGGTTCAGCGTACCCACGATGCAGTTGAGTAGCGTGATAAAACTCTGTTCTCCCATTTTCTTGCCCCATCCAATGACCACCTTTTCGCAGCCGGTGGTATCGGCGTCGCTTTTAAAAGCTTTCTTACTGAGGCCAGTAAGAGCAGGGAATGCATAGTCTTCATCGCTCCATACGTGGCCTTTCGTCTTCGTAGCAAAGTCCACCCAATTGCACAGTTGCTTGTAGGCATTGATCGGGGTTTCTTCGTCCGCGAGGTTGTGAAGATTATAGGGTCGCCCCTCTGCCACCTCCGTCTTGCGGTTAAACAGTGTGTACGTCCCAAACTCAATAACTTCATCCGGCGTGACGACGTTGGCTCGAAACTGACGCAAAGAAACATCTCTCCACTTCAGCGTAAGAACTTCGTTGATCCGGCACATGCTGTAGAAGGCGAATGACGAGACGGCCTTGAACCACACACGGCTTTCTTCCGTGAATCCACGGAGTGCAGAGGGCGAATCCAGGAACGTGTGCAGAACCCCCAGCATTTTAAGAGAGACCGGTACAGCCCTAGCAGGAACGTATTCCGCAGCCTTCTTCTTCTTGAGACCGCGCATAAATTGGCGAACAAACGGATCCCGAGCCGGGTTTCCATACCCACGCTTTGTTCCAGTGTCGTCCACGAGCACACTCCACTTGTTCACGTCTGTTCCATCGCTGTTTTCGTGAGATGAATAGAAGCTGGCAACAGCAGACCTTGCCTTCTCCGCCGTCTGTAGCGACACGGTACTGGATGCGGAAATGCTCTAAAGGTACGCTACCAACACGGCGGGAAGTTCGTGGTGCCGCTCCGTATGGGGGTCTGGGTAACCATTGGCAATACAGAACTCTGCAAACTTTTTAAAGCTCGACTCGTACACTGTCTGCGTTGCCTTCTTGATCACCCCGCTTGCCGTTACTTGACCTTCCTTCACCAACTCGCGAACGCCTTCCATCGCGCCGATTCGAAAGTGAACACGTGGCGAGAAGCGTACTTAACTGTACACACACATCGTACCTTTTGGTATGAAGTCGTATTTTTAGTATGAACTCGTACACTTTTGTATGAACTCGTACTGCTCGGTATTAACTCGTAGATTATGGTATGAACTCGTACGTTTTGGTATGATCTCACTTAAAATTTTACCATAGTCCAACCAAAAAATCCCAATCTAAAATTCTCCAGAAAATTTGTCGACTACCTTTTTTTACCCAAGGTGGTCGATGATTGGCCAATTAACACAGAATAACTGCCAAATGTTGTTTCGGCAAAAAGAAGTTGCTTCCGGTGACGAGCCCATACAAATTCCTAATATAGAGATTCGACTTCCTCGGACCGAAACAACGTCTCAAGGCGGCCGAAAATCATTATATAGGGTTCGGTCTATTTCCATACAAACTGCTTGATAGTGCCTACGAGGGGCTACTATTGAGGTGTTGTTTCAGTCAGAGTAAGCTCTACTTCTCTGGTCCACCTTACTATCGCCATTGAGATTTAATGTAGTCCACATAATTTTATCTTAGCCAACCAGGTATCAGTAATTTTGATTATCGCGACAATTTCAACATAGCAGGTGATAAAACCTCGATTTGTAGGAAAAACTTTGCTCGCTATACAAGAGCTTAGATGCTCTCAAACATTGCTCAAGTGCTCTAGGTACCTACAGAAATGCATCCAGAAAGTCTCGCTTAATATCGCTCAATATTCAGAGAGTTACGACAAAAAACCCCACTGGGTCCAGAATCTTGTCACGAAAAGTCAAGTTATCTTCTTTTACGCGAGAGACGATTGGCTTAGAAATGGACGTTTCGTAGCCGTAAGAATAAGCATTCTTTTGGTGGCAATTTTACCGAAAACGAAGTACAAATAGTGAAGTTATTGAATTTTTCATGAAATGGCGATTGTACGGTGGACCAGAGAAGTATATTTTGCCCTCTCGGCACGAGGGCAAAATATAAAAAAGAACACAACGGGTCGGGTGAGCTGTTATTTACATGTAATTCAGGTGGAATTAGATTCATAAAAGGGCGATCAACGCTTATTTAGTGCTAATTCTGGAGCAACTAGAGCTACGCATAGGCTGGGATAGCAATTTTATAAGGGAAGCCAGAACTTTCACCACATCAGTAGTATTACGACGACTACCAAAGCTTGCGTGCGCAACCTCAAAGCTTAACGACTCGTCGCCTCTCTTGCCTAACAAGTGAGAGGAAGAACTATCAGCTTATGGGCGATACCTTTATGATAAACGTGGAGCATTAAATATCTTATATCATAGTTAACGTTACGTTTTGTTTTCTTTGCATAGTTTGTACACCGAATGTGTGACCGGAGGAGACACTTACTCAATGTATGTAGTATAGCCCTCAATTACCAAACTTTGACGTTGAGCAGACTATTTCTTTTAGAAATCCTTAAATTTCAAAGTTTACGACTACGTCAATGGCCACGCGACCGTTGCATGCGGCGATATTGCAGCTGGGAGGGTGTAAAAGGCGCGCATCTTCGCTAGAAATCGTGGCCTACAGAACTGTCAGGCTTGTCGCTACTGCGTTGTGTACTTCGTAGTTAAAACGCGTGTGGTCCTCATACCGCTCCAAACTTACCAGACAGTATCGAATTACCTGGCAGATGCTGCTGCGGCGAAACAGGCGCAGGAGACGTCAATGGGTAATAATAAAAAGCCTGCTATATACTAAAAACAAAACAATAACATATACGGTTAAACCCCTCCTATCCTAGCCATCACAGGGTCCTAGTGCCGTGGTGGTGGGTGGTGCTCATGTCACGAGTATAACTCGTGACCGCTCAATCGCAGACAAGAATTCACTCAGAGCAATCCCAGCCAGACAAAAAGAACTAACGCGGGGCATCGCACACGCTACGCCTCGCAACTCATCTGCACAAGAATAACTACAGCTTTAGCAACAGTTAGCCGTAGCCAACTCTAATTCAGCGCTACCTCCGCTTGCATAATGATCAGTCTTCCTTTTTCCTGCTAGTTCACAAGTTCCTAGTCAAGACTCAAGCTTCTCTCCACAGAGTGCAAGACAATTTCGAAATTAAAGCATACCTCTGTTCAAGGAAACTTTCAAGGAACCGTACTTCGACTAAGTACGATCTGCGTCAGCTAAGTGTGTTGGTTGCATGGGCCGCAAAAAGTCGCCTCGGTACACAGAAGACGAGTCGCCCAACATTCGACCCCGCCAAGCACCTCGCACCGCCGACGACGACGCGAAGATGGCCTCCCAGAACCCGAATCAAACCCCGCCGACTGGCGCTGGGCACGAGCAAGCGGCTGATGCTGGTCACACGCCTCCTCCGATGCCGGGCCACACGGCCGGCCCAACTAAAACACCCGCTCCACCTTCATCCACGACCGACCACATCTTGCGGAGCTCGTTAGAATGATGGCGGTGCAGCAAGCTGCCATTCAGACCAGTAACGAGCAGATGCAGGCCTTCATGGAGCAGCAAGCTCAGTTCCAGAGGGATATGTACGAGCAGCAGCTTCGCGCTAACGACCAGAAGCAAAAGGCTAATCCTCCTCGGTTCTACGGTCGCCAAGTCGAAGATCTAGAGTTGTGGCTGTTCCACATTGAAGAGCACTTTGCAGTCTACACAGATCTCTGAGATTGTGATGACTCACGATTCGTCGACATGGTTGTCTCGTTCCTGGGCACCGACGTCATGTCCTGGTATCACAAGTTTAAGACGGCCCTTGGTGACACTCCTCGTACCTGGCCACTGTTCAAGCAACAGATCAGGGCTAGGTTGAGAGACAGGGACTTTGAGTTCAAGTTGCTCACGAAGACGTACGAGCTACAACCTGCCGGAACCCAGCAGGAGTACACCACAAAGTTCATGCAGCTTCTGTCGCAGTCGAGCCTCGAAATGCATGAAACCGTCAAGCGCTCGTTTTACCAGCAAAATCTGAAAGCCGACACGAGTGCCTACGTCTCGCAAATACCCGAGACCATCAAGGACATGATCGAGTACGCACAACGCTTTGAGGATTCCAGGAAGCAAGCGCACCCGAAGCACCGTGAGATCTCAATTTTTATCGACTCTGGGTCATCGTTCGACGCTATCACCCCCGAGCTCGCAGATCAGCTCAGCCTTCGCATCGTCGAGCGACAACCACCTCTCAAGATCACTCTCGGTGCAGCAAGCACTGCTTTATGCCTCACCGAGCAACTACTATTTCTATTGCGATGTCCGGCTTTCCTGCATACCAAGCTCATGTGATGGTGATGGAGGTCTCCGAAGGCCGTGATATCGTGCTCGGTATGCCCTGGCTAGTCGACATTAATCCGATTATCGACTGGGCGGCTGGCATGATATCGTATCGGTCGCCTTCGGGCCACGACGTAGACAGCACGGGTATTTCATTCCATCCCTGTGTGCCTGCGGGCAAGCCAAGAACCGTCGGAGGACAACGCGTAGCCAATCCGTCGCGGCGACGCTGCGACGATGACATGCTGCGCTATTACTTTGAGCACGGACATCACGGCGAATGCGGTGCAACTCGCGTAGTTGATACGCGCAAATTATTGAAGCTCCTTCGCGAATCCAACAACGAATTTTGCTTCGTCCTGGTCAACAACCCGTCCGAGGATAAGGCAGAGGCTGACTGGAAGAAACTTGAGGGAACTCGGGTATGGCGACTGCTACAGCAATTCCGTACTCGCGTTTTCCGATCGGACCTGCCGGACGTACCACCGTCGCGCCAAAATTCTATGGACGCGACTATCGAGGTGGCCGACTCCATCCCCGTGATTCGCAAGCTATTTACCCTGTCAGCAGAGCAGAAAACAGCAATCCAACCATAGACTTAGCAGATGTTACGTAGGGGCATCATACGCCCCTCTCCTTCGCCCTACTGCTCTCCGACCTTTTGCGTGTGCAAGAAAAACAAAGAATGGCGCATTGTTCATGGTTTTAGAGGCCTAAATGCCAAGGTGCGAGTGCCGGTGAATCCGATTCCGCGAAAAGACGATATTCTTCGTGACATGGCTCGCGGCCAACTATTCTTCTCGATGGACCTGCTCTGGGGATTTTTCCAGGTGAAACTACGCAAAGTCTCCATTCCGTACACAGCCTTCTCCACCCCGGACGGTCTCTTCGAATACCTTGTCACGCCAATGGGGGTGGCGACTAGCCCATCCTGCTTTTATCGGTTCGTTCAATCAGTCTTTGCTGACCATGGAGACTTCTGCAAAACCTATTTCGACTATTTGTTTGTCTATACACCGACTGATGACGTGGATGAACAACTCGCCAATCTCGAAAAAGTCCTGCAACGCTGCGCAGACGAGCAACTCTACATCAAGACCGCGAAATGCGTGTTTTGTTCTCCCGAGATCCCTTGCTTAGGTGATTTCGTTGGGCGCGACGGCGTTCGCATGGATCCCGCCAAATCCGAGACCATTCGCAATTGGCCATTACCTACAACCAAGCGCGAACTGCAGTCCTTTATCGGTGCATATGTGTACGTGATGCGCCTTTGCAGCGGTTTTGCCGATCACGTTGCTCTACTCACGGACATGATCAAGGACAAACGGCCACGTGATGCAGTGACGTTCAATGAGCAGCAGCTATCAGCTTTTTCGGCGCTCACGAATAAGTTCGCGGCACCACCCGTACTTGCGCACCCTGACTTCGCGAAACCTTTCCACGTCAGTGCTGATGCGTCTGACTTCGCCATCACTAAGCGATGTCACCAGGTGGAGGTACGATACTTCATATCCTCATCATGAGGGATTACCACGCGTGGCGTGTCCTCGGAGCCAGTGCTGTAGAACAGCAGGCCACCATCGAGGGTGCAGCAATGCAAACGCGCGCGCACTCGCGCCGACAATTCAATGTCCGAGTCTTGAAACTCCGTGCTCCCGAGAGCCTTCAGCAGCGCGACACAAGTGTCATCCTTGGCATAAGCCATTCGGATCAGATCCGGTAATGACGAAGTCACGGTCGTTACATGAGCCAGCTCATAATCCGGACAGCGTGTCCGCGAGGACATTCTGCCTGCCAGGCTTGTACTTCACCTCGAAGTTGTACTCCGCAAAAAAGGACAGCCAACGGGCCATCCTTTGCGAGAGATGAGGTGACTGAGTCGCAGTGCGTAACGACGCATGATCCGTGTAAATCTCGAACGGCTGAGAGCTCAACAGGTGAACCCTGGACTTGACGAGCGCATACTTCATCGCAAGTAGCTTGGCATGGAAAGGATAGTTCTTCTCAGCAGCCTTGAGCTGACGAGATTCGAACGCCACCACCCGCTCGCGCCCCTCGGCGTCTGCTTGTAGCAGGGCACAGCCGATGGTAAAGTCCGACGACACTAAACGGACTAGCGGGGTCTGGCAAAGCCAGAATAGGCGCATGAAGGAGACTGTCCTTAATCGCCGCAAACACATCTTGATGCTCGGTGTTCCAACACCACTCCGCATTCTTCTTCAGGAGATTGGAGAGTGGCCGAGCCATCTCAGCTTAGTTCTCGCTGTACTTGTGCAAGTAATTGGCCAAGCCAAGCCACTTGCGAAGATCCTTCTGGTTCTTGGGAACCGGCCAGTCAACAATGGCCTTGACCTTGACCGGGTCGGCCCTCAGACCACGCTTCCCGATGAAGCACCCTATGAAGGGAATCTCTTCCACGCCGAAGATGCATTTATCAATGTTGGTGTACAACTTGTTTTGACGCATGCACTCAAGCACAGCACGCAGGTGCTCGACATGGTTCTCCATATCAGTCTTTCTGTGCTCCGCCCGACTGTGGAAAAAGATTTCATCGAAGTACGTTTGTGTGTACGCCCGATGGGGCCGGAAGAGCTGCGTCACAAGACGATTAAACGTCGCTGGTGCGTTCGAAAGCCCTTGGGGCATCACCAACCAGTCCCAGAGCATGCCGCTCGGAGTACTCACCGTAGTGAGAGGAATGTCGCTCGTCCTCATGAGCTATTGGTAGTATCCATCGACCAAGTCGAGCGCACTGTGCACCGTACATCCTGCCATGTTGTTCTGAATAACGTCCTTCCGAGGAATCGGCGTCTGCGCCGGAATGGTGACGGCATTCAGCTTGTTGAAAACATGCACGCTACGCTACTTGCCATTTGGCTTTCTGACACAGAACGTCGGCGTAGAGTGCGGAGACTTACTTTCACGCACCATGCCCGCCTCGTGCTTCGCACGGAAGAACGCGTCAATGACATCACACTGCTCCTTCGGCAAGGGCCACTGCCTCGTCACGCAGTACTTTGTTCCCGGAACGAGATCGATTTCATGTCGGACACCTCGGTCCGGAGGTAGCCCCGGGGGCGGTTCCTTCGAGACCATGTCCTGGTAATCCTTCACCACGTGATACAAGGGGTCCGACGGATCCTTCAGGATCGCCGATCCGCTTCGCGCATTCAGCGCCTTCTTCTCGTCAACCGCGCCTTCGCTGGCACGCAGCAGGACGTCGCCCTCAGACGCACACCCGCTCAGCGGAATTCGTGCCGCTCCACCTACCGTCCACGCGCCACGCTCGGAACGCTCGTTCTCAACACACGCAGTACCCACCAGCTGGGAAACTCCGATGTCCAGCACATTGGCCGACTCGGTCCAGTGCTCGTGCCAGAAGCGCTTCTGCTTCCTAGCAGAGGTGGGTTCGTGACTCGCCAATGCTCCACCAGGAGAGAAGTGCGTAGCACCAAGGGTCTTCGACCGCCAATCGATCCAAGGCTCATGGCGTTCCATGCTATCAAAATCCAAAACCTCACGCCCAAGTCCACAGGGACTTTAGGCACCGTGACACGAGTGCCAGTCGCAAGACGAACAGCGACGATGTCACCCCCGCGCGCTATCAGTGCCTCAGCATAAAGCTGACTTCCGTCCATCGTAGAACGGTGTAATTACCCGACGCTCCTGAATCGATCAAAATCGTCCATGGCTTTGTGAAGCCCTTCACCCAAGCCTGGACGACTAGCAAGCCCGGCTTGCATACACGTTCCGTGTCATAGAGTACAGCTCTCTTCGGGGCTAAGTCCTGTCGATCCCACCTCGCCGAGGTTCAATAGAACTTAGTTCTTCCCCAGTAGGCCGCCCCGCGCCTACTGGGTTTTCTCGTTTCCCCGAGACGAACCAGAGCTCTGGCTCGAACCCGAAAAGCAGCTTGCCGAAGCCTGGCGCTGGAGGTGCAGCGGACATCCGGCGCGCTGGTGACGCGTGTCACCACAGATTAAGCATCGGCGGATGCCGCACGGCTGCTCAGCGGCACGAAGCTCGGCTTCTTCGTCTTCAGCATAGCTGAGATCCATAGGCTCCGGACCGTTCGACGAACTGGTGTGAGGAGCGTTCCACCCAAGTTGTAACGACTTAAAGTTGTGCTCCGCGTTCTACGCGATGCTCACAGCCTTTTCAAAAGAGCTTGGGTGAGTGCGGAAGACTTCTGTCCTGGCCACGCCAGTGCGAAGCCCTTCCATAAACACTGTGACGATGACTACCTCAGCCAGAGGCTCGGCAGACATGCCCGCAATGAGAGTTCTCAACTCCTGGACGTAGTTCACCAAATCCTTCTTGCCCTGCCAGGTAGCCAGGAAGCGTGAGCGCACGCGATACGCTTCCGTAGGCGGAGCGAACACCCGGGACAGTTGTTGCTTCAGCTGGTCCCACGTCGGGAAGGCCGTGTCGACCGACGTCCCTGATGTTAGTGCCCACTCTCTCGCTCGCCCACCAAGCTTCGAGATAGCTAACACCACGCGCTGCGACTCCGTCCGGTGTAGGGCTGAGCTCATAGTAATCTCGACTCCACGGGTCCAAAGCATTAAGCTTTCCCCTTCCTTGCCTTCGAAGGTCTTCATGTCAACATGAGCGGCTTGGGTCTTGTTCCCGCGTCGGATGACGTAGCGGGCGCTTGCGGCGCCGTGGCCGTCGCCATCCTCTGCTGGAGGTGCTCCAACAGAGCATTCTCATAGCTGGAGAACGCCTCGAGACGCGCATTCACCGCGTCGGGACCTTGTTGCGCCAGTTGCGGCACGCCCTTCGGGCCCAGCAAGGACATAAGCTTTTTAAGCGCATCCTGCTGGTTCGAAGGTAAGTGAGCGAACTGCTCCATTCTCCACAGAGGGTCAGTCTATCCAAAATCAGGTGTCGGATTGACTACAAGTGCTACCAAGTGGAGCGGCGCTACCGTAGCTTTAGCGTCAGAGGAAGACGTAACAGACTCACAGAGTCGCGGCTGACTATATCCCGTTCTAATACCAGAACGGACGAGTCCGTACTCCCTACGGACTCCAAGAGCGAACCCTTAACTCTTAGCTGTGAACCTCCAAACTGAATGCATTTCTCTTTTATCACGGCAAAGCCGCCTTTGGTGTAAATGTATCTCGTTCACTATCCAGTATAGTGAACCCTAGTCATATGCACAATCAGTGGTACAGGGGTCCGGACGAGCCAAAGAAGGGTTCAGGTGCTGAATGCATACCTACAGATGATGTTCAGAAGAAAAGGTTTTGCTAACGCTTGCCTGCAGTCTATTTGGTCTCCTCAACCGCACAGTGACCAAATCCGGTGGAAGTATGCTGCGAGTCTGAAGTCATGAACTGATTCTCCTACTGAAATAGGTTAGACAGTGTGCACCCCACAAGCCTGTGTGTCCCACAATTCGTAACCCTTCGGGTAACTCACGCGTAACCCTGTTACAGTTCAAGTGTCCCTGGTCTGAAGGGGACGACTTGACTTGAAACAGAGGTAGATCTAAGATTGATTCCTTCGCTTTCGTAATAGTATATGGGGGTTCGTGCGAAGTCGTCGGCGTGGACAGCTGACAT
This sequence comes from Phytophthora melonis, assembly GCA_024211575.1. Lineage (NCBI taxonomy): Eukaryota > Oomycota > Peronosporomycetes > Peronosporales > Peronosporaceae > Phytophthora > Phytophthora melonis. The sequence continues at coordinate 223,646 of JAMXKT010000062.1, forward strand.
TTTGCAGGAATTTTTTTCCTCACGGGATTTGACTGGCTTTCATTATGCTACTGTTGCCACCCAATTCTTCTGAGCAAACGTAAGCGGGAGCCGCCGACGCTAACATCAAATCATTCATTGCCTAAAATTTGACGGCAACAAAGAACATCGACCAAGCAGCAACATGAGTGATGAAGGCTCGCAACATGCGTCTGCCACAGCGCGGGGTACCAGCCGTGCTGACATCGAGGCGATACGTGATGCATGCGTCACCACGCACACAAGAGGAAAATACAAGAGCAGCCTCAACGGGATTAATAAGTGGATCAGGAGCGAGCTCGCTAAGGAGGAGGAGAACACCGCCAGGTTTTTCAACGCTGATGACGATCTTAATCTAAGTGCGTTTACAGCGAGTGTGTTTGAGCGTTTTCTGGTGTACAAGAGCGCTTCTGTGAAGACGGCTACGCTAAGCGGGTACCGAAGCGCCATCAAGGATCTTTATCGCGTGAAACGCGTGGCGCTTCTTCATGAGTACGGTGATGATATGAAGCAGCTGTTCTCCGGTATGAAGTGGATGGAGGCTTATCAGGACCAGACTAGCACCCCAAACACGTCAGGAAAGCAGCCACTCACGTAATCCCTTTATAAGGAGCTGTGCAATTCGACTCTCGTGGCGGGTGATGGCGGGTTTTTGCATCCTTTTTTACTTCGCAGTAAAATTTGATGTGTCGTTCAAAATGTCGGTCCAGACTCTCCAGAGTCAGCATCTCGTGGCAGAAGATGATAGTGTTGGAGCAATATTGGTGAAGACGAAGACTAACCAGGAGGGTTCAGGGCCCCGTGATCCACGCCACCTGTACGCGAACCCGCTGAGCCCATCAACGTGCTGGGTGATGTCGAGCTGAGCAGAGTGATATGGAGTCTGAGCCCAGCCTTAGATGTGACGTCGAGAGTCTTGCCTGAGTTGAAAAGCCGAGCGGAGTGTTGCGGGCCTGAGCGGAGTGGCGTGGACTTAAGCGGAGTTGTCGAAGGCCAGTTGAAGTGCCGGGTGAAGAGTCGCTGGGCATAAGTTCAGTCAGTGGTACTGACTTCGAAGTTGGTGGTACTGGCAAGTACCCTCATCCGGTGAATCAGCCGTAATCTTGCCACACTGGGTACGACCGGTCAAGATCGCGGACACTTCAAGCGGATCTAAACGGCCAGTAGCGACTCCAAGACGCCGCCCGCCAGCATGGAGCCACTGAGGCGAGGCTGATGAAACCTTTATCGCCCAGGGGGGTTCGTATAGCGCAGCCCAAGAAGGTCCTCAGGGTGTAGACCCAGAGAACCGACTTGAGAGTCAACAGCAAGAAGGTAAATCCAGAGGTTCGCAGCCGCAAAGCTTTAAACCCTGAGGACCACTCTCCTTGGTTGGCGTGGGTACCTTGTGTAATCCCTGTCGGCTCGTTTGTCTTTGACGGAACGGCACTTCACCAAACTCGAATGTAGCCTCGAAGAAGCGCTGAGGTGCACGTCTAATCCAGAACGCACCTCGACACTAGAGGCAGAACCCAGAGAATCAGATCACCCGGAATCCAGAATATCACGAATTCAGGATCCAGGATTTCAGTCAACTCTGGGGTGAGGAACTCAGAAGACACCTTACCCAAATGCCCTCCTAGCTGGATAAAACCAACAAATACAGGGTATACAAACACTACAACTAGCCGTCACTTATTCTTTTGGACCCTTGGACGGTGGGTCACTCACACACTAGGCTCACTCGAGTCTGAAATTCAGGGGCCTAGCTCCCCTGAGACTCACACAAACGCGCACCACCTCCCGTACAGGAGGAAAATACAATCACTATCAGTTACCTTTCCCTTCACACAAGCAGTCAATACACAATCCTGGAGGCGACTACCTAGTACCCCAGAATACCCTCTGGAATAATATGAAATGGGCTACCACGAGCACAGCAAGTGACCCAACTAGGATATGAAATAGGTGGATCACTCCAGGAAGCATGAGGCCGTCGCTGGTCCCCACCTAACTGGACTTGAGTTTGCTGGAGTCCACACAGACGGCTGTCCCTCGCCGTTGATGTGCCCTTAGCGTCCCGCGGTCGTAGTCTCGGGTCCTCCGGATTTCCGTCGGCAGGCTTGGCCGAAGTCACTTGCGCAGTACAGGGTAAAAGGAACTCTGTTTGTCTTTTATCAGCTACTTCTCTCTCTTACTTCTCTGTTCTTCTGCATTCTTCGGGCAAATATCTTCATTTCACTATACTCGGGGTCGAATATCTTGTCTTCAGTATACCTTGGGTTCAGCGGTCCAGACTTGCGATCGGCTTGCGATTCCATCGTCGCAAGGCGTCCAAAGTGCCAAATGCGGGTCCTTGGACTTGGGTTTGTATGGTCCTCGGTTCCCTCTCGACTCCTCGAAAGTATCCAGTTATCAGATCCATAGTCGTATCTTCAAGGTCACGCATCACTTTGATTGCAGACCGATTCCGGACTGACTCGAAAACTCAGAGATTCATGATACTCTGGGTCGGTCTCTGAAATTCACTGGAACTCAGGGGAGTCTTCTGGGATCCTTGGTGATTCTTGGGTGTTGGCTTGGGAGACACTTGGATTCAATGTGGGGAGTCTGGATTCATGGTCACACTCAGGGTTCGACTCTTGAAGTCCTGGGTCACTTGTTCATCGGGGGTGATTCTCAGGGTTTCCATGTAGCACTCTGGGTGCCAAGTCGTATTCTTCACAGACTCTTGGGTATCTCCACAAATCCAAACACTTAGCGGGTGTAGCGGCCTCCGGCGCATGTTCACGGTGGTAGTGGGTTGAGTTTTCCGGATATTCTGGTCCTTTGTAGTACTCTGGACCACAGCAAGATGAGGTGTACTCTGGGATACATTCTCCAAAGACACTTTCCGCCAGACTTTAGGCACTCATCGTAAGGGAAAGTCCGCGGCTGGACTGAGTGTTCTTCTGAAATCTTGGGCGTGCACTCCCAGGATTCACACTTCCAGCCAGTTGGGCCCATCTGCGGTCAGGTACTGGATTCATCCCCTGGGATCACTTCTCTCCCACAGTCGCCATCCGTGTCACACGGGTACAGCCGCGCCGCATCCAAGTTATCCACCAATCACAATTCGATACAAACTCCAAGTCGTGGGAGTGACGGCGCGTCGTCGGCAAATTCTGAAACCGCCTCGTGTCAACCGCCCCTCCTGGTCCGGGTCCATCAAAGAGGAAATTGCTCCGAACTGGTGAACCATGGCCAGGCCACACAAACACCGACTCCGAGGCAACGTTGAAATCGACACGGCCGTTGCACTCTGTCGACTCCCAGGATTTCACTCACTTCGACGGCCCCCTGTCTCCCCAACGGTTGGTCAGGGCCAATCTTCAAGGTTCTCTTCTCGGACACAAAATCTCCAGCGAGTGATTCGAGGTCATATCTCAATTTCACAGCTCGTCAACATGGCAGAGAGCGCACCTTCCGGCAGCGAGCAGGCGGCGACGCCGGCTCAAGGCACGACGCCGACAGCGCCTCCAGGCAGTACGCCTCCTCCGGCAGAGTGGCGCGCGAGCGACACCTCCGTAGGCAAGGCCCCGGCGAATGGTGGCAACGCGCCAGCGGGCGGCGACAACACGCGAGTGGGCGACAGCAGCGACGCTTCGACGGGCGCCTCAAAGGGAAAGCCAAACAAGTTTCCTTCGCCGACTCAGAGGACAAGGCCCCAACGCGGACATGCGCGAGGCTGATGGCGATGCCTCAGCTGACGCCGCAAACTCTGGCGCTGGGGATTTGAACTCGGCATCCAAGGCCCCAGACGTGGAGAAGGCGACATCAAGCACGGCCACAGTGACCGCCCCTGAGTTCAAGACGCCCCGCCACGCGACGGTGACGGACATCCAGGGGCTCATCTGCGCGGGTATGCTGAAGGAAAACGAGGTTGAGCTTCCGGAATTCATGATCCCTGAGCGCCCGCCGCACTGGCAGCTTCCGGGTCCGCCGGATCTCAAGACCAGCGCGTATCTCGTGGGGGTCCCTGGGGTCACCAGCGACGTTCGCTCGGGTGCGTTCACCACAGAGGGCTACGGCGGCGTGACCACCCTGATAGGGTTTGAGGAGCTTTCCGATGACGACCTTCAGGTGTTGAAGGAAATATGTGGTTCAAACGCTGGGGTTGACGTTTTGCGTCCCCGCGGTTCACCTCTCGCGGCGTACGATCTGGATAACACTCTGAATTTCATCGGCATCCGACGCGAAGTGGCTTCGCTGCTGTGCCACTTCAACAGCACCCGGTTCGCAGAGCGCGTGTTCAAGACAACTGGCTACCTGCGTCGCGTCCTCGGAGCTTACCATCACATGCGATCTCTGGCTGAGTCCCAGCACGGGTCTGCTGCTGTCGAAGAGCTAGCCGATGCGCGGCGTAAGCACGCGAAGCTGAAGCGCACATGGAAATTCGCGCGCGACTTCTGGTTCTCGGAACTGAAGGAGGCTCTGAGCAAGGTGGAAGCCGCGGGAGACGAGCAGAAAGTCGCACTCCAGGAGCAGAAGGCACGGTACCAGGACGAGATCGATTCTCTGGAGGCCGAGAAGGCGCAGCTCAAGGCGCGTCTGGCTGACTCTGAGACTCAAGTGCAGATCCTGAAGTCGCGTCTGGCGTCGGCCACAGTGGATCCCTGGAAGTTCTCTGACTTCCTGCAAGAACACACGGATTTCACGGGAAATTGGGAGCGTCTTCATGACCTGTTCAGCCACTGCATCAAGGAGACTAAGCCTCCCGAGTCCTGGGACACGGTTGTGAGCGTCACTGCGATGGACAAGCGCAAGGCTGTGGTGACCGCATACCCAGAGAAGAGCAAGCGCATGCCTCCATCTGCAGGGTCGGGATCCTCGGGTCGACCTGAAATTCTGGATCTCACGGGTCCTGGCAGCAAGCCTCGCGGCGGTTCCCAGAGTTCCAAGAACACCCAGGGTTCCAAGAAGAGTCAAGGCGCCAAGAAGGATCAAGGCTCCAAAACATCGCGGCCCTCTGGCGCTCCAGAGACTTAAGCGCGAGCTACGGACTCCAAGGCGCACAAGGTTCAACGTCGCCCCAAGGATCATCAGCCTGGCCGCGACTCTGTGCGTCGTGCCGGCGACAAGACTGTGGTTTCCAAGGATGCCGCACGTTCGATGCTCCCTGGGGGTGTCGTCTGGAAGGAGATCCGTCCGGATGTGCGTCAGGCTATTCTCGCGGGGCTCAAGTACGACACTGCGATGGAGTGGATCGGCAGCGATCGTGCTGCTCACGGCCACTTCCGGCAGCCTCAGCTGATCAAGATGCTGGTTAGCATGATGTATTGGCGTCGGCTGGACAAGACTCCCTGGGCCAAGTACGTCCCAGAAGCCTACTACGAGATGGCCGACGAGCGTCTGGATCGGCGTCTTCGACGTAAGGAAATCCCAGCACGGGGGGGGGCAACCTCGATGATCACGTGGTGTACCCTGACGAGGATGCTGACTCCACAGTTGACGACCTCGAGAACGACCCAGACTACCAGCCTCCGGCTCAGAGCCCAGGGGAAAGCCCTTCTAGTAGCTCGGAGGAAGAAGTGGAGTACCTCACCCCTGAGATTCTGGAAGAGGATGAGGACGAGGTCGAAGAGGTCGACGACGACGAAGCCGAAGGGTCTCTGGAGTGTAAGCCTCCCGCCAAGCGTCCGCGTTCCGAGTCCAGCGATCGGTCCCAGGATTCCAGTCCCAAGACCAAGAAGCAGCGCCGCAAATGTTCCCAGAAAACAAGTTTCCGCACTCAGGGTTCCAAGGCTGCTCAGGAGACCAAGGCCCATTCGCGCCCCAAGAAACCCTCGGCACTTGCGCGTAAGTCGTACTCAGAGCTCACTGCGGAGGAGCTCGCGAGGGCCGAAGTCCCTGAGGACGATGAAACCTCTTGGCGTATCTTTGGGGTTCTGGTGCAGTATCCGAGTGTGACCAAGAGCGCGTCGTGCCAGACTCCAGGGTTCCCTGAGTACGAGATTCACAAGTACTCCTACGGCATTGCCCATGAACGCTGGGATCGCAAGGCTTATCAAGAAATCCTGGACTCAAAGCCCTGGAAGACCATGCTTCAGGGTCGCGTGCGGGTGTTTTACTTCCACGAGCGAGACATGCTGGCAGCGAAGGCGCTCAAGTTGGTTGACGACATCGTGGATGCCATGCACAAGCATGCGCAGGCAATTTGGGAGCGAGGACACTGGGTGCCTATTCCGACCGAGTCCAAGAGGGACATCGCCATGGAGGCTCAGCGCAAAGCGCGTCGGAACGCGCTACACAGGGCATTCAAGACGCTCACGGAACGCTCGCGCGATACCCCTGGATTCATTCCTTCGCTACTGCATGAGCCTGGTCTCTGGAAGTTCCCTGACAAGTGCTGCCCCTGGATCTGGGAGGATCCCAGAGTTGAAACTCTCGGAGGTCCAGAGTGCAACGATCTCGACATCCAGCTCGCGTCACTGGACATGCGCGAGCCCGCTCGCGTGCAGTGGAACACCGCGAACGACGAAGAGTGGCTCCAGTATGTGCCCAGCAACGTCCAGCTCAACCTCAGCCCCCCTGCCGTCCGCAAGCGCAACCCGTTGTCGCTGACCCACTCCTGAGTACATGTACCTTCTTCGAACCCTGGGATCCGCTTTATCTTTCATATGTCGTAGCGTAACTTCTAAGAATACCCAGGATTTTTCGCCTCACTGTCCTCCTCTTTCACCAGAGTTTCACCGCCTTCTGAGTTGTCATTCCACTTCACTTCACTAACTCCATGTCCTTCGAAAAGCTCACCACACAGCGCCACGCCGAAGCCTCAGCACTGTTACCTTCTCCATAATCAAATCAATTCACATTCACATTTCCATCTCCCATCTTCATACGTTCCGTCGATCTTCTCCAGAGTTCCACCGTGTTACTCAGGGTTTCCCCTGAATTCCACATGTAACTCTGGGTCAATGTCACTCCCTGAGTGTTAAACTCCTGGGTGATCATCTCCGGCTTGCATGGCCTGGAAACAGGCTCGCGCTCTTGCGCCTTGATTGAATTCATAGAGTAAGGCGCCGCAATTGAGCTTCGACACGGGCAGCCACTCGGTCTCATCATAGCCCTTCCACTTCACAAGATATTCACGGATTCGCCTTGATGTCCGAGTTCGCTTGGTCCACCGCAAATCCAGAATTCGTTCGTCTTCATACTCGTCGTTCGCTGTGTCAGGTTCCCAGCTATCCTCAGGTAGCAGAGCCGCGTCAAAGTCATCATCTTCATTCACGTCGATCTCCACGGTGGGCCGTTTTGGGAACAGCGCTCTGGGTTTCAAGCGGCTCACATGCACCCAGGGATTCACGCGATATCCGGTGTTCTCGACCCTGAGTTTCACGCGGAAATTATCATGGATTTCTTGAATTCTGAAGGGGCCATGCCACATATGAGCTAGTTTGCGGCTCAGGCCAGGCTGCACTTTGGGTATATACAGCCACACGGCGTCACCGGCAGCGAACCCTGACTTCAGTCGTTCCGAGAGCTCCTTCCACTTCTGGGTCTGCTCGGCAGAGCGCGCTCGCTTGGCCTTCTTCTGAAGATCTTCTGCGCAGGCTTGTGCATAGCTGTAGTCGCGTTGCAGTTTCCTGCGCCACTCATACGCCGTGCGTTCCTGGACACTCGACGGTCTGGGTCCCAGCATGGCAGACACAGTGCCGTGTGCATCCCGCCCGTGCACTAAGAAGAAGGGGGTATCCAGACGTGTAGCATCGAAAGATGTATTCAGGGCGAACATCAAACGCTCAGCATGGTCGTCCCAGTCACTCTGGTCCGCTTCAGCGATGTATGCGCGAATGCTGCGCACCACGGTCTGCACCGATCGCTCTTGCTGTCCGTTCGCCTGGGGGCGATAGGCCAGAGTAGCTCGCTGCTTGCTTCCCAGGAGCTCACGGAAGCGTGTGAACACCTCACTCATGAACCTTGGGTCTTGATCGTGTCGCAGCATTGAGCTTGCTCCAGACCTCCTGAAAACCTGCTCTTCGTTCACTTCAGCGACATCTTGGGCTGTCGTTGAGCTCATGGGTTTGCACATGACGAATTCTGAGAACGAGTCCTGAAAGAGTAACAGGAAGGTGTTCCCACGGTCAGACTTGGGCAGATGCGTTACAATATCCATGGATACAACTTCAAACGGCCTTCTGGGTTCGATGTTCCCAGGGGACGGTCCTGCATTCTGAGGACGCCCCTTGCCGCTAGCGCAGTCCACGCACTCCTTGACGAAAACTGCGACGTCCGCGTACATCCCATGCCAGTAGAACTCAGAGCGCAATCTTTCATACGTCCTGGTGATCCCCTGGTGGCCACCCTGAAAATCTTCATGAGCGTAGTGCAAGATGTCCGGCTGTAGCGCCTTTGGAACCACAAGCCTGAGTTCATCGACCATGTCTCTGGGACGATCCCGTGTAGAACGACTCAGGCGATACAGGACTTCTCTGGAATCCAGCACAAAGTCATCGGCCACCTTCGCAAGTTTCCTCGCCTGAGCGTGTGACAACTTGCTCACGTCGCCCTTCAGAAAGTCTTTGAGTTGCAACAGGTGGTCATCTTTGTCTTGGTGCACCTTGATCCGTCTCCAGCGTTCGGCCTGGTATTCCAGAGGACCCATGGGTTCGCCTTGATCTTCTGCCTCCTGAGTTTGCGCTCGGGTCATGACAGCGAAAACCTTGGCCGCCGCGGTCAATGGCGCGCACTCTGGTCCAGGGAAACTCAGAGTATCATCACTCTGGGCACCGCGCTTCTGAGGTCCAATGCTTAACAACACCTTCGGTTTCACCAACTTCTCGTGAATCTTGGACACCAACTGCAGATGGATTCGCTCGTCAGCGTCTTCAACCTTCCAGGATTCACCAAGCGCCAGAGTCTTCGACGTCAAGTAGTCTGCAGCCTGGTTGAACTCTCGTTTGACATGCACTAAGCGGACTGACTTGAACTTCGTCTTCAGCACCTCGTACTCAGCCATTTTCCTCTGGAGGTTGGGCTGATTGCAGTTGATGAGACCCTGGGCCTGCTGAATGGCAATCCTAGAGTCTCCCACCACGACGATGTCCTGAATTCCACGTTCTATCGCCAGGTTGAGTCCCTTCAGAAGTCCATGGTACTCTGCGTCATTGACAGTCACATCCTCCAGAATGAAACCCTGGGCATCCAGGATCTCCCATCCAGGGACATACCACAGGATGCATCCACAGCTCCCTTGTCTTGTGGACGTCTTGGCAGCGCCGTCGAAACTCAGAATGCAACCTTCGTAGTCTGCCTCTAGCATCTCCATACTGATAGGTACCGGCGGTTTGACGCGCCCCTTGGCTGGAATCAAATTCTCAGCGACCTCATCCAAGTGTTCCCTGGGAGTGATACCAGCACCCGGGATCGCAGCCAGTCCGTCTTCATCACGTTGAACTCTGCGTATCTCCAGGTTCCAGTGCGACAACTTCAGGCCCCACTTGACAGTCCGGCCGTCTGCCGACTGGGACGTCAACAACCACTTCAACACAGAATATCTCGTGTAAACGATGATCTTAGGGCTGCCTTCAAGCAGAGTGCGAAACACCTCCAGGACTCTCAGGATCGCGACCACCTCCTTCTCAGCGATGTGGTACCTCAGCTCTGCGTCATTCAGAACTCGTCCTGTGAAGCGCACTGGATGCACAATTCCGTCGTACTCCTGGCCCAACACCGCAGATGCTGCCCACGGATTCGCGTGGGGAATAATCACAAAAGGCCTGGAGCGGTCAGGATGCCGCAGCAGCGGAGTCGAGACGATCTTGCACTTCAGATTCTCAAAGGCTTCCTGAGCTCTGGACAAGTCTCTCCTGAGTTTCACTTGTTCCTCAGTTAGCTCGTACAAAACAGCCGCAATCACAGGGAGGTCCTCAATAAACTTGTTGTAGTAATTCAGACTCCCCATCAAACTCTGAACACCCTACAGTGTTGTCGGGAACGGCAAGTCTTGGACACCCTACGCGATCTTTGGAGTCGCCCTGATGCCCTCGGCACTGATCTCGTGCGAGAGGTATGAAATCGACAACTTTCCAAATTCGCTCTTGGGGAGACTCACAGAGATGTTCCAGTAACGCAGACGGAAAAGCAGCGCGTTCAGGTCTTGGCACAGCTGATCCCAGGTCGGCGCATCGTGAGCGATGTCGTCAATATACGAGCTTCGACCCAGAACGGGGCCCATCTGAGAGGGTGCCGGGATGTTACGCTGGAAAACCGTCATCTCGTCTGTCAACGCTGAAAGCCGAGGCTCAGCGTCCCCTGAAATCCTGGGTTCCTCAGAGTTTAGCCCCAGAAAATCCAAGACATCTTGGTCCACTTCAGCTTCTTCCTCAGGGGAGAGTCGCAAGAATCCCCACAGGCAATTATTGAGGACTGCCTGGTAGATCAGCGGCGCATTCTTGAGACCGAAGGGCATTCTGACCCACTGGTAGTGCCCGTAGGGGCAGACAAACGCAGAGATCAACTTGGCTCTCTCAGTCATCCTGATAGCCCAGAAACCGCTCGCCATGTCCAAGCTCATGAACCACATCGCCGACTCAAATCCGATCAGAAGATCGTCAATGAGCGGCAACGGGTAGTGCGAGAGCTTGATGAAGCCATTCACCACACGATAATCAATGCACATGCGGATGTCGACGCCGTTCTTCTTCAGGACGATGACAATCGGAGACGCCCAGGGTGATGTAGAAGTCTCAATCAACCCGTTCTCCAGGAGTTTCTTCAGAAGTTCATACACCTTGAACCACAGATGTGGTGCAATAGACCTTGGACGCTGGGCAACAGGCTTAGCGTCGCCCACATCTAAGTCACAGACCACTCCACGGGCAGGCGGAGGTGCAGCATTGCCATCCCCCAAGAAAATCTTCCGATGATACTCCAGAATTCGTCTCACTTGGTTGTCCATCTCAGGGGTCGTTTTCCCAGGGACCCCAACGTCAGCTTCTTCGATCTTACACTCAGGCGTCAGGTCCTGTATCTCAGGGAGCATCACTAACTGATCCCGCAACTGTGAGAGCAACTCGCTGCCTTCACGCATGTAAACCGCGGGCTCATAGTCGAGATCTTCCGTGGAAATCCTCATGCAACGTTCGTACTCCTGCTTGAGCTTCTCCAGCGGAGTCCCCGCCATCCCTGAGGTTGAGAGATCCCAGTAATCTTCAACAGCACCCTGAGAATCATCATCATTCACTTCGAAATCCAGAAAATCACTGCCTTCACTTCGCTGACCCTGAGAGTCACTGTCAACTTCGACCTGTAAACTCAGGGTTTCAGCGGCCGCATCCTCTTCGGGACTTGTGCGCTCTGGAGTTTCGTCAGCTTGCGAGGTCGCAGTAATCATAGTGTCCCTGAGAACCTCACACAGATCGCTCGTGTCGACAGCAACTTCTCGGAATTCAGGGGAATCCCCAGGAGGTACCTCATCGGTTTGAGTTGATGCATCTTCAGCGAACCGCACACGACGAGCCTCTGGTTTTCTGAGAATCGAGGCCAGCAGTGCCATGTCGGGTCCCTTCGCAGGTCGCGACAGAATCTTCTTAGGCCACTGATACTCTGGGGTCTCCACGCACGATGGCTCCAGCGCAGCTAAGCGCTCTGCACGCAGTCGTCCTTCGCGCGATTGAACGCTCTCCAGAATGAGAGTCTGCCACTCACGATACGCAAAGGAACCGGGGCGTACAAAGCGCCCAGCCCGCGGGAAGAAACCATATTCCACAATTCGAGCGACCGGAGTCCGGTTGTGAATCCAGACATCCTTGTCGGATATGTTGACCACCTTCACAGCGACTGGCCAAGACCTCGACGCGTAGATTAGGTGCGTTACCCAGCGGTCACCACGTCCTGCCCACACAACCGCACGCTGTGGGTTCGTCGCTCCATACGAAATCTTCACCACCTTGGATTCACCAGGGCCCAGGTACCAGCTTCCCGTAGTTTCCACGGGCATGTCGACACCCAGGCGATCCTCTGGATTCCAACCACACATCATGATCGCTTCTTCATCTGGGAGTGTCACGAGACCTTCCCGAATACTGATCCGCACTCCAGCTGCAAACATGAAACTCATGCCTAGAAGCAGTTCGATTCCTTCGCCGATGTTAGCCACCCAGACATCCAGGAGATACACCACTCTCGGGCCGAGAGTGATCTTCACCTGGGCACTGGCGCCGATGTACGTCGGAACGCCTCCCATTCCAGACACCTTGGTTTGTTTGTGCGACTTAAGTCTGAGTCCGAGCTTACGCGCTAAGTCGAAACTCACAATATTCACAGTCGCACCGGTATCCAGGAGGACTTTCGTCCGACAATCGTTCACGGCACCATGCACCATCACCACATCACGTTTCTTCGGATCAGGATCGTTGTTTTCCCACCATCCATAGCGTCCCCCAAGGTTCAGCTTGTACTCCGTAATTTCTCCAGAGTTCACTTCTCCAGGGTTCACTTGCTCAGGACGTTGAAATTCAGGGGAAGTCGTGAAATCCTGAATCAAAGTAGTCATGCATTGTTGGTTATCTTGGGTTCTTGTTCTCAGCTCCGGGCCTACATACACTAGAACACATAACTCTGGGGCCTTCCTCAGCCCGGCGCGTACTGGGTCCCCACCCAGCGGGCTTATTGGTTTGACGGCCTCCCAGAATTTGCTTCGCCATCCAGAAGTTTATCCAGAATTTGGCTCGGCATGTCCTTCAGTACACCTTGGCGGGCGAGTTTCTTCACAGCTTCCAGCGTTTTCATGTCTTCACAGGGTTTTCCGAGATGCAACTTGCCACAATTCTCACATGGCTGCGCACGGCACATGTGCGTCGGATGACCCGTCTCGAGGCAGCGATCGCACTTCATGTCCTTCCAGCAGTTTTCTTCTGGGTGTCCCCACTTGCCGCATTTCTCACAGAGCTTGTCCCAATTCGGATTCTCGCGGCGAGGCGAACGAAATCCAGAGTTCATGTTTGATCCTGGTTGGGTACTTGGTGGACGCCATCCCATGTTATCCATCACACGATACACCTCATTCGTCAGCGTCTGAGTCCATTCCGCATCCTTCATGCTCGTCGAGTCGCCAGTGTTAGCCGTGGCAGTGTCTTTTCCAGAGATCTCTCGAGTTGACCCTGAGTTCGCGCCCGAAACTCGGGTTGATACTCTGGGTTCATCCAAGATTTCCTGAAAACGAGCGTGAGTTTCAGGGTCCTCTTCCGATTCAGAGTCAGAGACGTCGCCCCTAGTCACATACGCGCGTCCAGCACGCTTCGGCTTGAAACGTCCCTGAGGAATGTTGTCGGCACGGAAATCGCGAACTCTGGGTGGCGGCGCATCCTGGTCGCTGCGACTCCAGACTTCTTCATCTTGCTCCAGAGCATACTCCAGATCGGCGATGCTTCTAAATCTCTGACCCTGCAGCGACGTCTTGAGGCGCGTATCCCTTAGTTTCGTAATGAACCTCCGGATGTGCTTCTCCAGGCGCTTCGATGACTTGCGAAAGTCAATGTCCGCTTTATCGGCGGCGGAATTCAGACGATAAAAGAAATCCAGAGCGCTCTCTGAGTTCCTCATCTCCATCGTGAAGTAACGCTCTGAGTACGACGAGCGCGCTTTGCAGTACTTCTTCCTGAACGCAGACGCCAACTCCTTCCAGTCACGTTGAGTGTGCTTGGGCAGCTGGTTGAACCAGTCACGCGCAGCTCCAGAGAGTTTCAACTTGAGCTCCTGAATTCGCATCCTCGTGGACCAGCCTCCTTGAGCAGCCATATTCGCGAAACGCTCCCATCAATGCACACGTTCTCTGAGTGACGCCTTGGTATCGAACTCACCCAGAGTATTCGAGTTGATGTATGGTCGGAACGTCAGAAGCGTGGTGCCAGCTTGAGCCGCAGAGGCTGCCGTCAGGTTAATTCCAGGGTTCTCGTCCGAGCTGTCATCACTTTCAGAGGACGAGCTGTCATCACTAGAGTCAGAACTCGGGTCCGAGTCTGAGGGCGGATTGAAATCCTGGCGCATCTTCTTCTTTCGCTGGTTCTTCTTGGACGTAGAGCACTTTGAGTCGGTCCTAGAGTCCTGTGAGGCCTTTGAAGCCGGCACTTTCCTGGAATCCGACGTCTTCTCCAGAGGCACAGGCTCCTGCTTGATGTCCTGCGTCACCTTGGTCTCCGTAGCGCCATGTCCTCGCTTGACATGCTTCGTTCTGCCGGAAGTGTCGGCGGAATGCTGCGCGAGGGTTGCTTTTAGCTGGGAGGCGGCGACTTCGGAAGTGTTCTTCGAATCAGCTGTCTCCCGTCTCTGCCCTGCGACACTTGCGTTCTCATTGATTACGCCACTGGACTCCTGGGGTCGGGTTGCGATTTCAGGGTTCTGAGCCACTGACGACCTCACATTGGTTGCCAAATCAGGGGTAGCGGTTACACGTCGCGCTTGAACTTGGGCCAATGTTACCCGAAGGTCGCGCACTTGACTGGCGTGAAACCGCTGGATATTCTGGGAAGACTCGCGCTCCTGCTCTCTTGGGGCTTCGGTTTCCTGGACCTTCTGCTCCAGAGACGCCACTTGTGCTTTCCAGTTCTCGTACGTCTCCGAGGCCCAGCGCGCACGCTCAGCGTCTGCTTCGGCTTCACGCTTCTTCCAGCGTTCAGCGTATGCGGCCTCGAGGCGCTCGCGCTCCAGGCGAGTATTCTCAGTGAAACCCTGAGTCGCACTCTGGATCCTTGCGGAATCCTGAGTTCGGCGGACTTCTGCTTCTTGCGCACGCCGTTCAGCTTCTCCTCGGGCAATCTCCGCGTGAACCAGGCGATCGGTGAGCTCCTGGATCTGGCGACGCGCGTCCAAGCCACGTTGTTCCCTGAGTCGCTCGCGCTCCAGAGCATCAAGACGTTCTCTGGCGAGGAACTCGCGTTGCTCCTGCTCCATGCGGGCCTGCCACTCCTGTTGCTGTCGCAAGACATTGAGCTCGATTTGGGCGGGCCCAGACCTTGCGGACACGGACGAAACTGACCCAAGACCTCTGGATCCACTCGAGCGGCTCGACACAGCCGATCTTCTGGATTTCGTCGAGCGTCGAGAGCGTGCCTCACTCCTAGAGCCTTGGTGTTGACTCCGCTCATCTGCGCTGACATCCTTGGGACCGCCAAATCCAGAAATCGGGGTTGGTCCCCTGAGTTTCGGCTCGGCCGCTGTCTCTGGAACTCTGGAGAGAATTGCCTTCTTGGGAGCAATCTCTGGATCAGAATGCACAGACGACGCCATCTCAACATCATCTTGGTCGACTGACACAAGACGCGGAGGTGTGACGAGGTCGGTGAAACCTTTTACGCCCAGGTGTATAGCGGTAGCCCAGAAGGGGGTTTTGGGTCAGGCAAGACTGAAACGGCCTTTTCTGGGAAGGTAAACCTTGAACGCAGATTTCCTAAGAAACTGCGGCCAGGGTGGCGTGGCACCTTGTGAATCCCTATCGGTGTCGTTTGTCTTTGGGGAGCCTGGATAGGTCACCAGGCGAGTTGTCTGTGGGGTTGAAAGCCTTGAGTTCGTTGAGCGCAACGTCCACTTGTCTGAACGCACTTCTCTGAACGGCTTGAACGCAGAAGCGGGTGAAGGACCAGGGTTACTACCACAAGTTAGGACCCCAGAAATACACACCACTTTCAGATAACCAATACAAATGCAGAGTTATACACAAACACACAGCCGCCACTTATTCTTTAAGACCCTCGGGCGGTGGGTCGTACACCAGTCAACTAATCGGCGATCAAGGCACTGGTCAACCTTGAACGCACTCTCACACGCGCACCACCCTCAGATGAGGGAAATATACAAACCAAATACAATCCGGTCCTAAACGCAGTCGATCAAACTATTCCCGGGGGTGACTGCTGCTAAACCACCCGAGATGTCCTTCTTAACATGAAATGGGACACCACCCTTACCTCAACGCAATGGGCCCAACTGGGAAATGGAATACGTGGATCACTTCAGCAGCCGGAGCAGACTGATCCCCACGTAATTGGACTTGAATGTGTGTGGGGAGCTCCGCACTGCCCTTGTCCTTAAAGACAGCGGACCCGATTCCTCGGCGACTTGCGCAGTAGGGGGTAAAACGAACTCTCTGATTGTTATCTGCTAGACTATCGCTAGGCTTTGTGTAAAGGTATCTCTTCTCGTAGCGTTCTTCTGTGTTCTTCTGTGTTCTTCTGTGTTCTTCTGTGTTCTTCGCCACGCGTCTGGCGAATATCTTGACTTGAGTATACTGGAACTGTTGACGTAGACTCGCTCCACTGGATTCTTGCCCAGCTTCAATGTGCCCGTGTCTATGTGCATGACTGGCTCTTGGGAGACCTTGAGCCCGCATTCCTTGAAACCGGGTTTCAGAGTCGGCAGGCCTGAACGCAGAGCGTTCAAGGTCTGCAGCCAAAGGCGACTTGCGGCCAAGGCTGAAACCGTGCTCAAAGCCTTGCGGCCAAGGGCAGGTCGACTCTTCGCTTGGTTGTGGGGCACTTGGCGGGACTTCTTCCGGGTGGCCAGCGGTCTGGACACCATGTACGCGACTTCACTGGGGTGGCTGAGTTCCGGGTACACGAAATTCATGTGCGTTCAGGGCCTAGGCGAGGCGGGACACCGTACACGATACGTTCGTGCAGGCGTTTTCGACGGCCTCAATGTGTCAACCCGCTTAAGGACGGGGGCGGCCTGGACGGATCGAGTGCGTTCAGGGTTCTCATCTGAATGCAGTCTTCCAGGCCTGAAGGGCCCATCCTAGGCTTGAGTGCACTTCGCTCCGCGGAACACAGCCGAATTCCAGCTCAGGTCTTGTCGCACGGCGTACAGCCGGGTCCGGGTTCGGTCTCGACCAATCAAAATGGCGGATTCGGGCAGGTCAGTATGCAGGTGATGACCGGTTGAGGCAAAACCTCGTTCAGTCTCGTCACAGAGGAATGACCGTTCGGGTGACCTGGAACCCCAGATCTCCAGCAGCTGTGAAGCCGCCTGCACTCTGAGCTACCAGTGCCAGAGCTCCGACCCGTTGTCCCAGCGACTGCATCGACGAAGACGAAGAGCTGCCATAGGACGTTTGCACGCCTGAGGCCGTACTCTCATCTGAAGCTCGCGAGGTACCGATCACGCTTGGCACAGAGTCCGGAGCAGCGTCCTTGGTTTCCGACTCCAGAGGATCACGTCCATTCGACGTGGAATTCAGGGGAGTGGAATTCTGAAGCGAAGCACCAGTCGAAGACTTGTACGCTGGAAGAGAAGACAGCGATGGTGTGGACAACACTGACGGCGTCGACGGGACTTGCGGGCGCGGCGGTCCGTGCTGGGTGCGCTTACGCTGCGGCTCGCCTTCACTTGACCCTCGCGGGCTCCGTGAAATCCTGAGTCCAGTGACCCTGAATCTCAGGACAAACTGTCGTCCCAGTAGATCCGCATCGTAGTCCGTCATCAATAAATCACCGTCTCCATCTTCCTTGTGGTAGTCCAGTCTTGGTGCTTGCTCCGGGACACTTGTTACCGGTTGCTCTTCAGAGTTCATCTTGAAAGGTACACCAGCGATCACCAGCCTCCACTCGACGAGTTCCACGGCGATGAAATTCTGAGTTTCTTCCATGACAGAGCGTACCAAGCTTTCCGGAATCCTGGATACACGCGTCGAAGACCAGTCGGGAATCAGGTTGACAAACTCGAAACCAGCTTCAAAGAACAGAGTCTGCAGAATGGCGACGCACTCGCGTGCGGTCATGATACTCTGGGGAATCGTAGTCGCCATGAGATCCTGGGCAGTTCCGACGCCCCACCGGGCGAGATGAAACTCAGAAATCCAGGCTTCCTCTGGGTTCGCCAGAGACAACCGCCACTTGAAGTAGTCTCCAGTTGCATACGCGGCCGCGAAGTACGAGTTGGCATCCGGTTTCGGAGTCGGCCACTCGTAAACGACACTCGGGGGCGTCACCCTTCCAGGGTTCACTTCTTCCCAGCGTCGAACTTCACGTCGGACGTACAACACCATGCTCTCAGAGTCTGGAGCGGAGACAGTAGCATCCCGGACTTGGTTCTCAGAAGCAGTCATGGGTTCCACCTGCGAACTCGACGCAGAATCCCTGGGTTCAGGTGGTGCGAACCCAGAATTCACCTTGGAACTCTGAGTCTTCGCCTCCTCTTTCGCTCGCACGGGCTCCGGCTTCACTTCCACCACAGACTCGTCCGAAGATGACACTAAGTCGATCACCTCCGGGGGCTCAGCCGCATTGACGCCTCCCTCAGACGCCTGAGCACCACCCTCGCGGGTGTGCTCCTCTGGGACTCCAGGGGTCTGCGACCCAGAAACCGCCTCCGATGAACCTTGATCTCTGGATGAAGCTTGTTCATCCTGCGTCGGAGGTCCAGCAGCGGACTGATCTTGATCGGCAGACGCCTTAGCGTCCCCACCTTGTGCTGCCTCGCTCTCGCGAGCAGCCTTCTTCGCCTTCCGAGCGTCACGGACCACGGTATCCAGATCCTTCTGCTCGTCAGGCCCCAAACCTTGAACACGACACGACTGACGTGACGCCTCACCGCGTCCTCCATCCCCGCGTCCACTCTTCTTCGCCCCTCGTCCTCCAGCCATCTTGTTCGCTTGAAGTTGACGGGCACTCAGCAGTTCTTCGACTCTTGAGTTCGGTGAAATCCTCGACAATCAAATCCGGGCACGCACACCAGCTGAGGCGAGGCCGATGAAACCTTTATCGCCCAGGGGGGTTCGTATAGCGCAGCCCAAGAAGGTCCTCAGGGTGTAGACCCAGAGAACCGACTTCAGAGTCAACAGCAAGAAGGTAAATCCAGAGGTTCGCAGCCGCAAAGCTTTAAACCCTGAGGATCACTCTCCTTGGTTGGCGTGAGTACCTTGTGTAATCCCTGTCGGCTCGTTTGTCTTTGACGGAACGGCACTTCACCAAACTCGAATGTAGCCTCGAAGAAGCGCTGAGGTGCACGTCTAATCCAGAACGCACCTAGACACTAGAGGCAGAACCCAGAGAATCAGATCACCCGGAATCCAGAATATCACGAATTCAGGATCCAGGATTTCAGTCAACTCTGGGGTGAGAAACTCAGAAGACACCTTACCCAAATGCCCTCCTAGCTCGATAAAACCAACAAATACAGAGTATACAAACACTACAACTAGCCGTCACTTATTCTTTTGGACCCTTGGACGGTGGGTCACTCACACACTAGGCTCACTCGAGTCTGAAATTCAGGGGCCTAGCTCCCCTGAGACTCACACAAACGCGCACCACCTCCCGTACAGGAGGAAAATACAATCACTATCAGTTACCTTTCCCTTCACACAAGCAGTCAATACAAAATCCTGGAGGCGACTACCTAGCACCCCAGAATACCCTCTGGAATAATATGAAATGGGCTACCACGAGCACAGCAAGTGACCCAACTAGGATATGAAATAGGTGGATCACTCCAGGAAGCATGAGGCCTTCGCTGGTCCCCACCTAACTGGACTTGAGTTTGCTGGAGTCCACACAGACGGCTGTCCCTCGCCGTTGATGTGCCCTTAGCGTCCCGCGGTCGTAGTCTCGGGTCCTCCGGATTTCCGTCGGCAGGCTTGGCCGAAGCCACTTGCGCAGTACAGGGTAAAAGGAACTCTGTTTGTCTTTTATCAGCTACTTCTCTCTCTTACTTCTCTGTTCTTCTGCATTCTTCGGGCAAATATCTTCATTTCACTATACTCGGGGTCGAATATCTTGTCTTCAGTATACCTTGGGTTCAGCGGTCCAGACTTGCGATCGGCTTGCGATTCCATCGTCGCAAGGCGTCCAAAGTGCCAAATGCGGGTCCTTGGACTTGGGTTTGTATGGTCCTCGGTTCCCTCTCGACTCCTCGAAAGTATCCAGTTAGCAGATCCATAGTCGTATCTTCAAGGTCACGCATCACTTTGATTGCAGACCGATTCCGGACTGACTCGAAAACTCAGAGATTCATGATACTCTGGGTCGGTCTCTGAAATTCACTGGAACTCAGGGGAGTCTTCTGGGATCCTTGGTGATTCTTGGGTGTTGGCTTGGGAGACACTTGGATTCAATGTGGGGAGTCTGGATTCATGGTCACACTCAGGGTTCGACTCTTGAAGTCCTGGGTCACTTGTTCATCGGGGGTGATTCTCAGGGTTTCCATGTAGCACTCTGGGTGCCAAGTCGTATTCTTCACAGACTCTTGGGTATCTCCACAAATCCAAACACTTAGCGGGTGTAGCGGCCTCCGGCGCAAGTTCACGGTGGTAGTGGGTTGAGTTTTCCGGATATTCTGGTCCTTTGTAGTACTCTGGACCACAGCAAGATGAGGTGTACTCTGGGATACATTCTCCAAAGACACTTTCCGCCAGACTTTAGGCACTCATCGTAAGGGAAAGTCCGCGGCTGGACTGAGTGTTCTTCTGAAATCTTGGGCGTGCACTCCCAGGATTCACACTTCCAGCCAGTTGGGCCCATCTGCGGTCAGGTACTGGATTCATCCCCTGGGATCACTTCTCTCCCACAGTCGCCATCCGTGTCACACGGGTACAGCCGCGCCGCATCCAAGTTATCCACCAATCACAATTCGATACAAACTCCAAGTCGTGGGAGTGACGGCGCGTCGTCGGCAAATTCTGAAACCGCCTCGTGTCACCACCGCATTGGCTGAGACCAAAGATTTCAGGCGGATCTTCAAGGCGGATCTTCAAGGGCGCCCGGTAAGCATACAGCCGACGGACGGACATCGCGCCCCCACTTAGTGAGACCTAGTTTGTGCATGTGATAAATTTAAACAGAGTTTGTTTTGCCCGAATGACGCAAGTGGTGGAGGTCTTTGGCCAGAAGGTGTCTTGGCGATCATCCACACAAATTCAAGCTAACATATCAACGTTGTCAGCGTGCCTAGGTGCGACGGCAGTACAGTTATTTCATATTAAGGTTACATCTTAGGGTGTATTTGATTTTTCGGGTGGAAGGTGATCCATTCTAAGGTTTAGGCAGGGTAATTGTATTGTGTGCTTGGGGGCATTGGCGTGCCCCGGTGCATTGTGTGATTATTAGTACCGGTTCATTGTGGACCTAAGTCCCAGCGTGTGTGTGAGTGCCTTGGATTCGGACTAGGCTCTAACCGAGCCAACTAACTCCAACCAACCGGGTCGTAGCTTGACATGTAGAGAAGAAAGAAGAAGCTGGTACGAGCCTCGCCCAGGCTCAGACAAATAAAACGCGAACTCGGCCCGTACCAAGGCCGATCGGGAAATAACGGGTGTTGTGGTTGTAAGCCGGAACCAAAGAGAGGAAGTGAAGGCTATTGTGTGTGGTGTTGTGTTCATTAAAGAAACCCCGGGGCATTTCACGCTGTGGACACGTGCGGAATGGGACTTGCCAAGTGGGGAGCGAGTTTCGTCTGGGAACACCTCCGGAGACCTTCAACATCGACAGCAGCTGGTGTGGCCCACCCGAGTATGGACCCACGGCGTAGACGTAATCAAAAGAACCGCCAAGAGGATCGCAGAGTAGGGACCACACGCCTCGCCCGACCCAAGTCGGCGCTGAGCCAAGAGGCCAAGAGGCCAAGACCAGCGAAGTGGAGTGGGAGTCTTCGCTTAGTGGAAGGAGCTGAGCGGAACTCTTGCTGCGCTAAGCAGGGCTGAGCCAAAGTGGTGCAAGGGCTGAGCGAAGACCAAGGCCGAGCGGTCTAGCAACCTGAGCAAAGAGCACGGGCGCTTCGTCAGAGTCTGTAAATTGTTCGTGTGTAGTGAATCTGGCAAACATGTATTGTGAAGTTACACAATTTTTAACTTTTCATCGTGAAGGCCTTAACAGCTACTACTACTAGTAAAAAAGTGTTGAAGATCTTTTCACTTGTTGTAAGCTGACTTACACGCGAAGTTCTTCTTCCTTGCACCAACCATGATCTCCTCAAACTACGAAGCATTAAATTACATCAGCTACGGCAATGAGTGGCAGCTCCCTGGGTTAGCATAAGATACTATTCGGTTTGCACGTGGGCAAAGATTCGGGGTGCAAACTGACGTAGTATGCAGCCATTGATTCGATTGAATACATCGATTTCATTGTATTGAATTGAAACCCATGTCGGCACAATATACATCGCTACACCTACACAATGCTCGTTGGAATCAACCCCGGTGGTTGTCCAGTGACCGAGCACGAGAGCCTATTTTAACGCCGCTCGACCTAGGCAAAAGAGACGGAGCTGATGAAGTACTGGGCTCCTTAAGGGCCCATTATTTCTACATATTCGCGATACAATCTGTAGAGTAGTCAGAATTCAAACGCGTTTACAAACACTACTTACAGCAAGCCATAGGTCGCAAACACTGGGAGACATCTTGCAATTTGGATAAAAGCAACATGTGTTTCGCATACACAGGAGTAATGGGCGCTCTCCCTTGCTCTCATGGACAGGAAGGCTCATTAAATTGATTAACACACTACCAACGCACGCATAATACAACAAAAGGTATGCATCAGCACCTTTTGGCCCGGATCTTCTCTCATCTCTAGCAAAACCCCGTCCCTGGCAGGGCTGGCACGACGGGTTTAATTATTATGTTATATTTTAGGTTTTATAGTAAAATCCTGTCAACATCCGAAAAATACCATAGGTTCTACTGGATTTCAAATCGCTTTCACAGGTCGTTCAGAAACAAAATCATCCTTCGTTGTCAAAATTCCATAATAAAAATCGTGACGCTACAGCTCTTGTCGATTGCTGACAGATCTTTAATAACAGCACAGATGAATGCACACAGTTAATAGCGATGACTCTGTTTTAAAAGGACTTCGCCAAACATGGCTAAATAGATTATACGTGCATGTCCTTGTAAGTAAGAACTCAAGAAACTCCATTCTGAAACACACCACAATAATTACAGCACTAACGTTGCGTTAAAAAGTCGTACAAGCATACCCATGGAGGACACGAAGGTGAAACCATCATAGAGCCAACCCTAACTAAAAAACTACACTCATAATCATACTTTCACCACTATTTTCAATGCTCGCTGACAACATGGTATTTCAGAGCCCGTCGACATGAACTATTAGGTATTCGGCCTCCTAATATCCTCCTCAATTCGCACACCAGGCTCGTTATGTGCTTTGCATAGGGAACTACATCAACAAGGACCGAACCAGGAAGAACTATCAATAATGCAGTAGCAAAGCCTAGTCAATAAATAAAAACTAGGTTCTATTGGTTTAAACCAAGGTAAAACCAAAAACCTAATTCGTTTTGAAAAAATCAACAGGTTTTACCAGCCCTGGTCCCTGGTGATGGAATTTTGAGTTTCCGTACACCACTATCCTGCCGGTGTCAGCAAAGTCTGAAATTCAGTAAGGCTAACGTGAAACAACGCTGTAGATAGATAGGAAGTCACGATTACAATTCACCACTGGCTGCTCCACGATGGGACGGATGGAACCGAGTTGGTGGGCGGCATCATCCGCAGTACAACTACAGCGTGGTCTCCACATTTTAAGGCGAGTCCCATGCTCCCACGGACGCCTCGCCGCAAAGACGATGGCGCAATGAAGTTGACCGGTACCGTGTACCCGATTGTATTTACATGCACTTCTTACACCGAGGCTTTTTTACGAGACGATAAACCTAACATGTTTTTCTTGGAATTAGGGGCTTATATAAGAGCTTAAGAGCTTCTGAAATGGACATGAAGCCAGCAAAAAAAGCAGTTTCAGCGCTTTTTGTAGGGTCGCAATTGTAAGCTGGGAATTCTATGTTTTCTAATTTGGGATCCTGACTTTACTGTCTTGAAAGAACTGAAACGTCGCTTCGCGTCGGAATTGAAGCGGCTATTCTTGTGTCCACTATAGCGCGCAAAATGTTGCTAAGCCCAGGGATTTTTCCGTTTTCGCGCCCCCCCCCCTGTGCGTGATTCTAAATGGTCACCCTAACCCATTCCAATAACTGATGTATCCACTTGGTAAAAAGTAAATAGGAGTAATAAAACAGAGTAAGCTAAATAAAAGCTACATGGTTATAGGGGGGCTTCGCCCCAACAAGAAGCTTGGCCAGCACCAAAGGTCAATTGATGAGCTGCCTAGCAAACTGGAGCAGAGAATGGAGCATGCATTTGACAAAAAAGGTGTGGCAGCTGGCAATATTACGAGAGTTATTGCGTGGGGAAGAAATTCGATCGTTGTTAAACGAAGTTGGGCTTCAACAACGTCTGTCGAGCAACGCCGTGGTGCCAGAACCAGTTCCAGTGCACTAATATCATGTCTGGGGCGGGAAAGCTCATGTGCTACCTAGATAACTTAGCTTTCCGAGTATCGATCCCCTTGGGGCATGGAGGCTATGGTGGTTCGGAAATCCAAAGCTCAAGTACCCCGTTCAAAGGAATACCATTGGACGACCTGGATACACCGCAGAAAAAAGCAACGCTGTCAGAATGGTCACTTATGATGCGGCACGTTATAAATGGGGTCGAGGCCAAGCTGGACGCATCTATGCCAGCAATACGTGACCAGAAACATGCAATTGAGCTGTTCAACATCGGATACGGTACTCTGTGGTTAAGCCCAAGCAAACGTAAGCGGAGAGCTGAACATCTTAAGCTTACCACTGTTTTGAGACTTATCCGACAAGCCGACCAAGAGCGAAGCGAAGAAGACAGTCAGCCGCCCAAGCGCCAGAGACTCACAAGCCAGTCCGACTGTTCGAGATTGACAACCTAGTAGTAGCTATAATCATACAGTACACTCATTTACACTCGCGTTAGTACCGTCGAGCTGATCGCAGTACATGTAGTGAGACGGAGCGTTGAGCTAGCAAACCTTGCTGGCGTAGAGGGTATCCTAAAACTGAAGTTGTTAGCGTAAGTTTATAACTATATAGCAACAACAAACACAAACCTGGTAGTACGTGGAGTTCCGCCTACACCCGGCTGTCGACTGTTGCAGTCACCATTTGGTCTGCTGGGCTCGATACGAGCTCTATCCGCTGCACGTACCCCTATGTATGGCACCTTAATAAACGTTTATCCAATCAAATTGTGCCTTCATACCCTCGCAGAATCCGTTTATCGATAAATGTATAACAACGATTAGAGCATCTCCACCGGTGCTGAGTAAAACTAAAAATAAATTGCCTTCAGATCCGTGCTTACAACGGCACAACCGTGCTAAAGACAGTGCGCAGCTCCACCGGCCATTGAGACCCGCAGCCAGCGCGTTAAAGCTCTTGGTTCGGCGCCAGAATGGCGACGACGAGTCCTAGCTGTATAGTCCTATAAAGATGAAAACGGGCCCGGCAACACGTTGTGAAAGACCCAGAGATGACGTAGCATGGGCGGTAGTGCGGTATGTGACGCTTGCGCTGCTTCGAACGCTTGACTTGGCCCTACGGCTGGTTGGTCGACATTTACTCAACCTTGTACTCAAAGTCTCCTCCGTTAGCAAACTTGTGCAACAATTTGATCTGCGTAAAAAACTGGAGCACTTTGCTCAGCATTTACTCAAACCGGTGGAGCTGGACAAAACTAAAACTAAAACTAAATATTGACAGAAAAGAGGTAACATTTAGTTTTACTCACGACCGGAGAAGATGCTCTTAGTATTAGCCGTAAGCACACCAAGCTGTATTGAAAACTCACGTATCAAGTGCGGTGGTAGGGAGCCAGGGAGCCTATTAGCAAGTTGCTCAGTGCCCTTGCTCAAGGCTTGATTTTTATCCAATGAGAGGCGGTGCCTAATCGTCGGCTGCAGACTTACATGTACAGCGGGTGGATTAATTAAGCACCCGCATAAAATTGAGTTTGTATGAAAAGCGACACACATACAAAAATCAAGTTTAATTGCGATGCTGAAGTTGTTGAGGTTAGTATCGGTCAATACTTGGTTTTGTCACCAAGGCTTGCACGCACTGCTGCTTGCCGTTTAGGCATCGACAAAACACACTGTTCAAGTACCTTATCGTCGATACTGGTCCAGATCTCACGCAGATTTACCTTTAGGCCCTCGATCGATGTAGCAGGGTTGCGATTGAGATCACTCTTCATGATGAACCATAGCGTTTCGATAGGATTCAGATCTGGGCTCTGAGGAGGATGTCCTAAAGAGATCAACTTCAGCTCTCGCCAGCATCCAGCTGTAAGTTTGGCTATGTGTGCTGGAGCGTTATCCTGCACAAACAGCGTCTCGCCCTTAAGCCCCAAAAGCGCCTTAGTGATCGGAATCTCTTGGCGCTACAGCTTTCGATAGTACTGGCCCGTTACCGACTCCTCGCAAAAATGCAAGGTACCTACGCCGCCAGCCGTGATGGAGCTCCAAACCATCAGCGATTTACGGCTCGATTATAATGTAGGTAGAACGCACTTAGCATCGAACGCCTCATGAGGACGTCGCCACACCGATACACGGCCAGACGTACCGTGCAGCGCGACACACGCTTTGTCGCTAAAGAGGACTCGCCTCCAAAACAGGTCCTTCAGCTTGCCGAAGCTCTTTGCGTACGTAAGCGAGAAGCGAGTCCATGCCGACTTGAGGCACACAAGCCGCGGTGGTGCTTGGGGCTCAGTTAAGGCTTCTTTCGGGCCGAGCGGCCATGAAGACCCGCCTCGTGGATGCGGTCGCGTATGAGGTCGCTGGATACAGGTCGGCCTATCTCCTTGAGACTTGGGCGGCCAGCACGGCCGCACTCACGAAGCGGTTCTTCTCGACCTCGCGGACGATGCGTCGGTCGTGGCGGAGGTCCGTGAAGCGTGGTCGCCCCGGCCGAGGGAATATCTTGCAATGACCACGCTTCTTTTGGTAGGCGATGATAGTGCGATAGCTGCGTCTTGGCATTTCGAGATGGCTGCTAATCTTTCTTGTGCTCAGGGCAGCCTTCCACTTCTTCACGACGCGAGTACGGTGATCATGCGAATAGTGACGCCTAGTAGTGCGAGCCATGGGGGGCTGGGGGGCTCTTCTGCAGGAGAATTAAGAAGTGCGAGAACGAAGGAGTGCGGCAAGCTCGCTATGCAGAGCTTGCTCCTCGACCAACATTCGTGCAACATCCACCAAATCTATACTAAAATCAAGTGTAAAAATCTGGCTGCTTGACAGCCATACCATGAAATCTCCGACCTCCGACCACCTCCGGCATGCACAGAGCCAGTCCAAGTTAGTGTAAAGATCATGTATTTGATGCTTAGTTGTGTATGCGGTTAGGCGAACTACATTGGGATGTGTTGTGCCCAGAGGGCGTGCGATGAGCTGTTTGCAGCAAGTTTATAGGCGCAGCCACAGGCTCTGAAACGGCCTGTGGGCAGCGAAAACTAATACTAAAATTAAGAATTTTAAAATTGTGTAAAAACAGCAAAAAAACTAATGAGGCCGTTTCTCAGCCAAAAGACGGTACGGAGACATGTGAGCACTCGGCCGCAGATTGCCAAATGAGGCCGCGCTCTGAAATCGCGGTCCACTATTTGAACTGCTTGTCCTTTTTACGATACTTTTGACGCGTAAATACGCCTGGTCCTGTGTGGTTTACACAAAGCATGCATATTAAACCTCAAAAGCAAGGTTATTCTCTGATGGTTGGTCTCTGGCTGCCACAAAGGACCAGGCGGCCTCACTCTTGTTTTTTTGGCTCGTAAGGGACAAGTCACTCGCTCAACTAATGGTCTGCCTGCTCGGTTGACTACATGTTTGTATGCTTGTGTGCTCGTACGATATGCAGCTGCTACCGCTGTCCATGCGTAGTATGCGAGCTTGTGTTGAGGTTAACTTTGCTGTTCCGCAAGGAGGTTAAGCTTAGTTTTCGATGCTGTACTCAAATTACATGCTCGTGTACTCTGGATGAGGTTAACTTTGCTGTTCCATTTTGGAGGTTAAGCTTAGTGTTCAATCGGTGCTACTACTGCATATCTCTCTGCCTAAGATACCTAAGCTTGTAATACACCTGATGTTTCTCCGCCCAACTTATCCCCCCCGTGTTGCTCAGCGTGTTGTCTTCCACAGCCTCGTACTCGATGAACTTCTTGCGGACCAACAGGCGGCGCTCTTCCTCAAAAGCAGTGATGACCGTTTTGTTGATGTGTGTGCGAGACTCCCACGTAGGCTCCCAGTTTACCAGGTTGTACGTCTTGCCCTTCACACGCTTACAGTTCCACAGTTCGCGCACGTGGTGTTTCTTCTCGTCGTTGTCCTTGGTTTCTTCGTCGTCGGCTGGAGGCGGGGCAAGCAGCCACTCGCGTACGTCGTCAAGGTCCGCGCGGCGTTTCTTCCGCTCCGTCAGGGCAACATAGATGACGTCGATGGGTTCGGGCAACAAGCTGGCGGAGGCGACGACTGAATTTCATGGTGAGTCGTAGATGCCGGATTGCTTGATCGCTAACGCGGATGTTGTGCGCCTTGCTGGAAGCGATGCACAAGGCCTTGAGCTCCTTCCTGGAGCTGACGATGTTCTTGACAGGCTTGGCGACGGGCATGATGGCAGAGGTGGGCGTAGTAGAGTGTAGAAGGCAAAGTGACAAGCGCCGCAGCGACGTACAAGCAAGGACAAGGAAATTTGAATGGCTCGGGGAACGCAATGGTAAATTCATGGGTAATTACGGGCTGACTATTTCTCCGAGGATGTTGGTAGTGTGCGCAGGTGCAGGGCCAACGATGCGACCAGCAGCTTGAAGCTGATTGTAACGGCAGACTTGGGTGTTGATGTGTCCAGCTCTGTAAAGCTTGCGGATGGACTTGAGGACATTCTGGGCCCAGCGGGCATTGATATCGCGGTCCCGCAGAAACGACAGCAGCTCCTTCTCAGCGTTAGCACCAAGCTTCAGTACGTCGTAACGATACTGCGGCGACTTCTCATCGAGCTCGAAGCCTTCGGCAAGGAGGATCTTCAACAACGCGACAACCAGCTTAGGGTTGGACCTCTTCTTCTTCGTCGCAGCGTCAGTTGAGCTCCACATGTGTGGGCCTTAAGCGTACCACGAGAACCAGGCATCTTTCAGACTGGTAGCTGCAGAGGTAGGTCGTCGCTTGACCGGGGGCTCACTGTTACTGACTTTCTCACTCGCTTCATCTTGTTGTGCTCGCTTGTTGTTGTTGTAGGTCGTCGCTTCCATCAGTGTCAAACGGGTGTCGAGCTTTTGGTTGACATTGGTTAACTGTTCAATCAAGGCGGCTTGGTGAAGAAACATGGGATGCTTGGTGATGTCAGCTTCAACGTCGTTACTCTTTATGATTTCTGGTTTGGGATCACAGGCCAGGTGCGACGATCACGCGAACTGCTCACTAACACAGCAGCCGTTCTCCCTCATACAAGCTGCCATACGCTGAACCGCCAGGCCTTCCGGGGCATGCGATTTCAACTCCGGATAGTGGCGCAGAAGGCATGTCATTAGCGTGTCGACTACCCGTGCGTTCAAATTGTACTGCGCAGCCTGCATCCCGGACGAAGAGAGAAATAGCGACGAAGGCACCGATCGGATTCTAGCCTGTGAGACAAAGTCAAACGTGTCCAGCGAGAGAAGAGGCACGGTTACATCTGGATCGCGGCTGCTCAAAACTCGAGCAACCTTGTGGTTTTCTGACGGCGTGTTGAACACGTACGCGAAGGCCTTATTTGCCGCGGTGATGTTCCAGGCGCTGCGGTCGAAGATCCACTGCAACACACATCACAGCTCCATTGGCATGCTGTGTCCCTCCCCGACGAAAAGAGTGAGACGTCAAGCGCTCAGCGACTCCGGCAGCTTTCACAACTTTGTCATAGCTGTGAATACCGGGTACAGTGTCAAGTGTCTTGGCTTCGCCGGCCCGAGACGTTCAGCATGGTCCGGCAGGATGGCTTCCGGATGGTCGATCAAGTCGATGAGCGGGGTGGCCGGTGGAAGCCCGACCTGGCGAGCTGTGGCCTGCTCTGGAAGCAGGCTTAACAGCGACGCTCGCGGTGAGGTCTGGTTGACCAATGCAAGCGGAATCGCAAGAAGTGGGCAGGTGGCGAAATCGTCGTCAGGGAAGAGCGAAAGCCCTTGTTCTTCAGACGTTTTGACGCGGAAAAAGCGGACGGAGAAGATGTCCCCTGAGTCGATGGAGAGATTCGCCTTGCGGAGCAGCGTGAGGTCAGAATCGCGCCCGAAGAGAAACCACAGCAGGCACAGCAGAGCTGCGTCCTCGTATTGAGACTAACAGCAGTTGAATAGAGATGTACTATCATCTGCTGAGAGCCTTCTTCGTACATGCTGGGGCCTTGTTTACGAAAGCTCCCGACTCTCGCTTCATGCAGTAGCGCTCGAGAACTTGACCTTTTTTGAGCAGAGCCTTGTCCACCGCCACGCGGTGCTGGGGGAACCGTTCCAGCAGCCAATTCTTGGCCTGGCAGAGGCACTGCATGACCGAGTGGCGGGCCAAAGGCTGGGCCTTGCGACCCTCTTTGAACGCAAGGTACATTCCAAACTTGTCGACGACAGCTTCCAGGACAAGAGGGGCGCTCTCGCGTTGCATGTACACTTCTAGGTAGTCCCAGCGAACACCTTCCTCATCGAGGAAATTCAAGAAGGAGCCCGCAGCGCTCTCTCAGGCACTCTTGGTATTTGTCGGGGTGAGGTCATTCAGGCTCATCTTGAGTCGGAGATGTCGGAGCTTGCGTTTTATTCGAGAAATATGCGAATGACTTGCTCTCTGTAGGGGGATATCGATAACTTCTGTGGTCCCTCCGACTCAATACGTCGGAGCTGTGGCTGTGGTGTATCCATGAATCAACAAAGCCCTTCATTGGCCAAAATTATTATGTACGAGTCGTTTGATTGGTTAAAACAATTATTTTTGCCATGACATTCATCATTGGCCGTTTCGACATATAGTGAAATGAAGTGAGATCGGAGATATAATTATATTCATCCATAATTTACACTCCTGGCCACAATAATACGGCCACCCCTAAAATCCCCATAACTCTATCAATTTTGCTTATTATGCGGTGCGGTTTTGACGCAAGTAGCAGAACACGGTGCAAATGGGTGCCTGCCAAAACTGTAGTAATTTTCCGCATAAGCCGATTTAAGAAAACTTATATTTGTCAGGCGTAGATTTCGCCTCCGTAAACGAAAGGTCACTTCTCCCCCTCATCGTGCAACTGCATAAATGTTATCTTGAATAAAGTATGTCCCACCCTGTTACAGCAACTTGGTGGCATAAACCCCGACCTTTCACATATATCGACCTCTGCACAATTTATATTTAGAGACGAATTTAGAGAAACACTTTATGTCGATTAAATGTCAGTTTTGGCAGACACCCAATGGCCTGACATGTGTTAACGCTCGCGTTTTTGCAATCTAACGGGAGGCTCACATACAAAAACTGTTTTGGCAAGGTGGTCACAACTTACGGCCACCCCATCCCCATACAAAATCCTATACTAATTGAATGGTTGTACAGAGTGATTGTCGGGCAAATGACTTGAGATTTGTATGGGTCATGTTAGTGTACGCCGTAGTTGGACTAAATCGCGTTGTAGAGGAAAATGAATTCATTGCTCGTCTTAGCATAAGTATAAACTACAGCTCCAGCAAATTGCGCGGGCTTTCGGGTCATTTGAGGGAGATCTAGATGCCAAAGTAAAACTAAAGTAGCGTCGTCACAACGTCCATATGATTTGTGTGGGTATTTTTTCATAAGGTACGGTGCCAGTTGTGTGCAATCTGCCAGTTCCGTGCCACTTTAGCTTCAACCAATTAGAACGTCGTAAACATTTTTAAGGAATCCTATTGGTAAAAAGTCTGTAAGCGCTACCAGCCAGTAAAACCCGCCAAACTGTATACGACCAAGACACATTTCCCGCCACTTTGAGCTCAGTCTCCTATTTCCTGAAGCCTACAAACCACCCACCAACCCCGCAGCGACCACCTCGACAATGTCCGCGTACGAGATCGAAGACCTCAATTCTGCAGTGAAGTGTGTCCTCGCCGGCGACAGTGCCCGCAGTGTCAGCAACAGCACCTCAATTCCGTATCGGACCCTTACCAACTGGGTCGCGAAGGGGAAAATGGGCATCTTCCGCGCACCTGTTCGCCATGGCCCGGCTCCGCTGCTCTCGCAACCAGCGGAGGCATGCCTGGTCGAGTGGATTGTCGGGCGCCAACTGGTCGGTCATCCCGCAAGCCGCAAGGAGATCACCTTCAAAGCCGGCACCATGAGCTCGATGGCCACTGGCCAAACGGTTGGTGGCGGGTGGTACCGCCGCTTTATGGGGCGACACTCGATGCTGGCAACCCGAACGTCTCAGGCGGTATGCAAGGCCCGCAACGCTGTGACGAAGAGCGATCTCGAGCGGTTTTTAGCTCGTTGATCAAGGCTGTGGTCGAGAATCGGTTGGACGCGTCTCGCGTGTTCGACATGGATGAAACAGCGTTCCAGACCAACAAGGGCTCCAAGCGTGTCGTGGCTGTTCGAGGCTCCAAGAACGTTTGGCATCAAGACGTTGCGCTCAATTTTCACCTCACGCTGGTCGCGTGTGGCAGCGCGTCAGGGGGCATGGTGCCGCCGCTTTTTGTGCTGCCGGGGTTGACATCAAGCTCGAAGTCGACGGCTGCGCCATACCCGGAGCTGCCGTCTCCACCTCGAGCTCCGGGTTCATGAATGGATTTCTCTTTCTTGAGTGGCTGCGCCTTTTTCAGCTAGCGTGCCCAAGGACGTACAGAGACCTCTTCTCCTGATTCTGGATGGGTGTTCCTCGCATTACTCCGTGGAGATCATCTTAGAGGCAGCACGGCTTGGTGTGCTTCTGTTGTTGCTGCCTTCG
This sequence comes from Phytophthora melonis, assembly GCA_024211575.1. NCBI lineage: Eukaryota > Oomycota > Peronosporomycetes > Peronosporales > Peronosporaceae > Phytophthora > Phytophthora melonis. The sequence goes on from JAMXKT010000062.1 coordinate 256,433, forward strand.
AACGCGACCCACCTTCTTCAACCACTGGATGTCGCCGTGTTTTCGTCGTTCAAGGCGAAGCTACGCCGCCTAACCGAGATCTACATTGGCGAGACTGGATGCAATTCGGTCGACAAAGAGGAAGCCATCCGGATGGCATGCGCAGCATGGGTAAGGTGCAAGATGGGTGAGAACGCCAAAGCGGGGTTTGCTGGGTGCGGCCTTTTCCCTCCGTTCAAGCCTCGTATGGACATGTGCATCGACAATTTCCGGCGCAATGGGACCCCCCGCATCTACGAAGCTGGCAGCGTGGCTTCGGATCAAGGAGGTCGTGCAGAAGGAGGTGCTCGTGCAACCGCCGTCCAAGAAGTGGGTGCGCAAGACAGCAACGGTTGCCGGCCGTCTTTTTACCAAGGCAACACTCGAAGCGATTGCACAACCGGTGAAGAAGCCCAAGAAGGCAGCCAAGCCGAAGAAGAATCACATGGCAACGAAGGCGATGAAGACAAAGAGGGTGCCATCTCCGGTGCCGGTGTCTATGCAGCTGCAGTTCCAGTCTGCGTCGAAGCACGGTGAGGCAAACCAGCAGGAGGAAGTTGTGTGGGAAGCGATAGTTTAGTAAAACCAAAGAAAAAGCTTTTGCTGGGGCGTTTTCACCCACATTGTCTTCATTTTTTATTTCCTACTTTCTATAGTGATACGATATCCCTCTGTATGCCTGGGCCCGCTGTGATGTCAGGTTTTTGAGATTTACCGATCTCAAACCGTTATCAGAAGGGGAACCCGACTCATGGTACTTAGTATACTGGCGGTCAATCAGTTCACTCGGTGGCAGCCGTCGGTCGCTTTCGCAGTTCTGTGACAGCCCCCTAATGCTCTAATTGATAGCTAGTACACTAGTGTTTGGGTTGAGTTAATGCTGCCAGGTGGAATCGAACCACCGTCCTCTCGGTTATGATCCGAGGACTTTACCACTAAGCTATGGCAGCGCTGCCTCTGAGCACAAATCAGACTATATTTATACACAAATCACATAATATTATGTACCATATTGTGATATCGTATATCCTTTCATACAAGATTTCAAGTGGGTCCAAATCATTTTGTACAGGTTGTTTCGGTGCTGTCATGAGAGCAAAAAGAGATTTGCCCCCCTTACAAAACCACAGATAAAATGCGGCAGGTAACCGGTCCTCCCGTGAATGGGCTTGCAAATAGTCAGCAACTCCTAATTGAGCTCTCGTTTACTGTAGATCTCTGTAAAGCAGTATGCTAACAGACAGGGCTGCCGAATATGGCATTTTTATTTATTAGCGCAGATAAAGCTTCATAAATAATGCAAGGAGCTTGTCATTTGTACCTGCATAAATAATGTAATGTATTCGAGCAATAAATAAATAATGTGGTGCAACTCAACGTGTATTAGACGTACTGTTACTCACACTAATTGACGCGATCGACTGTCGAAATGTCCCAGAAGTCAGCATTCTCGCGCAGAAACAAAATTGTTTCCAGCGTAGCGGGCTGGAGGCTGTTCCGTTCTTGAGCAAACGTGGTACGTGCCACGCTGAAAAACCGCTCGACCTTGTTCGAGGTCGGTGGGATGCTGGAGATGAGGTCTTAGCGAGGCTTTCGCGCCTCGAGCCGGTGATGCTTCTCGAGACGCTGGGCAAACGAGCCCTCTGGTTCCTCTCCACCGTCTTCTGCACCGTTCGTGGTGGCGGCAGAGCTACACGCTAACGCACGCAGCGCCCGTTCCTCTGCAGCGGTGAGTCGGACGCTGCTGTCCTTCAGGACACGCACACAACCCGCTTAAAAATCAGGGCTATGGACGAAATTATATACAGAAACGAAATTAGTATTAGTGAACAATTTCACTGAGTAATAAGGTGGTACATACCGATGTAGTCAGCAAAAGCCGGGTGAGCTGCGATCAGCCCGTCGAACCACACTCTCGCAGCAAGGAGAGTAACATCACTGCCTTGTAGAGCCTTTGATACAGACTCGATGTCTTTCAGCTCGGCATAGAGGTCCTTCAAGCGCCGCTTGCAGGCCGGAGACGGCAGCAATTCCAGGATATCATCGTCATCGGCGCCCAGGAACTTGGCCAGCTCATGATACCGATGCACCATAGCAAAGGTAGAGCCCCATCGCGTATCCTAGCGGATAACTGGGCGCAGCGGGGTCTTGAATCTGATATTAGAGGCAAAAATATAAAAATATCAGTCCGATTAATACAATCAATATTAATATTAATCCGAAGTATTAATAAAACAAAACTTACCGAAGTTTGGTTTCAGCGTGCGAAGCTTCAGCATGTGCGCTTGCACGACCGCCAAATCGTCGTCGTACTGCTCAAGGTGGCGTTGCACAGCCCGGTTCAGCCTGTGACTCGCACAGCCAATCAGAGTGAGGCGAGGCGGGTGAACGCCTTTATCGTCCAGGGGTGTATAGCGCGCTATGCCGGACCGAATGGAATTCGGGTTCGAGTACCAGAGATTGTCCACGCGATAAGCAGTCCACGGGACACCGAATGACCCGGGCCTGAAACCGCTTGGACGCACCGAATCGCACGGATGCGGTCCGGTGTTTTGGCGTGTGTCCTTGTGTCAACCCCTATAGGTATCGTTTACCTTTGGCGGACCGGATTTCACCGAAGTGAGTTGTTGCAATACAGAATAAAGTCTGCTGGGTGTGTTCCTGGGATAAACCACACCGAATGAACAGAAGGTCAGACCGAATGGAAGGGATCACTGTCAGATCCGTAATTCAGACCAACCAACCACACAGAAATACAATGCCGAGCTAAACGTCACAAAATATACAGCCACCACTTATTCTTTGAGACCCTTGGGTGGGGGGTCTATACACCAGTCAACTTCGGAGCCGTCACCCAAGGCACTGGTCAGCCCTGGATGCACACTCACTTACGCGCACCACCCTCACAGAATGAGGGAACAATACAAAATATAATTCAGTCCTATCACACAGTAGTCGATCAATTCGGTCTGGGGGGTGACTACCTCAACCACCAAAGACACACAGTAGGGAATATGAAATGGATGCCCGGTTAGGACACGCAAATAGGAAATGAAGCTCTCACAGGTCCCTCCAGGGCGCGAAACCCCAGTCACTGCCGACCTCGCCTTGGTACCTTTGAGTCCCCACTACACCGGTGCTCGCTACACCGGTGAGGCCTTGGAAGCGTCCCTAAACGTACTTAGACCGCGCGCAGGCAGTCTCCCGGAGGGCTCTTGAAGACGAGAAAGTCGAGGCTCTACTGCTGTCCTCGGGCGCCAGAATCGTCCGCGTGTTCTTCGGCAAATTGGTTTCTGTTTAGAGCTTACGTTTGGCTAGCTATCTTCTATCACTTCGCTGACTTTAATGTAGGTTTCACTATGTTTCGCTTGTCTTGAGTATGCTTGTGCTTCTTGGCAGTGCTTCAGTATGTTCGTCTTGTTTTCGGTATGCGGAGACTTGTTGACGGCGACACTTCTCCAGGTACACTCATCACATGATGACAGAGGTACCTGGATACACCGTCTCTTCGTCTTGGAACTGGACTTCTCCCTTGGATGTGCGGCCCATTCGGTACCGCACGTGGGCCTTGGTGGATCTTGGTCTCATCCGGTCGGGATCGACGCCGCTGCGTAAGTGCACGCGGCGCGCACTAGACTTGTTCTTGGTGCGTCGACATCCAGTGTGGGCACGGTGGACGGACCGAATGAACGATCTGGTCCGTCCCCATCCGGTGCGGCAATTTCTCCATGCTGTACGCCATCACCGGGTGCACCACGATCCGGTCCGGGCGACATGAGGCTTCATCCAGCGAGGTCTTGGGTGCGCGTGATCATGTCTGGTGGGGTAGATTCAGTGGGGTAGCCCGGCAACTTGACTTGAGCCAATGCAGGCAGTGACCAGGATACGTTCACTGGTCACACTTTCACGCCTTGGGCCTATCCTGCAGTTAGGGAAGTCGGCGGACGGACAGGATGCGTGATTCCGCACCGAATATGAGCGCTCATCCGGTGGGCGCATCTCCAATCCTGTGAGCCCATACTTACTGCAAGTGCCAGGTCCCACCAAATCTCCATACACATCCACAATCCACACGTCACACTCGTCTCTACCGGACCTCCGCCTCATGCGACCAATCACACCTCACCATAGGGTCCACGTATCCATGGGGTCGGACATGGGTGCAGATAAAAATCTGTTTCCACATCGTGTCAACCGCCCCTCTGCTCAGGTTCTTTCACAGAGGATCTTGCCACCGAGGTGACAGGACATGACCAGAACCACACACGATGGCTCCCACTCCGAATGGGGGGTCATACCGAACCATAAAACCGTTGGGAGGGTCTTTCCGAGAACACAAGTCATCCAGCGCCCCGTCTCCATGGCGGGTCTTCGCACGTCACAATCCAACTGGCGGAAGCAATCCACCGCAAAACACAGTCCATTCTCCATTGAGCGACTCATCAGCGCCATGTCCGAGGTGAACGACGCAGCCGAGGCGCCTGGCAGCAAGCCATCGAGCCCGGCACAACTTCCGCTAGCTCCTCCACCGGGAGGTGGTGACGCGGGTGCCAACTCGGGCTCGGGTGGAAGCGCCGGCGTCTCTGGCGACAAGCGCGCGTCCAGCAGCGGCGACGGTCACGGTGATGGCCCCAACCCAAGACGGGGAAGGGCGCTACGACGTCCAAACGCGCCGCGCACGGCGACGAGGGCGCAGACGCCGAGAATGAGGAGGGTGCAGGAGGGAGTGAGGCGTCCTTCGCTCCCGCGTCTCCCAGGCGCCGACACGTGCTACGACAATTTCCATAATTCCAATTAAACTTGAGTCTTCTTTCATCTCGTTGTCTCTGTTCTTCCTTGTTCGCATCAGCGCCGCACTCTCAAGACGCCAATATCTCCCCGTAATGCAACAAAATTCAAAACAATATCCAGTCCTCATGAGCTTCGAGACACACTGCTTCTCCTTGAAGTTATCCACAATTACCGCCTCCACCTTCCTAGCGTGGGTCGAGCACGACACCAACGCTAGAAGAGGAGCTCATCTTCGTCGACTACGGCGTTGGCCTCCATGAGCCGCACGCTCCGCCGCAGCTCGGGCAGACCCTTCCGCCTCCGTTCCGCGTTCTCGTACGCCGTCACCAGCGCGTCGTATTCAGGCGACAGCGCCGCGCGTGACAGCCAGAACGTCTCATACGTTGCTGTCAGCGCGAGGTACTGCACCTCTCGCTTCTCCACTCGTTTCCCTACGATATCAATCACAGGCGAGCCCGCGTTCGTGAACGCCGTCTCCTCTCCGCCGATGGTGACGCGTTCCACGAAGCTCGTCTCCGGCAAATCATCCTCCTCGAGAGGGCCATTATCCTCGTTTTCGGGCACGCCGTCCACTCCTTCGGGCACGTCACCCACGAAGGGCCGGCTCCACCGTCCTTTAAACTTCTTTAACCTGTTGACGTTCACGGTCACGACCTTGTCGGGATGTCGATCCTGTACGCGTTCTCCCCGACTTGGCCGAGCACCCGATAGGGTCCGTGCCAAGAGAACGCGAGTTTCTTCGTGTTCCGTTCCCCTCTCCGCGCTCGAAATAGCTGGTAGACACACATCACACACGCGTCTCCCACCGTGAACGTGACCGCCTTCTGCTTACTCAGCCGTCGCTCATGGCGGTCTTGAGCTTTCATCAGCTGACGCTCCACCATCCGTCGCGAGTCGTGCAGCGACTTGTACAGTTTCCGTCTGTACGCCGCCACCTCGCTCGACTTCCAGTCCGAGCCTGTGTTCATGAACGCTAGATCCAATGTGAGCACCGGGTCCCGACCGTAGAGGCTGAAGAACGGCGAATCACCGAGGGCTTCGTGGTACGAGGACCGGTACGCGAACAACACGCGCGGCAAGTAGACGTCCCAGTCGTCCTGAGACTCGTGCACGAACATGCGCAGCATGCCCAGCAGCGTGCCGTTGAATCTCTCGACCAGCCCCTGTCTCAGTGGGTGGTATGCCGACCCGAAGAGCTTCCTAATGCCCAATGTCTGGTAGAGCGAGCGCGCGAGCTCGGACGTGAAGTTCGCTCAACAGCTTCTCGGGCACTCCGTGTCTACAGATCACACCGTCCACCATGACGTCGATGAACGTGATCGAGTCCAGCGCAGCCACCGCAAACGCCTCCACCCACCTGGTGAAGTAGTCCACGAAGACCAAAATATACTTGTTGCCGCGCTCCGTCTCGGGCAACGGGCCTACCGCGTCCACCACCACCAGTGAGAACGGACCCGACAAGTCCATGACTGGCATCCTCTGCATGCGTCCGGCCTTCCACGGCCGTGACCCCTTTCCGCCATTACATATCGGGCAGCACCGCACGTACTCGGCCACGTCCTTCTTCCATCCGGGCCAGTACGCGTGCCGCCGCACCCTATCCAAAGTCTTCTTCTTGCCCAGATGGGCCGCAAAAATGTCCGCGTGACAGTGGTGTAACACCGTCTCGATGAGCGGAAACGGAATGACCGGCACGGAGATCGTGCTCGCCGGTCCCGCCCATGCCTTCAGATACACACGGCGCATCAGCACGCCATTCTTCACCACGACGTTGGGCGACATCCTTAGGATTAACACGCGCAACTGCACGTCCAGCGAGAGGGCTCCGCTCTCAAGGAACGCCTTCATCGCATCCATCCACGGCGTTCGTCCCTGTTCCTCGACGAACTTCTCGCTGTCGAGCCCGAACGAGTCCGCATCGGGCGGGAATCCGTCTCCGTCCTTCCGCTCTCGTCCTCCTCTTGCTCTTCTTGCGTGAGACGCCTGCCTTCGTCTCGGGTAGCCTCGTCGGAGTCATGCACGACTCCCGACCCGCCTTCATTGCTCTCACGCTCCCCGACTTGGACGGCAATACCCTCGCCCTCGCTTGGAGTCAGAACCGGTTCCTCTTGTTCGTGCAGACGATCCCGTTCGTCTTGCTGCTCCCCGACGTCGACGGTAGCACCTCGCCGACCGTCGTAGTTGGCCTCAACACGTCCTGCCGACGTAGTGGTCGTCGCCCTTCCGTTCCGTCATCTCCCTGACTAGCGCGCTCCCCGACTTCGACGGCACCACGCCCGATGTTCGTCGTAGCAGGGATGCATACGTTCTCAAGCCTCAGCGGCCGCAGCCTACTCGGACCACTGTCTCCTTGGCGCCCGGGTGGGTTGAGCAGGTCTCTCATCGTCACGGCTCCAATGACGGGCCGCTGTCGAAGTCTCGACAGACCGTCCGCATGGCCCATGAGCGCTCCAGCTCGATGGTGAACCTTGAATTGCAGCTGGGACAGCTCCATAGCGTGCCAGCTTCGCATTCGTCGTGCGGGTGTTCTCGCTAAAGATCCACGTCAAAGCTTGATGGTCCGTGTACAGGTCGAACTCGGCGTGATCCAGGTAGCACCTGAACTTCCTCGTGGCCCACACCACGCCCCAGCACTCGATCTCGGTCGTCCCGTCCGTCCGGTGGATCCAGTTCCGCTGTGAACCCACGAACATCTTGCTCGCGTAGGCAATGGCCCGATCTCGGCCGTCCACCTCTTGCATTAGACACGCTTCCACTACCAAGTGGGAGGAATCCCCGTACAGCTTGAACCTCTTCGAGAAGTCCGGGTAGACCAGGATCGGCGGGCGCACCAGGCACCGCTGCAGCTGGTGGAATGCCGAGTCGCAGTCCACGTCCCAGTGAAAAGCCGTCTCCTTCTGCTTCAGACGCTCCAACGGCGCGGCAATAGCAGCATACCCCGGAATGTACCTCCTAAAGTAGCTCGTTAGGCCAAGGAACGCCCACAGCGAGTGCAAGTCGTGCGGCTTTGCAATGTTCAGTACTGCCTTCACCTTCTCGGGGTTGGGCAGGATGCCCGAGGGCGTCACGGTGTGACCCCGGAAAGCGACCTGGTCCCGACCCCAGTGGCACTTCTTCATCTTCAATTTGAAGCCCGCTGTCCCGAATCGCTCCAGCACTTGCCGAACGCGGACCAAGTGACTCGCAAAGTCGTCGCTGAACACGACGCAGTCGTCCAAGTACACGAGACACGTCCTCCACTTCAAGTCGACCAGCACGTTCTCCATCAAGCGCTCAAAGGCCGGCACCGCGTTGCACAACCCGAACGGCATGACGAGCCACTCGTATAGGCCGAACTTGCTGGTGAAGGCCGTCTTCTCGACACTCCCAGGCTCCATGGGCACGTTCCAGTATGCGGACGCGATGCCCATCGTCGAGAAGAGCTTTGCCCGCCCCAAGACGTCCAAGATGTCGTCAATGAGGGGCATAGGGTAGCTATCTTTCGCCGTAACTGCATTAAGCTTCCTGTAATCAATGCAGAAACGAATTCCACCATCCGGCTTGCGTATCATCAACACGGGGCTTGCCCATGGACTTGTAGAAGGTCGGATGAGGTGGAGCTCCAGATACTGCTGAATCTCTGCCTCCATCACGTCACCCTCCGCCTTGGACACCCGGTACGGGGGCTGCTTGATCGGAGCATGCTCTCCCGTGTCGATGCTGAACGCTAGCAAGTCCGTCCGTCCCGGACGCTTCGACGTCTCCACAAACATGTCCTTGAAGTCATTCAACATGCCAGCGAACAACTCCTGCTGCTCAGCATTCATGGCCGAGTCGCTGAAGTCGGCTTGTAGGTCTTCTGCCGCGGCCTTCGCTAACGCAGCTTTCATCTTCACCACGCCATCGTCTGGCGACGGTGCCTCCCCAACCGATACCGACCCCACGACCCTTTTCACGTCCTCCGGCTGGGACGGCTTCTCCTTCTCGAACGAGAAAGCCGACTCGGGCACGGCGGATGCGACCGCAATCACAGCACCCTCGCAGATGCCCATCTCCTCGGTCGAGGCATTGCAAACCTCGACCAAAACCTGCCCTCGACTCACCGTGCAGAGCGACCTTGCCACCCGCAGAGACGCTTCGCCTCCGGTGACGCCTTCGACCAACACGACGGAGCCCTGCCTGGCTCCTCCACGAACCTTCGACCGGACTAACGCCTGCGAGCCAGGCTCGAGGCACACGGTCGACGTGATGCGCGCGGCGTACGACTCTTCGACGCGCGTCTCGCCCAACGGGATCACCTCACCCGTATCCTTCAGAGTCATCGTCTGCTCCTCCATGTCGATCACGGCGCGGAACGAACGCAGCGTGTCCGTGCCCAAGATCGAGTCAACATGCAGGCGGTTCACGACCGCGAACGGCAACAGCTTCTCCACAGAGCCGAGTGTCACGGGTAGGTCGATCACGCCCTTGATCTGCACCTCGTGCCCCGTGACACCGTCTAGTCCTCCCGTGTACGGCCTCAACACCTCAGCCGACCGTCCGAGCAACTTGAGCACCTTCTTGTCGACAGGACTCGCGATCGCGCCCGTGTCGATGAGCATCTCCGTCGGCACGTCGCCGAGGAAACCTCCCGCTAGAGCTTCGACGCCGCCGACACTTCCGATCACACGTTTCCCTTCGGGGACGACTCGCTCGTCGTCCTCGTCACCATCATTCACGGGCCGCAGCCCTGGCCTCCGACGTCCCGGTCGTCCCACGGCAATTACCTCGTGTACACAGTGGGGCTCCCTTCTCCAGGAGCCTTGTCACGCTCCTGGGGCCCCGCCAACCCGCTCCTCGCGTTGCCGTCCATGAACGACACTTGCTTCTTGGTCTTGCCGAGGGCGCTATCCTTGCCCCCATAAGTCTTCGTAACTCCTCGCCGCGCTCGCAACTTGAGCTTCTCAGAGATGGCCGACGCCTCCTTGGCGTAGTAGTCCTCGGCCCAACCCACCAACACTCTCAGTCGTTCCTCCTCGACCCCTTGAACGAGACACGAAGGCGCTCGTGCAGCCACTTCTTCTCGTCCTCGGCCAGGTCAGTCTCGTCACGGGACGGGGCACCTCCTTGTCGGCGCCGCTCCCACCTTCCCCACCGACTCCTTGACACATCGGTGAACGACCTTTCGTACCACCGACCGACTGTTGAGCGAGACCGTTTTGTCCTCACGGTCTATCTCGCCCTTGGTCTCGATTTCCGACGCTGCACGATTCGCAGCGAGACTCGAGCACACGTTCCGCGCGACTTCTTGCTCTACCGCAGCCTCATCTTTCCCTCGGTTCCGTGCTGACCCAGTAGTCCTCTGTTCCAAACCACCGCTCACCTGAGTCGTGGCACTCGTAGCCTCGACGACCCCTTCGCGTGGTGTAGGGCTGTCAGCGACGGCCGCCGACGGGCCTGTCGTATTTGCTTCTGGTCTCTCATAGGGCCCGTGCCCCTTGAAATCCTGGTTGGCGCGCTTCGCCTCACTGGATACCGCCAGCGTCTTCTCGTACCACTCCAGCTAGTACTCCGGTGAGGAAACGGCACCTCGAGACACCTCCTTCGTTCGTTCCAGCTTCTCAACTGGAATCCCGAGCACCCTGCTCATTTCTTCGATGCTCATCGTCTTCTGCCTAGCGGCGTTCTCCTTCATCCGCCGCCGAAGCTCCACCTCGTCACGGGGGAACAACCGTTCCTCCAACTCCTTGACGTACTCCTCGGGCTCGTCGCTCGCCAACTTGTACTCACCCTGCTCGAGCAGCTTCAGCTCTCGGTCGGTGAACAAGCGTCCGTGGCGGGCCTGAGACGCCCTGCCCTTGGTACTCGTGGTCGGAGGGGCTCCTCCCTCATCATCACGGACACGAGCGTCCAGCTCGTCCGTGGGGTCTGCCTCTGTCACGGAGGAGATCCTCTCCTTCCAGGCACACTCGGCGTCCTCAACGTCATCTCGTGGCGTGCCTTCGCCAGCGTCCACCTCGCAGGGCAGCCCGCCAGCCTGTCGGCTCGACACCACATCTCCGTCTTCGTTAGCCTCGGGGCTTTCCGTCGCCCCCTTGGCCTCAACCACTTTGCTCGCCGCGGCGGACACCATCACGCCGTCCGAACTATCCTCGTCATCCTCCACCACGGCGCATTCCCTCGCACCGGGGGCGTATTTCTTGCCAAACATGACGGCATACTTCCTCGCCGTCTCTGCGTCCATCTTCCTCTTGACAGAGCTCGTCTCTCTGCCGTCCGTAGTCACCGTCTTCACGACGAGGTCAGCCGCACCGTCCTCGCCCATATCCATGTTCTTGTCTTCACCAGCAAGTGCGCCTCGCAGGGCCGCACTCACCTTCCCTCCCGCTGCATCTCCAGTAATGTCCGTCGATTCACCCGCGGCACGCATGCCGCCTTCTCCGTCTCGCGGCACGCTACCTCCGCCCCGCCGCGCATTACGCCGTTCGTCAGCTAGCACCACCGAAGCCACGATGCGTCCCGCTGTGTCGCCCGTCAGGCAAGAGGAAGGAGCGACACTTCCTTCCCCTTCCTCCTGCCCCCTTCACTCGCGGGCGGGCGTCTCCGCGCCCTGCTCACCAGCCTTCTCCATCATCACCCTGAGACGCTTCTTCCACGGACACTTCGCCATGAAGTGGTCCGTGCTGTCGCACAGGTTGCACGCCCGCGGTCGGAACCCTTGCTGGCGGTCACCGCCTCCGCGGGCTCCGTTCGTCGGCGTGCTCGGCAGGTAGCACTCCATCGAGTAGTGCCCGTACTGGCCGCACCTGTTGCACGTGCCCTTCGCCCGCGGGTACTTCAGTTGACTACAGCTACGCCGGCCGCACCGGCCGCACACGGTCTCGCCTACCTATGTCCGAGTGTCGGGCCCCATGCGAATGTTGAGCTTAGGCGTTCCGCTATCATCGCCGTTCGACGCGGGGGTCGAGGAACTGCTTGTTGCGAATACCGTCCGCGAAGAACTCGTACCTCATCCTCGGCTCGTTGTACTGCAACGCCTCGCACATCCGGTCGATGCGATCGCCCCACTCCTCCACGGACTCGCCATAGTTCCGCTTGGCGGTCCTGAGCTGGTGCCACATCTGCGCCGGCGTTCGGCTCACGAACCGGTTGTGGAAGCGCACCTTTAGCGCCTCAAAGTTGACGATCTTGGAGTTGTACCACCATTCCTGCCCCACCTTACCCTTCAGGCACTGTTCGAACGCGGTGAGTCGCAACGCGTCGTCCATGCCTTCCGTACAGGCTTCGCACGAGTGCCAGAACACAGCCGCTCGTTCACTGGAGGCCGACTCCGAGTGGAACGGAACGATCACCTTGACTGCATTCCGAAGCTCATTGGGGATCCCTCCCATGCGGAAGCCACCCGGGGCAGCGTCTCCACCTCCGACAGATAGGGCTCCTCCGCCTCCCACGAAGTCACGTCCAGGCGTCGGGGCCAGACCAGCAGGTCGGGCCTCCTGGGGCGTGAGACCATATCCGTAATTCGCGTTTGACGCCGGCGCCACATACGGCCGGTAGCCAGACGGCGCGGGCGCTGCCGAAGGAGCCGCTTGGGCCACCGTCGCCGTGCTCTGCACTGGCCACATGTTCGGCCGACTCACAGGCCCAGCCGCCCCTGACACTGCCGTCATTACCGGTTGGAAGGGCGGGAAGAACGCGCTAGCGGGCGTCGACCCTCCACCTCCGATCAGTGTCGGTGCGATCGTCACGCCTCCATGCGAGGGGATCGCCGCCATCGGTAGCCCACGCGCTTGAGGCATCGGGAACAGCACCCACAGTCGGCTGCGTCGTCGGCTGCGTCGTCACGTACGTCGCCGGAGCGTGACTCGCGGACGATCCACTTGGTCCCGCCGTACTCGTCGCCGGAGCATCCGACCAGCGTCCAGGGAACTGCCGCAGGGCCTGGCGCACCACCTCGGTCAGGTACGCCTCCATCGCCGGGTCCAGGCTGGGTCCTTGCGTCCTCGACGACGCTCGCGCAGCGACAGGAGCGGCCGAAGCGGCCGAGCGCTGAGGGGCGGCCCGCCCCCAGCACCAGCGTGCGAGCTGTAAGTCGCTCCCGACGCCTGAGTCGTTCCCCGAGCTAGAAGCAGGAATCATCCGTGGGGCCCCGACCGGCTGCTGCCCAGTCGAACACGACGTTGCCGTCGCCACGCCGGCCTGGCCCGTGTTCACGGGTACCGGCGCCGTCGGACCTTGAGGCTGCAGCGTCGACAGGCGAACGGTCCTTGTCAACACTCGGGCCAACATGTCCACTTCGGGGTCGCCGCTCGACGCGCGGGGTCGGCCGACTCCATCGTTCCAGGACCAGCAGTCGTCACAGCCGTCGGGGTCGGGTGGGGCCTCGTCGTTGCCGCCGACCGAGTCGCTCTCTGAGAGGCAGACGGAGGCGGGACCGTGCCGGCCACCACCGTCCGCGCGTCAGCCCACGAGAGGACGGACAGAGCCCTCGGGCGTCACGGTCATCGTTGCGCCGGATCCCCACCGTTCGCGTCGTAGTCGAGGCCGGACGCGACGTTCCCAGCGGCGCCATCCCAGGCGCGGGGTCAGAAATCCCAGTTGCACCCGTCCCAGCCATCGCCGACGAGGCGCCCACAGCAGGAACGCCCGCGGGCGAAGGTCCCGCAACCGTCCGCGGTGTCACCCTTGTCGGCACGTCCGGAGTATCGCCCCCGCCTCCGCCGAGCCCCTTGCGCCAAGAAGATCAGGAAGTTGTCCAACGCGCGACGGCCCTCACGAGTCTCAAGCAGGTTCGGACGTCCCACCCCGGCGTCACCTTGTTCGAGGCTCAGTCTCCTCTCCGACTCGCCCACCGGAACGGCAGCCATCTCCGCACCCGGGGTTCCCTCGGTCAGGGCGTCCACATCGCCCGACCCGTCGTTCCCGGTGTTTGACTCCTCCGTGACCGGCTCCAGCGTCCCCTGAATGGACGCGCCCGGGCCCGAGTCCTCTTCGTCTTCGTCGCCGCTGAACACGTCGTAGGCGCCCGTGAAGTTGAAGCTCAGTCCAGCGCTTTCGTCTTGCGACGCTTCCCGCTCTTGCCCGTCGTCGGGCCCCCTCGGAGAGCTCATTCTGCTCCCCACCGTCTTCCTCTTCTACTCGCCTCGATTCAGGCGCTGCTCCCGTCGGTGCGAAGTACCCTGCTTCTCCACCAACTTGTCGCGGTCCTCCTCCGTAAGGGTCGCGTACTCCGGCCGACAGAGAGCAGACGCTAGACTTGCTGAAGCAAAGACACTAGAAGGTAAAGACAGACTCCGTAAAATGCAAAAGAGTTGATTGCACTACAGAGGAAATCCACGACTGAATCCCCCTCTGCTGCCTGCACGGGTGACGGCTACCCCGCCGACCCGCTTCCTAGCCTACCACCACCTCTTAGGGGCGCCACCCCTCCTGGGCACGAGCCTCCTGGCGTCCATGACACTCGTCCTTGGCGGCCGGCGACCGAACGTTCCACACCCAGCCCGCCACCTCGCGTCATCTTTGCCTTGAAGAGTGGCACAGCCACTCACACTTGATACGCTTGCCCACCTTGGTCCTGCTTAGCTTGAAGACGCGCTTCTTCCTGCTCCAGGGCTCCTTCGAGCAACTTCAAGAGGGCTGTCAGTCCAGGTCTCAGCCGTGACCCGTGACAAGTCGCAGTCAGATCTACGCAGGGCTCGTTTTTCGGTTTCGCTTGAAAGGGTACGTGGGCCAAACTATACAGTTCTTCGGTACGAAATATACACTTTTAGGTTCAAACCATACAGGTAAAAATACTATCGCCGTGCTCGCGCTCCGCGCGTACCAACTTCTTGGCACAAAACCCTACCGCGCTTACGCGCGGGAATCGGCTCGCTGCGCTCGCAAGGTGTTATGTACCAGTGTATGTGTCGTACAGGCGGCCCCGTCAGATTCGGCCCAGCGATCAGTAATATACCTCGTACAGATAGTACTTTTGTGCCTGAGATTTGCTCCTGCAGTCATACAGATATACTGAGATAGATTAGATTTGAAGGGAACACGACGTGGCGCCTCAGCAATGGTTGGCTCATGTCCATTTTCGGCGAATTCAGTAACTCAGTACAGCTGCATCTATGTGCAGCCTGTACGAATTTTACAACCTTGCACTCTTTATGAGTACCACTCTGCCGAATCAGGCGGGGCCGCCTGTACTGAAAGTTGCCCATATGTGTATAGTTTGGACCTTTCGCCGCTTGAAAGCCGGCCGTCCTTTTACCGTAAACCACGGGTTCAATGCAACACGTGTAAAAAGTTCCTTCCCTATACAAATTGTTAGCAAATTCTGAGTTTTTACCCCGTAAAAACTAAACGAGATCAGTCATCGCATAATTTGGGGATTTGAAAAAATGCGCAGCCTTTTCTATAAAAAAAGTAAAATAAAGATGGTGTGTAACCCTCATGTATCTAATCCATGCACTGTTTTTAGGCGACGACTGACACTTTTTACGGTGTTGCACTGAAGCCGTGTCACACGGCCCGTGTGTTGCATTGAACCCGTGGTTTACGGTAACTAATACTGTAGCGGTGCAGCAGGGCAGATGCTGCGGCTGCGAAGCAGGCGCAGGAGATGCCCGTAGGTCGTACGGGTGGCACTATCAAAGTCAGGTATAACGAAAATTGATTTATTTGCTTTGAACTATACCTTTTTGTCAGTATCAAACGATTATACATGTCCTTATGCTCTTTGTTTCTAAGTAGAAACTCAACTGCGAAGAAGGCGGAGAAGATGCTCGTGGAGCGTGCGGATTAAGTTCATCAATGGCGGTCAAAGGTGAGTTAACCAATCCTATCCCAGCCTTCGCGAAGCCCTAGTGTATGGGGATGGGGTGGCCGTAAGTTGTGACCACCTTGCCAAAACAGTTTTGTATCATACATACAATGTATGTGAGCCTCCCGTTAGATTGCAAAAACGCGAGCGTTAACACATGTCAGGTCATTTGCACCGTGTTCTGCTACTTGCGTCAAAACCGCACCGCATAATAAGCAAAATTGATAGAGTTATGGGGATTTTTAGGGGTGGCCGCATTACAGTGGCCAGGAGTGTAGAGGTGGGCGCTTAACTAGAGAGATTGGGCTGGTAGTTTTTCGTCCGTCGTTAGCTGCCACTAACTAAAGAGACGATTCGCGCCATTCAAGCAATGAGACAGCGAAACTAAAATAAGCAACACCAAACATCAGAAATCAAGTTGTATGCGCCCACCGTGGTCCAAGTAGGCACTGCCTATATATAATCGAGGTCTCTACATGTATAGTTAGCAATTAACGCAAACAGAGGATCTCTTCACGTAGAAATCACGTTGTAGTAATACACACCCTCAAAGTTGCACGCACCGGTACGACGTTATCTCTTGAACCGGAGCCACCACACACGTTACACACTCGCCGTCGCAAAGGTACAGCTGAGCCAACCAAATATTTCAGGTTAGCGTCAACGTAATCCATAAGGCAGCGAACATATCGTACCAAAACGCGAGGTTCTCGAGCTGAGCCGGATCGACAGCTTGGCCTGCTTGTCGCCTACACGCGGAAAAATATACAGCATAGCTTGACGAGTATTAGGAAAGTTACGATCATAAGGGGTGAGCCGAGGGCAACGCACCAAGCTTCACGATGGT
This sequence comes from Phytophthora melonis, assembly GCA_024211575.1. Classification (NCBI taxonomy): domain Eukaryota; phylum Oomycota; class Peronosporomycetes; order Peronosporales; family Peronosporaceae; genus Phytophthora; species Phytophthora melonis. Next base: position 272,854 of record JAMXKT010000062.1, read on the forward strand.
CCAGACCAACTCGATAGAGCCGATGGCGCCGCCAAGGAGGATAACCCGCGGCCTTGTAGATAGAGACGCAGCAAACGGGTAGATCGTCGTCACAACGGTGCGTTGTTTCACCTCCGAGGAAGCACGTTACACGGAGGTGAAACAACGCACCGTTGTGACGACGATCTTGTCGGTTTCAGCGGGTTTGAACACTGCAAAGTCGTCATTGCGGCCACTCTCTAGGTAACACACACACACAACTTAGTACTGGACATTGGTTGATATCAGCCCAAGAAACTTACATACTCATGAAAAGGATCCACTACAAAAATGCGTAAATGAGAGGGCTGCTGATGCTTTGCAATTTTTCTCGGGTAGATTTTTAAACGGGTCATATGCGGGCCAGGTCAACTTTGGGTCAACCGGCATGGTGTCGCTTTCGTCTTACGAATGGCTTGATACACACGCTGATCCAACAAAAACCAATACATGGAAGCATGACACGAGCCCACTTTGAGCACCAAATCTGATGAAGGCTAGATGGCACCACGGGCGTGCTTCGAACGTATCCTATTGGCTTGTGCTGCTCTGGCGTATCCGGGCGTCTACCTGGAGCGTTAGAGCCGCACGCCGCCTTGAGCTCCACTTCGCGTTTTGAGTCGAGCAAAGCAAGATGCCCAAGGAACGACGCAGCCGACGCCTCTTCCTGCTCCAGCAACGGAGTACTCCCTCCTCACCGCCGACGTCGCGTCTGCCGCCTCTGGCTGCGTCACTGGCGTCGCGTTCTCCGATCTCGACGGCTTCTCCGGGGACACCGGTTGCTGTAGCTCCGTCGGGCACTGGGTTGACCCCTCTGTCGCAGCGGTTTTCGTCGCTGGTGACGTTCCTGTCACCAAGTCTCAAGAACAAGTCTCTGCCTACTCGCAGCCAGCACTGGCTCAGGTCGCGATGGCCTCGCTGTCATCAACGCCTACTCCATCGGAGATCTCGACTTCTTCTGTGCCGTCGACTCCGTATCGGGAACCAGCCGAGATTGCGGACGACTGGGTGAACGTCCGACGTGATCTGGACGGTGCGAACGAAGCCTGGGAACGTGGTGGACAGGGTGCTGAGGCTGGTGTCGTGACGAGTAACGTGGACCAACCCCATTCAACGGTCATCAACGTCGGGGGTATTCCTACACTCGGGCCAACGTGACCCGGCGTCGCACCACCTATCGGTGCAGTGTCTACCGCCGGACCTCATGTCGTGGCCGGTGTGAGCTGGAGCATGATGGTATCGACTTCACCAACTTCGTCCCGCATACGTGTCGGAGCAATCCCGTCGCCACCCCTGGTACGTCGAACGTGACTGAGCTCATGAAAGAGCGTGTTGACGAGCTTGCAGTGACGGATCTGGACAAGACTGCCAACCAGATCTGGCGCGTGGTGAATGACGAGTTTCACGTCGGTCGTGAGCACGCTGTACTCTATGGACTGACTCGCGATCAAGTCGTCTCTCGGGTGCATCGGACGAGACGTATGCATTTCGGAGGAGACGTTCATGGCCAAATTGAAGTCCCCCCTTTGGCGCTGGTGAACGGATCTACGATGAACTTCTTCCAGTACCACTACAGCTACCGCGAAGGAGAGCAACTACATCGTGTAATCGGCTGGGCTCACCCGACACTGCTCCAGCTGATTCGGTACCGCCGGACGACGTTGTTCATCGATGGCACCTTCAGGTGTGTGCCCCGACCCTTCTATCAGTGCGTTGTGGTCATGTGCCACGACCGTGCTTCCGGGTGCTACGTTCCTGTTGCGTACACTCTTGCTACTGGTCGCTCGCACACTACCTACTGGAACATCCTGCACTTTTTGGTCGTCGCCACGGACCACAACCTCGACCCGGAGTCGATCACCTGCGACTACGAAGCTGCTCTCATCGGCGCCATCCGGGACCAGCTGCCGAACACCGCGATCAACGGGTGCCTCTTCCATTGGAAGCAGGCACTCCGCAAGCGCATCAAGGCGCTGCGCATTGGGAACCTGGAGGCAAGAATCGCGATGGAGTCCGGCAGCATGGATATGCTTACCGTGATCCCTGTGAACCAAGTGAAGACCAAGGTATTTGCTTATGTCAAGAACCGAATCCAGCGACGTTGCCAGGAAGAAGGACTCGAGTATTCAGCTGCCAAGTGGAGCGAGTTCTGGGTTTACTTCAATCGCACTTGGATTGAAATGTTTCCTGTGGAGCTGTGGAACGTTCACGGCCTTAATCATGCCATCATCAACCGCACAAACAACCCATTAGAGCGCTTCAACAGGGAGTTGAATGCTGCCTTCTCGACGCCGCACCCGAACTTGCCAGCTTTCGTGGGGGTGATCAACGAGTTGTCATGCCAGCGCGTCCAGTTTCTGGCGGATGTGCGTGCAGGTCGTGCCCGAGCTCCGCGCCACCCGCCCTACGAGCTCCCGATTGCTGTGAACCTCTCGTAGGAGCACAGCAGCAGCAGAGCACGGGTTGCTTTTTGCGAGTACTACGCCGACTCGTACCCTTGAATACCTCCGCCGCTCGGAGCTGCTGGGCGCTTCTGGAGTACAAGAACACTTCGCGATTGCAAATGGATTCGACCTCACACTCCAAGGTGGGCCAGTTATATGGATGTGACGTATGAGGACCGACTCAGTGGTAACAGCCAGTTATTACTCGTAGTCTAGCAAGTGGTAGATCTATCATGGTTGAATACACTTGACTTTGAACCTCGAACCCTAGCGCCTCAGATTTTTTCGATGGGTTGCTTTGCGCTTCTCTCCAAGGGCACTGCATCACGCTGAAGCATTCAATGGATTGTTGCAATTCTGCGACCACGAGCTCGGTGGGAGGCAGCTCATGGTTGAATGAAGTGCCCGAGACCGAGTTGCGGGATCGGCAGACGAGTATCCGGCCGAGTTGTGGTCGTCGTGCGTGTTGCTTTCGCCGTCCTCGGCGTGCAAGATGTGGGCGTGCAACGCCTGGCCAAAGAGATCGACGTCGTACGTCTCGGGCGACAGGAGAATCTGTTTCGGGTGGCCTGCACGATGATGTATCTGCTTGTCCGAGAGTAGCAAGCCGTCCTGTGCCTTCTGCTGCCACACCGGCAACTTGTGCAGCGACGACTTGAGTCTGTGCACTTGGCGTGGTGGATGCCGATGACGCGGTAGGGCTAGCCTGCTTGCTGCGCCAGCTAACAGAGCCGCAGCAAGAGACGTGTCGAGCGTGGACACACGGCCCGAGTCGATGGGCACGTGCATCACACCCGCGAGCTTCTGCAGACTGGCTGGCAATACGATCTTGTCGAGTCCGCTGGTGTGACGAGACTGAACGAGGTTTTGCCTCAACCGGTCATCACCTGCATACTGACCTGCCCGAATCCGCCATTTTGATTGGTCAAGACCGAACCCGGACCCGGCTGTACGCCGTGCGACAAGACCTGAGCTGGAATTCGGCTGTGTTCCGCGGAGCGAAGTGCACTCAAGCCTAGGATGGGCCCTTCAGGCCTGGAAGACTGCATTCAGATGAGAGACCCTGAACGCACTCGATCCGTCCAGGCCGCCCCCGTCCTTAAGCGGGTTGACACATTGAGGCCGTCGAAAACGCCTGCACGAACGTATCGTGTACGGTGTCCCGCCTCGCCTAGGCCCTGAACGCACATGAATTTCGTGTACCCGGAACTCAGCCACCCCAGTGAAGTCGCGTACATGGTGTCCAGACCGCTGGCCACCCGGAAGAAATCCCGCCAAGTGCCCCACAACCAAGCGAAGAGTCGACCTGCCCTTGGCCGCAAGGCTTTGAGCACGGTTTCAGCCTTGGCCGCAAGTCGCCTTTGGCTGCAGACCTTGAACGCTCTGCGTTCAGGCCTGCCGACTCTGAAACCCGGTTTCAAGGAATGCGGGCTCAAGGTCTCCCAAGAGCCAGTCATGCACATAGACACGGGCACATTGAAGCTGGGCAAGAATCCAGTGGAGCGAGTCTACGTCAACAGTTCCAGTATACTCAAGTCAAGATATTCGCCAGACGCGTGGCGAAGAACACAGAAGAACACAGAAGAACACAGAAGAACGCTACGAGAAGAGATACCTTTACACAAAGCCTAGCGATAGTCTAGCAGATAACAATCAGAGAGTTCGTTTTACCCCCTACTGCGCAAGTCGCCGAGGAATCGGGTCCGCTGTCTTTAAGGACAAGGGCAGTGCGGAGCTCCCCACACACATTCAAGTCCAATTACGTGGGGATCAGTCTGCTCCGGCTGCTGAAGTGATCCACGTATTCCATTTCCCAGTTGGGCCCATTGCGTTGAGGTAAGGGTGGTGTCCCATTTCATGTTAAGAAGGACATCTCGGGTGGTTTAGCAGCAGTCACCCCCGGGAATAGTTTGATCGACTGCGTTTAGGACCGGATTGTATTTGGTTTGTATATTTCCCTCATCTGAGGGTGGTGCGCGTGTGAGAGTGCGTTCAAGGTTGACCAGTGCCTTGATCGCCGATTAGTTGACTGGTGTACGACCCACCGCCCGAGGGTCTTAAAGAATAAGTGGCGGCTGTGTGTTTGTGTATAACTCTGCATTTGTATTGGTTATCTGAAAGTGGTGTGTATTTCTGGGGTTCTAACTTGTGGTAGTAACCCTGGTCCTTCACCCGCTTCTGCGTTCAAGCCGTTCAGAGAAGTGCGTTCAGACAAGTGGACGTTGCGCTCAACGAACTCAAGGCTTTCAACCCCACAGACAACTCGCCTGGTGACCTATCCAGGCTCCCCAAAGACAAACGACACCGATAGGGATTCACAAGGTGCCACGCCACCCTGGCCGCAGTTTCTTAGGAAATCTGCGTTCAAGGTTTACCTTCCCAGAAAAGGCCGTTTCAGTCTTGCCTGACCCAAAACCCCCTTCTGGGCTACCGTTATACACCTGGGCGTAAAAGGTTTTCACCGACCTCGTCACAGCTGGTGCGCGTGCCCGGATTTGGGGTCCTCGGATTTCACCGAGTTGTCTGTATTTTGTGAGAATTGAATAGTTGGGCTTCGTTAACTACTGACCAAGTTTCTATGGCTGGAGCAAGAAGCAAGAAGGATGGAGGGCGCGGTGACGGAGGTCGCGGTGAGGCGACGCGTTAGTCGCGCCGAGCGCAAGGACTGCCGGCTGAATCGCACAAGGACCTGGATGTCATCAATCGGGAAGCGCGTGCGAGGAGGAAGGCAGAGCGGGATGCGAAGGAGGCCGAAGACAAGGCCAAGTCAACTGAATCCGCTGCTCAAGACGACCCAGCGTCGACGGAGGCAGCTGAAGAGGAAGACCTGCGTTCAGAGTCGAAGCCGGAACGCATCCCGGAGAAGCAGGCTCAGGCGACTGAGTCTGCGAAGGCGTCTGAGGAGGCGCCGATGTGGGTGAGCCCCGGCAGCGGATCGAGTCTCAGACTCTCCGCAGCCGGAACAAGAAGAGGAGGCGGTCAAGGAAGCGCCGGCCAAGATCAAGGCTGAAGTGATCGAGATCGAGGAGTCGGATGCGGAAGAGTGTTCAACGCTTGAGGATGCGAAAGCGTCTTCGCACTCACAGCAGAGTTCGTCGAACCAAGCCCCGTCATCGTCGCAGAGTCAAGTCCCTGAACCCGGCGTGTTGCCGCGAGGCGATGCACCAAACCCGGTTTCAGCACCACAGGATCTGAATGCAGATGTGCGTTCAAGCTTGAACGCAGGTGCTGAAACAGCGGACACGACTCAGCTTGATGAGACGGCGGCGAAGAACTTTGTGGCGCGTCAAGTTTACCGCTGGGAGCAGATGCGTTCAGGACGCGTCGTCCCGCCCTCAGTGGAATACGCTTGGCCAAATCCGCGACCAGACTTTTCGGCTTGGCGGGATGCCACGATGGCTACGTCAGACTACTTGCGACGTCGGATGGCGCTGGAGAATCGAGATGAGGCTTGGATTGCTGAGCTACGTCCTGAACGCAGAGTGTTGGGCCTCGCTCAAGACCTGACCGCAGTTGCTATCCCGCCGTACATGATGTCTTCACGTGAGTGTGCAGCGGTCCTGGAGACTCTCCTCTTTGAAGCTGGCTTTGAGTTCGTCAATGCAGTTCCAGACTGGTTCATGACGCATGGGTCCAAGATCAACCCTGGATATGTGCGTTCAGTGGTAGAAGAAGTTCAGCAACTCCTGACATTCGAGCTCATCGGGTGGAAGCAGCTCACGGCCGGGGTGTCGTTCAAGGTCGTCCCAGCCTTGGATGCAAAACCTGCGTTCAAGGGAGAGAAGACTCAAGACACTCAAGCGGTGAAGGATGATCTATCAATGGATGATTACGAAGTCGAACTGCTTGGCCAAGCCTTCGTCTCTCAATGTCGGATGGCTGGGATCCTGGCTCTTCACAGCCCGCGAGGGTCACCGGAGAACGAGCCCAATCCCAAGCGCCCGCAGTATCGCCCAGCTCGTCCGTTGAGTGTGTCGACTCCATCTGTCCACTCGCTGGTCCCCTCGACCGACGTCAGTCTGAACGCAGATGCCCAAGCTATGAGCGTACAAGGCTCGACTTTGAACGCGTCTTCGAGTGGTATCTCCGATTCTGTTCCAAGCTTGATCGGCCCGTCGGGGACGTCAAACGACTCAGCGTATGCGACTTCCTTCCACACGCAGACGTCACGAGACAGCTCGTCGTCATCTTCACTGATGTCACTGGGCCACAGTGCTTTAACGCATATGCGCCCAGGCTTGGTCATGAGTGTTCAGGCAGGTGGGGGCTTGGCCGCAGCGCCCGACATGGGCATGTTTGTGACCAAGACTGTGATCCCCGCTCGCCGAACGTTGCCAGACCAGGACGATGTGGACATGGCTGAAGTGGAGAGTGCTGGAACGCGAAGCAGCAAAACCGCGTCCAGGCGTCGGTCGTCCAAGGCGAAAGCTGCGATCAAGCAGGAGAAGACGGAACCAGAGCCAAGCGAATCGGCCCTGACCTCTGAAGGACGACAGCGATCGTCAGTGAGCTCACGCCGTGACCGTTCCGTGAGGACCAGGTCCAGCCGGACTAGTCGCTCTCTGCGTTCAGGATCGAGGTCCTCATCAGCCTCGTCCGGGGCGGCTCAAGTCGCCTTGAACGTCATGCGCCAGCTCCAAGAGCAGCAAGCCGCGTTCCAGACTCAACTGAATCGGGCTCAACTGGACATGCGACTGGAGATGCAGCGTGAGCTGCAGAACGCAAGCTTCGAAGTCCGTGCGATGAAGGAAGAAGTGTCCCGGGCTCAAGCGGAGAAGGCCCACGCTGAACGCGCTTTCGCCCGAGCTGAAGCTGCACGTGTGGAGGCTGAACGCAAGGCCCGGAAGAAGCTGAACGCAGATCGCGCGAAACTGACTGGTATCCTGAGGTCCCCGCGTACTCTGGTCCAAGTGAACCCGCGGACTACAAGGCGGTGCATGAAGATCACCTCTTGCGTTCGCGTCCCGACGTTGCTGAAGTGGCCACCAAGCTTGCGAAGCAGCAGTACGAAGCGGACCGAGAAGATCTTGAGCGCCACTGGAAGGAACAGCTGAACGCAGCCGAAGCCAAGCATCAGCACGCTGTGGCTGAACGCGCCACCGCCGAAGCGGAACGCGCTCACCGCGCCGAAGAGGCTAACAGTGAGCTGAAGAAGCGCTTGGACTCCGTACAGCAGACGATTCAGAATGTTCTCTTGGAGCGGGAGCGAGAGCGCGTGGAACGGGAGCTGGAACGCGACACTGCGCTGAACCGCCAGAAGTTCCTGGCTGATCAGAACCGTGAACTGCGTGCAACCCTCTCTCAGGTGCAAGCTGCTCGCGTGACTACGGCCCCTCAACCAGTAACCGGAATCAAGGCGGAGACGTCGGCAGCTCCTCAATCGACAACCTTGAATCAAGTATCCAGCGGTGCAATCAATGATGGCGTGACACCCGGTACCGGTTATGTACACTCAAAGAACACGACCGAAGTCGGTGCTGCCCAGCTACGTGCACCCCTAGGAGCAACCCCGAAGAAGGAAGCTGCTGAACAGGATCGAAGTTCGCAAGGGACGAAGACTATGGCGACGTCGAGGAGTTCCACGTCCAAGTCAGAATCTGCGGCCAAGAAAAGTGCGGCCAAGAAATCTGCGTCCAGAAGATCCTCCTCCCGGAAGGGTAGCAAGGAGGACGCAAACCCGCCGTCTTCCGATCCAGACGACTCCGACTCGAGCCCGTCTGGCTCCAGCGATGACGACTCAAGTTCCAGTGACTACAGTAGCAGTTCCAGTGACGATCTTGACTTGGACCTGACCACTTCGACGACGACCAAGGAAGGCACGACCGTCTGGACATATCGACCGTACATCAACTACAATGCGGTTGAGAAGTTTAGCGAAGATGCGTCCGTGGAAGATCGCGTTGGCTGGTGGGAGAGGTTCATCGACATGGCGGCTCAAGGTTCCTGGCCGGACAAGATGAAGATCCGCCAGCTCCGTGGACGAATGTCCTCGTCGCTCAGAGATTGGTACGCTCAGCTGCCTAAGTCCACCAGGCATAACTGGAAGAAGCTGTCTCGTCGGTTCAAGGTCATGTACTGCCGAACGACCGGCTCCTACTCTGAACGCTACTACACCATGAAAGTGCGCTCGGGTGAGGTTCCACGTAAGTTCTTCTACCGGTTGAACGCAGCTGCGGTCAAGGCTGGGATTGATTTCCAGAAGTCATCCAAGCATCGAGAGCGACATCTCCGTCGTTTCATCAAGAAGCTGAAGGACACCCAGCTGAAGACCGCCCTGCAGGGACAAAAGTTCAAGAGTATCGGTGAAGTCGAGCATGCGCTGAGACGTCATGAAGATATCTGGTGCGAGGAGGGTTATGACACCCCCCCCCCCCCGCCGAGACGTGACTTCCGCGCTGACAATGACCCGCAAGGCCGGTTCAAGGGTCGAAGGCCTGGACGCGCTTTCATCGCTCAAGATTCAGAACCCGATTCAGACTCTGAGCCTGAGCGGCGTGTTCGGTTCGAAGAGTTGAAAGATGAGTTCAAGCCCACACCGCAGGTAGCGCTTGCCAAAGGACGTGAGAAGGTGGTGACTGAACCCGCACCCGCCGAGCCGCAGCCTGTATTCAAGGTGGAGAATGTCATGAAGGAGATTTATCGTGTTCTGGATGCTGAAGGATGGCGTCTTCCGCCTCAGCCTGGGAACGTGGATACGCGCTCAGGCAATCCGGATCTGCGCTCAAGGCCTATGTCACCGCGTTCAAGCAACACGCCATGGCAGAGGATCTGTGAGAGTTGCGGGAAGTTTGGACACTCAAGGGAGAACTGCTGGGCGGACCTGGTCTGCGATCGCTGTCACCAACAAGGTCACCCGACGGATGCCTGCCGCGCCAGCCCATGCCCTGGTTGTAACCAGTTTCATCGTGGATACTCGTGTGAAGATTGGAGAGCCATCCAAGATGTGAAGAAGATGAACCGCCAAAGCGCACTCAACGAACCGACTCTGGACGCAGTCCAACGCGGTGAGGCCGACTCTGGGAAGAAGCCGTTAAACCACTAAGCCCGCTGGAAGGGGTTCCAGAACGCGTCGGGCTAAAGAAGACCCCAGAGCTGTGCGCCTTCGCGTACGTCGGCCCAGAGTTGAGAAGAAGAAGAAAAGACCAAGATAACCAACAATGCATGACCATGTTTCAAGATTCATCTCCCGATTCAACCAACATGCGTTCAGACGATGTGCGTCCAGACAATGTGCGCCCAGAGTTTCCGGATCCGGACTCCCCGATTGAGTTCCGGCTTCAGCCAGGTGAACGCTATGGCTGGTGGGAAGATCACGAACCGGAAGATGCACACGAGGTTGCTATGGTGCATGGTGCTGTGAATGATTGTCGGACGAAGATCCTCCTGGATACTGGAGCGTCTGTGAGTATGTTGAGTTTTGACTTTGCGCGTAAGTTGAAGCTCAAGCTCCGGATGCACAAGCAGTTGAAAGTTTCAGGCTTGGGAGGCGTCCCGACATACATCTCAGCCCACGCTGAGGTCAAGATCACACTTGGTCCAAGGGTGGTTTACATCTTCAGGCTTTGGGTCGCCAACATTGGTGAAGGAGTGGATGTGTTGCTCGGCATGAATTTCATGTTCAGCGCGGGTGTGCGATTGTCGACTCGAGAAGGACTGATTCAGCTCCCAGATGAGGAGACGATCTTGATGTATGGTGGACCTGATCGGAGTCGGCTGGGTTTGGATGTTCCTGTGCGACCACCGGAAACCTTGTTCCTTGAACCGGGACGAGGTGCTGTGGTGCGTATTCACTATGGACAATCCAACCCCCAGCGTGAAGTTGTCTGGGCTGGTCGCGGAGATCGATGGGTGACCAAGATCATTTATGCGGCCAAGTCCTGGCCGACTGCGGTCAAAGTTGTGAATATCTCGGACAAGATGATTTGGATCGACACGAGTACCGATATCGCCAGGATCATTGAGTATGGATTCTTCCCTAGCTATGGACGATTTGTGCGACCAGGCACCCGGCGGTATCAGGAGTGGCAGCAACTCATTTATGAGAGCACCATCTCCGCTCAGGCTCAGCTGCGCGCTGATCGACTGCTGCAACTCATGCATGACCAGGCGCCGCCTTGTGTTCCTCGGAAGGAATACCCTTGGCCGTCTAAGGTCATGCTGCGGCCAACCCCTGGTACTGCTCAGGTTCGGATGGCGTCATTGAACAAGAAGCCCAAGAGATTGCGGGTCACCTTCACCGAAGAGGATGCCGACGAGCGAAGTCCAGACGTAATTGAGCCGAGCACTAGGAGCATCGGAGTGCAGACTGATCCGAGTTCAGATGAAGGGTCATGCGCTCAAGGTCTCAGCGTCGCTGCTCAGAGCTTCCGTCACGTGGCGAGTGAAGTTACCACCGCTATGCTTGTCGGGAACGATACAAGCGTTGAACGCAGGTCTCCAGAGAGCACTGACCAGACTGAAACCTTGAACACGGATCTGGGAGAAAATGCAGTTTCAGACTTCTCGTGCCAAGGTTTTGCGAGTACGCCGGTGCAACGACTGGAGGCAGAGTACGCGAGAGTCATGCGCGTGTCAGCTGAAGAGTTGGATCTGGAACCAGCCGTGTATGTCCGAGAGGGCAGCGAGTTGATGGCTCAATTGCGCGATCAGCTAACCATGCTGCCCGAACTTCAGGAGTTGAGCCCGGAATGCAACATTGAGGAAGCAGACGTAGGTGAACCAGGTGTCTCGACGCCGGAAATGGAGACGAAGCTGAGGAAGATTCTGAAGTATCATCGCAAGATCTTTCTGGGCGATGGAAATGCTGCCCCCGCCCCTGCTCGAGGTGTAGTCTGCGATCTGGATGTTGGAAATGTGCGACCAGTAGCTCAGCGCGCGCGACAGATTGCCCCGCATTTGCTGGTCAAGGTCTACGAGTTGCTCAAGAAGCTCCTTGAAACGGGGCTGATTGAGCACTCTGAATCGGAGTGGGCTTTGCCGATTGTTATTGTGCTCAAGAAGAATGGGGTTGACATCAGGATGTGTATCGACTACCGCGTGGTGAATGAGTTTATCAAGCTGTCGCGGTACCCACTTCCTTTGATCGATGACCTTTTGATTGGATTTGAGTCGGCAATGTGGTTCATGAGTCTGGACATGGCTAGCGGCTTCTGGGCGGTATTGATGACTGAACGCGCCAAGCTGATCTCGGCATTTATTTGCCCGTTTGGACACTTTCAGTGGATTCGGATGACATTTGGGCTCAAGAACGCCCCTCTCATCTACCAGGCTGTGATCAACAACTGCCTGTGGGGATTTGTGCGTCTGCCACCCGAGGAAGAAGCTCTCGTTGACCGTGATGTGCTGGATTTCCTGAAACTGGATGGGTATGATGCTGACCGCACATGCGTTCAAGACCCCCAGAGCACCTGCGCTGAAGACTCTGAACGCAATCCATCTGGAGTCCCGGTTTTAACGGATAAGATGACGGCATTTCAGCGCAACATCCCAGCCCCCTCGCAAATGGGTCCAGTGCTTGGACGCAGCTCTTACATCGATGACATTGCTCACGGCGCTCCGACTTGGGATCAGTTATGTGACGACTTGAACGCACTTTTGTTCAGATTGCGGTATTGGAACATCTCAGTGAGTCTTCCAAAGAGTGAATTTGGCAAGCTGACCATCCCATACCTGTCTCACGAAATCAACGCTGAAGGCATCAGAGCCACGCCCAAGATTGCGAAGTCCGTTCAGGACCTGCCGTTCCCATCCACGCTCAAGGGAGTCCAGAGTTTCTTGGGAAGTTTGAATTATTACAACAAGTTCATCGAGGACCTCCCCGTGGTGGCAGCTTCACTCTATGAGTTGACCGAGGAACAAGTGCGTTCAGGCAGAGACCTTGAACGAGCGAAACAAGCGTTTGAGATCCTGAAGCGCAAGATTGTCTCGACTCCGCTGTTACGTCATCCGGATCGCACGAAGCAGTTCGTCATCATTCCACACGCCAATCCCTGGGCTGCTTGTGCAGTTTTAGGCCAGATGCATGATGGAGTGATTCAGCCCGTGCGATTCACTTCACTGGACGCATATTGAACGAGTATGAGCTGCGCTACCACATTGCTGAGAAGGAAGTGTTGGTGATATTGAGGGTGCTCGAGCTGTTCAGACCACTCATCTATGGTTCAGCGTCGCCGGTGGTAATCTACACACGGTACTCAGTGCTGAAATGGTTGCTGAATTCGAATTCCATAGAAGGTCGATGCCTGAAATGGGGTTTGGAGCTGTCTAGGTGGTCACTGGAGATTCGTCGTGTTCAGCGAGACGAGGATGGTCTTGCCGCCATATTAGGGGCGGGTATCACCCCACGTGAACACTTGGACGCAGTTGTGGAAGAGTTGATTCCAGCCAAGGGACGCGTCAAGAAGCCACCTGCGGTCAGCATCGAGATGCTTGAAGCAGATTATCAAGGTGTAGTGCTCAGCTTTGACGGTGCGGCCAAGACCTCAACGCGTGTTGGAAGCTGCGGGTGTGTTCTCTGGCAGCTACCGGGCTGGGAAGTCTTAGACGCACGCGGGTTCATCCTAGAAGATGTAACTGTGAACGACGCTGAGTACCATGGACTGCTGAATGGGCTGAAAATGGCAGCTGAACGGGGAGTCGAAGATCTGGTCGCAGTTGGTGATTCAAGGATCGTGATTCAACAAGTTCAAGGTCTGATAAACTGCAACCAGCCCAACCTTCAACGCAGACTGGCTGAGTACGAAGTCATTCGCACGAAGTTCAAGACCGTGCAACTGGTTCATGTCAAACGCCTTTTCAATCAGGCTGCCGATTACCTGACGTCGAAAACCTTAGCGTTGGGCAAGTCGTGGTGGGTTGAAGATGCAGAAGAACGCTTGCACCTACAACTCGTATCGAGGATAGCTGAACAGGTGATGAGACCCGCTGAAGTTCCGATTGAGGCACAGGTGCACACAAGGACTCTGAAAGCGGATCTGGAAGGGGTGCGTTCAGACTTTGCCACAGCCCCCCTGACAGCTGCGGCCAAGGTTTTGGCTGTAATGACCCGTGCACGTTCAAGGAATGAGGCTGATTCGAGCGGACCTATGGGACCTGTGGAGTATCAGGCAGAACGATGGCGGCGTATCAAGGCTCACCAGGATGGGGACTCCTTCCTGATGCAGATCAATAAGTACCTGAAGGAGAACTTGATCAATTCTCCCACGCTCAGGTCAAGAAGATTGCTAAGTACGCTGACCAGTACGTCCTGGATTCCAGAGAGATCCTGTATCGCCTGGACACAGCTACCCGAGGCCGCCCGAGAGACAAGGAGTCTGATTTGAGATTGGTCGTGCCGACAGATCTGCGTCCAGATGTCTTGCACTACGCGCATGAAGATGTTCAAGGCGGACATCAAGGCATAACTCGAACGTACGAAAAGCTGCGTTCAGAGTTTTACTGGCCGCGGATGTACGCTGATGTGGAGGTTTTCGTGAAGGAATGCACTGACTGCGCATCTGCCAAGGGACGCCCGCTGAACTCAGGACCTTCGCCCGGCAACATCGAGCCTAGCCGCCCGTTCGAAGTAGTGTCCATGGATTTCGTCACGCATTTGCCAAAGTCTGAGCGGGGAAACACGTTTCTGCTCCTGTTTCAGGATGCATTTTCAGGCTATGTGATGTGCAAACCGATGAGCTCAACGACTGCTCAGGATATGGCCGAAGCATACGAGGAGCGTGTATTTCGACAGTTCAGGCGCCAGTTCCAAGTTGCGTCATGATCAAGATCCAAGATTCATGAGCGAAGTATTTTCCCGATTCAGGGATTTGCTTGGCAGCAGACAGCGGGCGACCCTGGCATATCGCCCTCAAGCAAATGGCCAACAGGAGCGATCCGTCCAAACAGTAATTCGCAGTGTCCGAGCTTACGTCGCTGAATCGGACCAGAGTGATTGGGATGAGCACGCTGAGCGACTGATGTTCGCGCTCAACACATCTTTTGACGCGACCAGGCTTGATACTCCATTCTACTTGGTCCATGGCTGGGACGCCCAAGGGACGCTGTCGGCGATGCTTGGGCCCAAACCATCGAGTGTGCCTGAACGCAGTGCCTATGAGTGGCGTCGCAAGATGCAACGAGATTACACCTACGCTCAAGCTTGTGCGGAGGACCTGCAGAAGAAAGCGAAGAGACTGCGTTCAGAGGCTCAAACCCTGAAATGGCAGGAATTGTCTGATCGCATCAAGGCCGGGTTCCAGGTTGGAGATGCTGTCTGGCTCTACATACCCAAGGTTCAGCCGGGTTTGAGCCGGAAACTGGCTCACATGTGGCACGGCCCATTCCGGATTGAGGAGATGCACGACAATTTCAGAGTCAAACTCAAAGTGAAAGACACCGGATATCGCGTGAACCCTTGGGTGCACGTTAGCCGCCTGAAACCGCGCGCCTTGTTCCCCAAACGCCCGACTGAAGAGATAGAAGTGTCCGAGGACGATGATTTTGACGCCGCCCTGCTGCCAGAGGATAGCTGGGAGCCTGATATTTCGAACGACGAGTATGAAGTGGAGAAGATTTTGGATCTGCGCTGGGTCAAGCGTACTCGGACTTCACGTCGCACCCGGGAGTACAAGGTCAAGTGGAAGGGATATGATGAGCCAGAATGGCTACCAGTCACACAGCTGAACTGTGGTGCCCTGTTGTATGAATTCAACCAGGGAGCTAAGGCGCGAGCCCGCTTCCAGGCCATGCAAGCTGGGGATGACCACCCAGGCGTGTAGGGCTCGTTGAGCTCGCGTGCCCGATCGCAGATCGCTGAATGTGTGAAAGTGACTGAACCTGCCTCTGAAACTGACTGAAGCCTGAAACGACACTAAGTGACCCTAACCACGGACAAATGTCTGAACGCGGATTTGACTGAATGCAGATGACGGTAACGATGGATATTGCTGAGTGGAGATATGGAGATTGGATTGTGGAATTACTTGTGTTATGGAGAGAGAAGAGACCAAGTGGAGAGAAGCCAGCCTGCTGCGCGTTGATGTGACTTCGGCGGAGAAGTGCTGGAATGAGAACTGAGAGGCACGACTGAAAACCAGGTTCAAGCAAAAGATAGTTGAACGCAGGAAGATGAAGAAGGTTGAATCAAGGAGGAGAACAGACAAGGAGAGATGAAGACATGTATTTCCGGGCTGAGGTGGCTACGCTACAACGTGCAAATGGAGTAGAACTAGAGCTGCGCTCAAAGCCTGAAACGAAGAAGTGCGACCAGCGATTCATTGATCGCTCTCGCCCGTGTCACCTTCCTCGGCTCCCTCTTCCTCGATTTCCTCCTCTTCAACGTCCTCTTCTTCAACGTCTTCGTCCTCTTCGTCCTCGTCGCTGACCTCGCTCATCTCGTCTTCGTCTTCGTCTTCCTCATCGTCGGGCTCGTTGTCCAGACGGTCGGGGACGATCCAGTTGCGCGCGCGCTGAGGCAGAGGGATTGGATTGGAACGCAGATCAGCTGAAACGTACTTGGTGCGCTCACTCTCGTTGGGCGCAGTTGCCCAGAGGGTACGCGCCGGCTCACGCTCGTCCAACTCGATCAGCTGCTGAGAGAGAGGCTTGGATTCGCCGTTTGAATCAACGACGCGAGGGTCTTCCCAGATCCAGTTGCAGATCCGCTGCGGGAGCGGCCAAACGCCAGGTTCTTGAAACAGCGTTTCAGGAAGTCCTTGATCTTGCGCAGCTGCTTGAGATGGGTCTGGTATCGCCGAATCAGGGAGTCCGTGCGACTGCGGCGAAGCTTGTAGAGTCTCCGAGAGGCGGCGTCACGCTCAAACTTGATCGTGACCCAGTGCAGCAAGTCCCACCAAGCCTGACAGAACTTCTCCATGAACTCGACGTGCTTCTTGAGACCACGCATGATGTCGGCGCTCAGCTGGGACGCATCATGGTAGTACAGCACCTTGGTGCGTTCAGCGAACATGACGTTCCAGGGGAGCTTCCTCTTGATCATCTTGCCCCGCGAGTTCACCGGGAAGAGAGTCGAGTACAGCTCCATGCTCCAGCGTGCCTCGAGAAACTTCATGTCACACTTCTGTGGCGCGTAGTTCGGGAACCCGATGGTCTGAGGCTTACTCTTCTTCTGGTAGAAGCACATCTTGATTCCGGAGCACCTGTAGGAGGTGGTGGTTGCTGGATCGGGAGTTTCAACCACGCTCAACTGCTCCAGTGTCAGCTCCTCGAAAGGAATTCTTGCCAACTTGGTAGCCTTGCGTGGAGACTCCGTCAGCTGCTCAATGACCTTGGCTGTGAGCCTCGCTTTCTTGGCCGCAGATCCAGACTGTCCCCGCTTGGTCTTGGATTGATTCCGCGGCGAACGACGACGCGTAGAGTCCATGTCTTGGTCGGATGCACCTGATTCAAGCATGCTGAGCTTGCGCTTGGCTGTCCGAGACGACTGCGACGCTGGAACTGCACTCTTCGCGACCTTGGGCGCGGTGTCTGAATCACCCGGTCCAACGCTCCCTGTGTCTTCGTACTCAGAATCCCCGCTGCTGCTGGAAGAGAAAGACTCAAGTCCCTCTTGAACTTGCTCCTCGTCCAGTGAGAACCACGGTTCAGGTTTCTCCCCCCGGTCAAACATGCTTTCCAGCCGAACTTCAGCGCTGAGGTAGTACATCTCTGGAACGAAGCTTGACCAAGGAACCGCGTCCAGCCCGTCGCTCCGAATAATGTGGACCAGCATCTGGATCAGAGGCTCAGCATGGATGAGCGGATGAACAACGTGTTCCCCGCTCACGAGCTCCTTCGCGTCCTCGTAAGTGAAGCCATTCCGCATCACATAACGCAAGTCAGGACGAAGCTTACGCCAGATCTGAGGCCCCGGGAGAGCCGCTCGCGCCTCATCCTCGGAACGAGCGAGTTCGGACGATGCTGGGAGAGCCAACTGTGAACTAGGGCGATGGTTGCTTGGACGCAGTTGGAGACCTTTCACAAATTCGTTCCAGGACATTGTCTTACGACTGCCCTTGGGCGCGGATTTCCCCTTGGACGCAGATTGCTTGGAACCGGGCTTGCTGGCCCCTGCCCTACTCCCCGTGAGATCAATCGTTTTCTTGAGCGGAGGGACGAGCTTGGACCCGGAGTCACCACCTGTAGCCTTCTTGCGCTCCGCCACATAGTCGCCACAGTCACACTGAGGCTGATCGATGGCCACCACGTGGATGTTCGTCATCCAGCCAGCCGGAGGCGTGGTGCCGTCTGCGAAGTGGCCGAACAGCTCCTGAAGACGTTTCCAGTTCCCAGATACCGTGACCTGAGGTTCCCGATTCAAGAAGTCACTGAACGCCCATGCGCCTAAGGTCTTCTCTCGGATCTCTCGACGCAGTACCTCGCAGAGAGCCTCAGATGTTCGCAACTGGTCCTTCAGATCGGCAATCTCGTCTGCGTGGGCATTCAGTGCGTGCTGGTGGTCCTCTTGTTGGCGGGTGAAGCTTTCCTTAAACGTGGATTCGCCCTCAGCCTTGGCCGTGGTGACGCGATCGACCTCCCTCTTCCAATACGCCTCCATCGCAGCCCATTCCCGTTTGAGACCATCGTTGGCGTCCATCAGATGCAGCGTCCCTTGCAGGGACGTGATGCCGTCGCCTTGAGTTACCTGTTTCAGCTGACGGTACTTGTTCAAGAGCCGTTTCAGGAAAGACATGGTGTTGATGGTGCGCTCAGCGAGCCGCTCTGATCGGAAGGCGCTCAGTATCGAGGCGAACTCACGTTGCATGACCAGCGACCCCAGCATGCACGCAAGGTTGGGACCAGATGGAGGACTTGGTCGTGACCCAAGCATGGCTGAACGCACATCCGACCCGATGACTGATTCAAGGTCCTTGAAGTCTTGGTCAGAGAATGTCTCGAGTGTTTGGAGTACTTCGAGTCCGCCATACCCGTCGTGGAAGTGCGCCCCATTATGGATCGCATCTGCCGATGCAGGAATCCCCACGATCTGGAAGCGGAGCCTCAGTAGCGAGAGAAGGCGGAGCCAGCCAACTTGCCGGACGCTGGGCGCTCTCGTCAATGAAGCTGAAGCTGGATGCAGGAACGAGATTGGACGCAGAGAGGCCAGCGTACTCAGCGCCGGAGACGATCCGGTTTTCGCGCCACCCAGGCGCGAGAGATGAATGCTCAGCGGGAGTCTTGGTATCTGCGTTCAAGCTGGATGAAACTGCGCTCAAGCCGCTTGGCCCGTTGGGACCCGCGTTCAGCTGACCGCCGCTCTCTTTGGCTTCCGCATCCACGGTGGGGCCCTCCGCAACATCATCGCTGCCCACGTCGACGTGCTGCTCACAGCCGTGGTCATCAATGTCGGCATCCTTGTCCGTGGAGTGCCCTGGACCCTTGTTACTCGCAGAAGACGCCTTTGCCGGCGCCTCTTGCGAGTCCGACGCCTTGTCGACGTCCCCGATTGATTGGCGCGCTCCGGCGCGCCGCCCTCCGTGCGCGCCTCTGGTGCGTCATCCTTAGCCGGTGCCATGCTGCTGTGCCGCTCGTGCGACCGCGAGGTTGCCGTGTTGGTGCGTGTGTGTCGGTGCCGCACGTTTGGAGAAGATTTTGCAATGATACGGAACGCTGGAATGGATTTCACAGTTGGAGACGAGTCTGGCCGCAGTTTTGACCGTTGCTGACTGAGCGGGACAGGGCGGAACAGCGTGCGAAAGTGTGGCAGTTGGTCAGCTGCCCGCACTTTAGAACCGCGTTCAAGCTCAGCCTCGCCAGACTTCGGTCCAGCCATGATGTGCCAGCTCGGACGGAATTTCCTCTATGACAGACCATGACTGGAAGGGACGGTTGTGACGAGACTGAACGAGGTTTTGCCTCAACCGGTCATCACCTGCATACTGACCTGCCCGAATCCGCCATTTTGATTGGTCAAGACCGAACCCGGACCCGGCTGTACGCCGTGCGACAAGACCTGAGCTGGAATTCGGCTGTGTTCCGCGGAGCGAAGTTCACTCAAGCCTAGGATGGGTCCTTCAGGCCTGGAAGACTGCATTCAGATGAGAGACCCTGAACGCACTCGATCCGTCCAGGCCGCCCCGTCCTTAAGCGGGTTGACACATTGAGGCCGTCGAAAACGCCTGCACGAACGTATCGTGTACGGTGTCCCGCCTCGCCTAGCCCTGAACGCACATGAATTTCGTGTACCCGGAGCTCAGCCACCCCAGTGAAGTCGCGTACATGGTGTCCAGACCGCTGGCCACCCGGAAGAAGTCCCGCCAAGTGCCCCACAACCAAGCGAAGAGTCGACCTGCCCTTGGCCGCAAGGCTTTGAGCACGGTTTCAGCCTTGGCCGCAAGTCGCCTTTGGCTGCAGACCTTGAACGCTCTGCGTTCAGGCCTGCCGACTCTGAAACCCGGTTTCAAGGAATGCGGGCTCAAGGTCTCCCAAGAGCCAGTCATGCACATAGACACGGGCACATTGAAGCTGGGCAAGAATCCAGTGGAGCGAGTCTACGTCAACAGTTCCAGTATACTCAAGTCAAGATATTCGCCAGACGCGTGGCGAAGAACACAGAAGAACACAGAAGAACACAGAAGAACGCTACGAGAAGAGATACCTTTACACAAAGCCTAGCGATAGTCTAGCAGATAACAATCAAAGAGTTCGTTTTACCCCCTACTGCGCAAGTCGCCGAGGAATCGGGTCCGCTGTCTTTAAGGACAAGGGCAGTGCGGAGCTCCCCACACACATTCAAGTCCAATTACGTGGGGATCAGTCTGCTCCGGCTGCTGAAGTGATCCACGTATTCCATTTCCCAGTTGGGCCCATTGCGTTGAGGTAAGGGTGGTGTCCCATTTCATGTTAAGAAGGACATCTCGGGTGGTTTAGCAGCAGTCACCCCCGGGAATAGTTTGATCGACTGCGTTTAGGACCGGATTGTATTTGGTTTGTATATTTCCCTCATCTGAGGGTGGTGCGCGTGTGAGAGTGCGTTCAAGGTTGACCAGTGCCTTGATCGCCGATTAGTTGACTGGTGTACGACCCACCGCCCGAGGGTCTTAAAGAATAAGTGGCGGCTGTGTGTTTGTGTATAACTCTGCATTTGTATTGGTTATCTGAAAGTGGTGTGTATTTCTGGGGTTCTAACTTGTGGTAGTAACCCTGGTCCTTCACCCGCTTCTGCGTTCAAGCCGTTCAGAGAAGTGCGTTCAGACAAGTGGACGTTGCGCTCAACGAACTCAAGGCTTTCAACCCCACAGACAACTCGCCTGGTGACCTATCCAGGCTCCCCAAAGACAAACGACACCGATAGGGATTCACAAGGTGCCACGCCACCCTGGCCGCAGTTTCTTAGGAAATCTGCGTTCAAGGTTTACCTTCCCAGAAAAGGCCGTTTCAGTCTTGCCTGACCCAAAACCCCCTTCTGGGCTACCGCTATACACCTGGGCGTAAAAGGTTTTCACCGACCTCGTCACACTGGTCTTGCCCGTCTCGAGGTTGAGCTTCCGCGTGGTGGGGTAGCAGAGCTTCTCGCGGTAGTGGCCGCCGTCGGCCTGGAAGAGCTTGGGCCGGATGAACAGGATGCGCTGGTTGAGGCAGAAGACGCGACAGTTGTAGCGCACGCCGGTGAGGATGTCGTCGTCCATGCCCGAGCGCAGGACGATCTCTCGAGCGACTGCCAGCAGTGACTGGAACGAGGCGGCCTCTCCCCGCCAGAATGAACGTTTGTGCCCATACACTGGTACCAAATTGAGATCCGAATGGGCACACTTCGGTTCGTTACTTTTTCATCGGTCATGTAGTAATGTCAGGGATCGTTCTATTTGTTGTAAAAAGTGCTCAGCGACGGTTGACCCAAAGTTGACCTGGCCCGCATATGACCCGCGAAAAAGTCTATCTTTTTCTCGGATTTCCGGATCGGGCCTTATCTGAGAACTTTATCCTTAGTCCTATAATATCCATCTACGTAGATATCTCCCACAGTCAGCTTTTCAGTCTTGTTTTTGCGGTAGCCGTGGCAGCCACTCCACCCTTTTCAGGGATTATACCCAGCTGTCACGGCTCCGTTGAAGCAGGACTCACCAACACGAGCGATCACCTCCACGAACTACATACCGACACTCGCTTCTCCATTCTGAGCGCCGACGTCTCCCGCGCCCAAAGAGACGTCGATCTCGTCGAGAAGGTGACAGAGCGCGGCGTGCGCGATGGCCATGTCGAAGATCTTGCGAAGCTTCTGCCCCTACTTACCTACGTATACGTCTGAGACGCCGAGGTCTTGAGGAACGTGGCGGCGCACTCTTCAGCGATGGCAAGGGTTATGAGCTTGATCAGCGATGCTATCACGTCCACCTAGAATACATAGTTAAGGAGCCCTTCGATTCGACCTTTTGTTGGAATTGTAAACACCCAGCAAGCCCTGTAATTCATTTTTTTTACGTATTCTACCAATATTGATGCTAAATGTAGCCTCTGAGTGTATTTTGCACGCTCACAAATTGTAGTCATACCATGCGTCACTGTTTGGCGATGTTCACCTTCCTAATTTTATACTAGTACTGCCCTCGAAATCGAGTAACCTGTTAGTTCGGATATAAAAATGTAAATATATAAGGGTCTTATACTTGAAATTTGTATTGAACCACTAATTACGACTTGGGTGGTCCACATATTTTGAATTAACCCCTATTGGGCTGTCCGTACAACGAGTACCCCGTTGCACTACCAGGATTAATCCATCCGTTTTACGTTTTCTAAACGTAAGTACCGCATTCCCTATGTCATCGCATACTATATGTCATCGCATACAGCTCTATTCAGCCAATCAGAGACCTTCATTTTAGCTTCGGGAAGACTTGTGTGCACCAAGGCATTTATATCACAGACCATCTTTATACTTGAAAATTGTATAGACTAGACTTTTTTATGCCAGAATATTGGACAAACTTAGCTAGCCGGGACTCGTTTTGAACCTGGAATCAGGGTGTATGCGATGACATAAGGAATGCGGTACAGGCGTCCCCGCTGGATATGCAAAGGTCGGGCTGAAAAAGTCTGCAAGGATGCAAGCTTTGCACAGGTTTCACGTGCATGCCAAACGTACTGATTTATTCAATTAAAGTTAGTTGAGAATGCGGCGCATCGACATTAAGTCGATAGTTCCCGAATGCTTCCAGCAATTCCTGATCGTGCCGGGAGTAACTGCGTCCCAAGCTTGAGTGGCCCACTTTATAGCTGTAAGAATCGTGATCTCTTGCGGAAGCCCAGCACTGTAGCGGTCGATACTGTCCTCAATTTTGATTCGTGTGAAGTAACCTCCAACGTGAGCCTTTCATTTCCTACTGCCATGTAGCAACTTGCACATGCACACAACTTCCCGCAATGCGACACTTCTAGCTCCGAATTCATTTACCTCAGTGCATTGCCCCGACCAGGTCAAGCAAATCCCATCTACATCTGCACATGATCGGCAAGGTACATTGCCTGGCGCAAGTGCACATCTAACGGGGACGGAAACTAGAAGCCGACGCAGATGATCTGCGAACCTTACTCGTCAGAATTTCAGCCAATCCCCGCTCATAATCTACCCCTCTAAGTACGTCGCTTAATTGGTTGCCACGCAGCGCACTTAAATTCCGTCTCCGCTGCCGCTTCAAGCTCAACTGCCATGAGCGGCCACGACCAGCAGCAGCAAGAGCCCCACCCGCAGGAGAACGAACACGAGCATGAGCAAGATCATGACACCGACACGACGCCCAAGAAGGCCAAGCAGGGATCGGGCAAGCGCCTGAACGACAACCAGCGTGTGGAGATCATCCAGATCGCCGAGAACAGCACGATCTCCAAGCGCCAGCTGGCCGAGAAGTTCGGCGTGAGCGAGGCGGCCATCCGCAAGCTGCTGCTCAAGAAGGACGAAGTGCTCAAGCGCTACTACGAGACGCCCGAGGAACTGCGCGGCCTGCGGTTGCGCGGCAAGAGCGTGCGCTACGGGAACGCGGCGCACGGCTTGACGATGCCAAGGCCGTAGCGGACGCTTACAACGGCAAGACAACGACGACCAGCCACACGCTTGGAGTCCCCGCCCACGTTTACACCAATAGCAAGAGCCTGTACCCGCCCGACGACCCGTGGAAGCACGGATTGAACGCCATGCTGGCCAAGGTCTCGCCGTTCCTTGAGGGGTTCACGCAGAGCAAGGGGCAGCTGGACTCGGTCAATGTGCTGGATGCAGCTCTGGCTGCATCGGCGGATCAGGCGACTGTAGAGGGGTCGATTGGTGTTGAGGACGCAACAGGTGGGGTGGACTGGATTGGTTTCTCGCGCATGCTGCGCGACGTCCGACGCGCCATTCACAGGTACCCGGAGACGGGGTACCAGGAAGTGCGCACGCAGGCGTTTATCAAGCGGTTCTGCGAGCAGGCGCTGCATATCCCTGGCAAGAACATCCGCGAGATGGCGCTCACGGGTCTTGTAGTGGATGTCTGCCATGACAACGCTACCATTTCGTCATCGGACAAGCGCAAGTTGCCTGTGATCGCGTTCCGTGCAGATATGGACGCCCTTCCGATTGAAGAGTTGAACGAACACCTGCCATATTGCTCCACACAGAAGAAGGGGCGAAAGGAGCTTCGCAAGCGCAAGAAGCGGAAAACCTCGAGTCCGCAGTCTTCGCCACCGAAGGCTAAGGAAGATGAGGAGGAGTTCCAAGCACCGCCCGACCCTGCGCCGTGCTGCGTTGTGAGCACCGACGAGAATATGAGCGCTCCAGCAACGACACTTCCAGCGCCGTCGACTATTACTACACAAACGGTTGGCGCTCCACCTGCACCCGGCGCCACGGCTGATGACGATGACAGTGAATTCCAGATTTCTACTGCTGCAGCGCACATGTGCGGCCACGATGGTCACATGGCCATGGTACTCGGACTCTGCGCTCTGGTGGTGCGTAACGCGCACTTGCTGCCCGAGGATACTTTTGTGCGCTTCATTTTCCAGCCGGCTGAAGAGGGTCCCGGTGGAGCTATGAAGATGATCGAGGATGGTGCTCTCATCGATGTGGACGAGGTTTACGGGGTGCACAATGCACCTTTCCCTCTGAACAGCATTCACGTTCGCCCTGGAGCTGTTATGGCACACGAAGTGGAGTTCTCCATCGACATTCACGGCATTGGAGGCCACGGATCTGCCCCGCAGCAGTGCGTGGATCCGATTCTGACCGGCGCTGCCGTGGTACAGGCGCTGCAATCCGTTGTGAGCCGCTCGCTGTCGCCAATGGACACGGCCGTGGTCTCCGTCACGCAGTTCCGCGGTGGCGACGCCAACAACGTGATCCCATCCAGCGCGTATCTCGCCGGAACCATTCGCGACTTCGACCTCCAGATCGCTGAGAAGATCAAGAGCCGCGTGGCCACGTTGGTCCACTCGACGTGTGCAGCTTACGGTGCCACCGCCAGCGTGCACTTCCTGGACGGCTACGCGCCTGTGATCAACCCGCCGGTGGAAACTCGCAACGTGCAGCAGGTCGCCATGGACATGGGGCTGTTCGTGAGCGAGGAGGGGTTACCGCTCATGGCGGCCGAGGACTTTTCCTACTTCCTGCAGGAGCGCAAGGGCTGCTACTTCTTCTTGGGCACGAAGGAAGCAGGCGACGAAGACAAGACGCGCGCGCTGCACTCGAACCACTACGACTTCAACGACAAGGCCATCCCGGTCGGCATCCGCTTGTTCCTGGGCATCCTGCAGTCCCGCTTCAACTGCGAGCTGTACAGCCTCGAGGAGATGCAGGCCTTCCAGGTGGCCATGGAGCGTATCATGATCAACGTGAGCGCAGTTCTTTAACCCACAAGTGGACATCAGTGGACACTTAAACGGACCATTTTTTACAGTAAATCGTCCAACACCCCCTTCCTCTCTATGATTGGCTGAAATATTGGCAATAATTGGAGACCGCACATATTGTTGGCATAGCATCATGGCGAACCGGAAGCTCAGCGGACGGCAGATAACGGAGCTCTTCTACACCGAAGTGGACCGCGCGCCGTCTGTCGGTGTGGTCGAAGAGGACGCGGACCCGGCGACTTTGTTCCGCTGCAAGTGCGGCAAGACGCGCACCCAGCGGCTCAAGCACGGATACTCCAACCTGGTGCAGCACGTGCTGGTCAAGCACCCAGAGTGGGTGGCGGCGGCCACGCGCGAGGCACATCAATTCCCGTTCCTGCCGTGGCCAACAGCGTCAAGTCGCCGTCACCGAAGAAGAACGGCAAGGCGAAGGCGCAGACGGCGGAGGTGGACGACAGTGACGCAGAGACCAATGAGACAGCGCTGGATAGCAACGAAACTGTCTCCGAGTTGAGTGAGGAGGAAGTGAAGACTGCGGTGAAGGCTGAGAGCTCGACTGAGCCCAAGTCGGTGGTGCAGAAACGATCGAACTATTTGTCGTGGGACGACTACTTCATGAGCGTTGCGTTCCTCAGTGCAATGCGCTCGAAAGGTTGGATACGGGAGATTTGGTGGTGGAAGTTGAAGTGGAAGATGTTCTGATGATCTTTGTGTTTCATTGTCACAGATCCGTCGACTCAAGTTGGGGCATGGTAAGCGCTGCTGTATTATTTTGTCATATGGGCTTGCTGTAGATGCTGACGGGTTCTGTTGTGGTGTTGGGCTTAGCATCGTCAACCCCGAGCGAAAGATCGTTGGAATCGGGTACAATGGTTTCCCGAACGGATGCGGCGATGACGATTTACCCTGGGCCCGCGAAAGTGAAACTAACTCGCCGCTTGACACGAAGTACCCGGTAAGGCTGCATAGTGACTGGGCATCGTTTTCTTGTCTTGTCCGACGCTGATTTTCGTTTTGGACTCTGGTTGGATGCAGTACGTTTGTCATGCAGAGATGAACGCGATTTTAAACAAGAACTCCACCGACGTGAAAGGATGCACGGTAAAGACACCTTGCGATATGGCGCAGGGTTTGCTCAAGCCCACCAGTCTAATGCTTATCAACTTGTATGCTCAGATTTACGTGGCGCTTTTCCCTTGCAACGAATGCGCCAAACTCATTATCCAAGTACGCAAACGCGCTGGACTTACCGTGCTACCTTGTTCCTCTGAATGTCTAACTGTCCTTGGCGTTGTTTGTGTGCGTTCGTTTACAATAGAGCGGCATCTCACGAGTCGTATACTGCTCCGACAAGTACAACCAAGAGTACGTGCTAGAAGCGCTTGAAGATGGACCCATAGTCCGACCTCTAACCATGTTGTGCTGACTCACTTGCAGTTGGAAGTTCGTGGCGTCACGCCGACTCTTGGACATGGCCGGTGTGCAATACACGCAGCACAAGCTCCAGCTCTCGAAGGTCATCATCGACTTCGGCTCCGTTCATTAGGAGGAGCAGCGTTGAGCCGCAGAAATAAAACACAAGGTTACCTGGAAAAGTTCAAGAGTTCGACATTCACAATATATTGCCATCCGCCCTACAACCGGGGAATCCTGTAGAAAGCCACAGACTCTATGGCTACTAACAAAGCAGTGCTCTCGGTCGGGGTCAGCTTACTCGGCGGCCTCCCACTGCGACACAACGTCGTTGGAGATGGTGCCGCTGCTGAAGTCGAAGTCGTCCGCGCCGAGCTCAATGACCTTGACGCCGTAGTCCTGATCGATGATAGTCACGTACGTGGTGGGGCCGCTCGTCGGGCGCTGCGAGAACTTGTCGTTGCCCGGGTTGTACGTGCCGTCGTAGAAGTAGTAGTGCGTGGCACAGTAACTCGTGTCCTTCTCCAGCACCTCGGCAATGTCGAGCTCACCGCAGCCGCCGGCGGGCCGTGCCACGGCAGTTGCAGCCGTACTGGCCCGAGTGGGTCACCTGGTCGGGCAGCATCCAGATAGCGGGCACGTTGGGCGCACCGCCCTCCTCCATGGACACCTTGGTCAGGAAGATCTTCTTGCCGCCGCTCCAGCCAGCGTAGGCCGTGCCGTCCGTGTCGTAGGCGCCCTCGCACTCGACGTCAACGCCGCACTTCTTGTCGGTCATGATGTGCACCTCCGCGCCCGTGTTCTCCGAGGCCACGATAGACTGGCCACCGGGGTTCGAGGCCGCGGCCAGCACGCCACTGAAGGCCGTAGGTTCCTGGGCGGTGCCCGTGCCGTCGGCCTCGCAGAAACCCTCGGGCGAGCCGGCACCCGAGTAGTCGATGTTCTCGTTGTTGAGGAAGACCATGTTGGCCGCGGCGCCGCCCTTCTCGTAGGACGAGACCTTGCTCCACGTGCCGTTAGTGCCGTCGAACACGGCGATGTTGTAGATGGTCTGGGGGCCGCGGAAGGCGACCGTGACGCCCGTGTCAAGGGGCGACACGGGGCTCGACGTCGTCACGGACGACTTGGAGCACGACGCGATGTCGGTCACCTGGTCGTACGAGCCGGGGCCGCCGCAGTTCTCGCCCGTGTACGAGTACGCGTTTGAGACGGTGCCGGCAGACGATTGCTCGCCGCCGGCGATGGTCGTCTGCTGCGTGGTCTGCTGCGTAGCGTCCGAGCCGGCCGCGGAGGTGCTGGCCTCACCGGCCACGCTGCTCTGCTGCTGCTGCTGCTGGGTGTTGCTGCCGATATCCTGCGTCACGGGGGCCTCGGTCTCAGTGGCCGGGGCGTCCGTCGTCTGGGCCACGGGGGCCTCCGTAGCGGGGACCACAGGAGCCTCAGTGGCCGGAGCCACAGGCGCCTCCGTGGCAGTCGTGGCAGCGGGCGTGGCGGCAGGGACCGGGTCCATATCGCAGAGCTTGCCGGCGCCGGCCGACACAGCGCTGGCCATGGCCGCTGCCATCAAGAACATGCCGTAGACCTTCATGGTTGAGGTGAAGTAGACTGGGGAAGGGGGACCGAGAAGTACTGCGCTGTATCTGCTTGCCGCACGCCAAGCAAATTGTCGAGTGAGACAACGGAAAAGGCTGGGCAAGCCAAGCGTATCAAAAGCTGGATAAGAACCAGAGGAAGGCGGGGTGAGGAATCCAGACGATGGGCGTGCAGAGGCTCGGCCGGTTGAGCACAAGCAGACAAGGAGGACGTGCAGTCGGTGCCGCCAGTCGATACAGCGGCCAAGTCAGAGAGGGGGGAACAAGGGCAACCAACATGCATGCCCTTGCGCTGTCCGAGCCCATATGCTGGTCGCCGGCAAAAGATACTAAACTTTGTATTGACGCGACTAGACAACTGAAACCGTATGTTTATCGCGTGTGGACACCAAAGCTTGCATGGGTACAACCCTTCACTTGCGAAGGGACGTCTTGGCATTGCCAAGTGCCAAGTTGGCAACACACTCTTGTTGCCGGCCCCGCCAGTGTCAGGCTGACACTGTCGCCGTCCTCGTCCTATGCTGCACTGCGCTCGACGGCATCGCCACTACGAACGGGTGCTCGTATCTCAGACAATGGTCGAGTCTATTCACTAGGCAACCGGATGAAAGGCATGGCGATCCTTGAGTTGTTGGCTGCCTCTGCGCCTGCATTGGAGGCCTGCGTCAGGAATGGGGGCTCCTGGCGTGTGCCGGTGCAGCTTGGGACATTCTGGCGACTGCAAGCACGCCAACTCGGCGGCATGCACTCGCTTTGAGCTGCTGGGACCGCCAGCTACTGTGCACTGGGGCCACGGTCTCGGTGGGAAGCTCACACAGCGGGAGATAGAGCCGCTAGTCGCCGTTTGCATGTCGTTACTTACATGAATGAGCGCTACAGTACACGTACACCCTCTGCTAGGTCTACTTCGAGGTGGCACCGAGCGGTGCTGGCTGCGTTGCGCGCTGCTACTGTACATGTACATGTATTGTGCGGAGCTCTTTCGCAAGTCGTCAATACTCGGCGTGTACACGACGTCGGGATCTGTAAAGTCCACCGCGCGCGATTTGGCGAACCGGACGCGCAATCTTCTTGGTTTCGATACACGTGCAAGTTGAAGTGGACATGTCATTTGACTCAAATGATTTGAGTTAGTCATGTCAAACTACAATACTTCGAAGTACATGCAGTTGGTCCTCCTAAAGCAGCATGTGTAACGACTAACTCGTAGAGATAAGACGCCCTATGGGCAGCCTCATTACGTGGTCTACAGGTGACGGGCTCGGACACTGGCAAGCGCCTCCTTCTCCGGCATCTGCGCCTTGTAGTCCACTGCTGCGTCGATGCGAGCCTTGATCTCCGGTGTAATCTTGTCCACGTAGCGAATTGCCTCCAGGTTCTCGTCCAGTTGCTCCCTCGAGCGTGCGCCGATCATCACAGTAGACGCGTTTGGGTTCGAGACGCACCAGGCGATCGACATCTGCGCGAGCGAGCAGCCCAGTTTGTCTGCGATTTTCTGCAGCTCGAAGGTCTTCTCCACGCGGTCACGGAAGTCGGGCACCATGTTGTTGTAAAGCTCCAGCGTAAAGCGAGAGCCCTCGGGCATGCCGGTCGTGTACTTGCCAGACAGCACGCCGTAGGCCAGTGGCGAGTACGTCGTCAAGCCCAGCTTGTACTTCTTGAACAGATCCAGGAACCCATACTCGACGCGAGGACGGTCGAAGATGTTGTACTTGGGCTGCTCCACCACAGGCCGGATCAGGCCCAAGCGGTCGGCGATCTCACACGCCTCGTGGATGTCCGCAGGCATCCACTGGCTGGTTCCCCAGTAGAAGGCCCAGCCCTGTTCGATCACGTAGTTCATGGCTCGGACGGTCTCCTCGATAGGAGTGAAGTCGTCGGGGCGGTGGCAGAAGACAACGTCAACATAATCGAGTTGAAGGCGCTTGAGCGAGGCCTTGAGGCCCTCCACAATGTGCTTGCGGCTCAGTCCTTGGTCGTTCGGACCGGTCTTGGTGCCAATGTGGATCTTGGTGGAGATGACCAGGTCCTCACGCGACCAGACTCCGTCCTTGATGCCCTTCTGGATGGTGCGACCCACGATCTCCTCGGACTTGCCTCCGATGTAGCACTCGGCGTTGTCGTAGTAGTTGACGCCGTTCTTGAACGCGTGGGTCATGATGTCGTACCAGGCAGCGTCGGTGCATCGGTCATCCCAGGTCATCCAAGCGCCAAGAGAGATCTTGGAAACCAAAAGACCGGAGTTGCCGAGGAAGCGGTAGGTCATCTTGGCAGGGGCGGCGGCGCTCATGGTTGGTGTTGGTGGTGTGTTGGTAGGAAGGGGAATTGGAAAATGAGGTTCTTTCCTGGTGAAGATATTGTTTGGATCGTTTAATGCAGTGGCGCGTATGCATACAAGTTGATGCGCCGCAAAAAAAAATATTATGCACTCGCCGGGATTATGGTGTCCATGTCGTAGCGAAATGCAGGTCGTCTGTTGAGACAGCGCGCCCTCATTATCAAGATTATGCAGTAGCAGTTTGAAATCGAGGAAAGAGCAGTAAATCCATGCGAGTCGCCGTAATAATACTCCACACTCGGAAGCTGTACCATTGACAATAGATTTCATCGTCTACGAGGTCTCTTCCTCTTTCGCTCCACTCGCCACACGATAGAAATCATCGATTTACCTGCATGCACCTTGTCCGGCCCTGGGCTAGCACAGCGCCGCTCCATTTCGTTCCATCTGGAGTTCACCAAATTCCATTGGGGGGCAACTCGCCCCACCCTCACCGCCCGCTCTTCAGAACGACATGTCTTTGTGTGCCTTAATGTCTTCCTCACTGTACACCAATTTCTCTCGCAGCCCTGCGATCGCCGTGATGACCTTGAACTTGGCCCGGATGCGTAGCAGCTCCTGCACCATATCCTCGTCCACCAAATTCTACGCAAACATCGACACCAGCTTAGCGTGATGTGTAGCGTCTCAAAGGAGCTTCAAGTCTCTCTCTCTCTCTTCTCATCGACGCACCTTCAGCTCGAACGCCTCCAGGAGTGCACCAAATGAAGCCACTGACTTAGCAGCTCGAGCTCTGAGCACCAACCAATCACACATCAGACCGCCACACTTGGCTACGTTTGTCCTGAACGCCGCCACCTTACGGGAGTTTGCTCTTGTGCTCTTCGCTCTGCAGCATGAGGTTCCACACGAGGTAGCAGCCCTGGTAGAAGCCCAGCTCACTGCCGATCTCGGCTCCCTTCATGACGCTGGCATACGAAACAGGTTAAGAGTTAGGTTAACCAATGTCTCCGCGGGTGACAGACTGACGGCACTGGACCCACCCGAGCTCGCGGCCTTCCTCGATGCCCAGCTCGCGTCCGCGCTCCATTCCCATGGCCTCACCCTGCGCCACGAGCGTCTCCTCGTAGCCGGAGATGGCGTCGAAGGCGTCCGCGATGTCCATGGTCGCTCTGCTCTGATAATGATGCGCTTTAGTGACGTCGACGTGCGTTACTATACAAACGCTAAGAGCGTTTTGACTGGAGCACAGAACAGCTCCTCGATCTTGCCCGGTCGCAATGCGCGTCGTCGGCCTGGAAGGTCATCGATCACAATATAAACGCAACGGAGAGAGCTTCCTCATAGATGAGCGTCTGCTAAGTTATCAGTGCTAACTCGGTGCTACGTAAAGAGCACCGACCTCCCCCACCGTCGATCTCCGTTCATGCAGTCGTCCCCACGGCTGGAAGAACACCAAAGACACCAAAGACAGCAGGCACGCGTCTACCACATCAGGCCCATGCAACGGAACCATACGTTGGCTCGCATTGGCATAGCAAAGAAAATGGGAGGATACGCTGCGGCAAGATTGCCATGTTGTAGCCATGTGCCGCTTGGCGATGTTGAACGTTGAACTTGCACAAGGATTCCAGCGCCGAAAAAGCTGGTCTGGCAGCAGCAGCACCAGCGCCCCTGTTGCATCCTTCCTAGCTAGGGGCCATACACATAGTAAACATGGCGACGGTGTCCTTGCCTCCACCGTTGCTGCAAGCGTCGAGAAACAGCGGTAACTGGCTCAACGGCCGCAACGCTTCTGTGTCAACCCGGCGCCAAGAATAGCCCAAGAATAGCCCAGCTGCAACACTGCCTTTTCCTCGCCGTTTCACGCACGGATCCAGTATGGCGACACCAGAGACACGAAGTTCAATGCGAATATGGCGGCGGAAGCGAGCGCATGACATCATGGGGCAAGGAAAAGCGCTGTCTTAATAGTATAGCCGTGGTAATTAAGGGGCTGCTAGAGTACAGGCGTCGAGCGCGCAGGCAGCGTCAAACTAATAGGGGGAGAATGAGAAAGTGAAGCTTCCCTCAGTGCGCTTGTTGCCGCTGCTGCTCCTGCTGGGCCTCGACGGCGGCGGCGGTGAGCGGCTGCACGGTCTTGACGAAGCGGCCTTTGACGCGCGGGCGGGCGTTGGCCAGCGTCTTGCGCACGCCGTAGCGCACCTTGTTCTGCGACAGCCTGCGCGCACGCTTGGCCATGTACTTCTGCAGCAGCACGCGGCGTGCCGCGGGTGTGTAGGCGCCGATCATCTTGACGGGCTCCGAGATGTAGTCGAGCCGCAGCGGCGTCAGGTCGCGCGGCGGGTTGTGCACGCTTGTGGGGCTCACCTCGTCCGCGCGCTTGCCCTTCTTGAGGGGCGTCGCCTCCACGTCCGAGTCCTCCGAGCTGGGCGTCGTGTAGCCGTCCGAGGCCGTGTCCGTGTGCGCGGCGGCGTCCAGCAGGCTCAGCGGCTCGGCCTTTTGCCACTCCATGACCACGCTCAGGAACAACTCCTGCGAGCTCAGACGCGCGCGCGACAGCGGGCGGATCGGCACGTCGATCTTGGGCAGTGGCTCGACGGAGCCGGAGCCCAGCCAGCCGCTGGGGCGGCGCAGCACGGGCAGCGACGGCAGCGGCGGCTCCATCTCACGGCTCCGCTTGCGGGACAGCAGCATGTTCATCGTCATCGTGGGGCTGAAGGCTAAAGGCTGAAGGCGAAGGCTTCGGGCTTGGGCGTTTCTGTGGAAAAGTGATTGTGTGGTGCTCGCAGCGAAACGCGGGCTGTAAGCGGAAACGTCGCGAGCCAAGCGTGCAATAGAAGGCACTTGGTGCACTGCTTTTTTGCAGAGACACGCATCTGCTTTTGTATAGGCGTTTGTATGGGGAGCCCCCAGTGGGGACTAGCGGTCTTTTATAACGATATCTGTCTATTCTTATGCTTGTTGTTTACTGCTTTGGACGGATGCAGTGCTCTGGCTGCTGCAGGTGCGCGCTGTGGGTCAACAGCGGTCGAGTCGTGCGACTATAGAGCCACGTCGCGGCGCTTTTCGCTGCCAGACGTGCCGAGCGGGTGTCGTTTTAGACGGACGGCGGTCAGCTCTTTTACTTTTTCAAACTTGCAGGTTTTGCTTGTTTTGTAAAAAAAAACTTAGGAGAAGTAGTAGCTGGAGCGCGCGAAACGGCGCTCGCGTCCTTCAACGCCTTATCCGGGCCCAACGCCAGCGAAGCAGACGAAGAATTTTCCAGGTATTTGCGTCCCGCTGAGTGATGCCTGTCGACCGGCGGACTTCAAGACGAACCAATTGCGTCACGATGGAGCAGATACAACTACAACTACGGTACATGCAGGACGTACACTGCTCTTTTCCGCGATGGAAGTTTATAAAGTCTTTCCGACGCAATACTCGATAAGATTATAATCAACTTTAGTTATTCGATATTGCAGTTGCATTTGACCTACCCCTTTTTACATGGAGCCATTTTTGTAGCGTCTATCGTTTTCACTTGGGTTTTGTATGGTGGGCGCGCGTCGCTTCGGGATCCAATCCGCGCTGCCCCGGTTCTGACTCGATTTTCTGCTTGGGCACACAAAGCCACGATCTTCATTTGCAGCCCCACGTGGCCATGGCAAGATGCAGCGCGTTGCATGCTAAAGCGCACAGCCGTTCGCGATGGCGCTGGCTGGCGGTGAATACAGCACATGCAGTGCAAAAGACAAAGACCTGCGGCAGACACCGACAAGCAGCGGCGGCGCCGCTCGTTAAAAACAACGCCGCGCGGCGGAGCTGCAAGCTGAAGGATTTGATGCGATACACCCGGTGCCACGAGGGCCGCACTTGAGTAGGTCCATCACGGGGCTGGTGTCGATACTCCACCGCCGCACATGGCCCATCAACCCCAGCATGGCTCCATGAACGGAGACCGCCGAAGACCGCCGCTCTTCTTCGAGGCCCGGAACTTCGCGCCGCGCCGACAGTTGAGGAGCCCATCGAGGCTGCAGCAACCTGCAGATCTTACTCACAGCTTCATTAACCCGCAGGCGCGCACAGCCGCACACGCGCAAAGATGTCCGGCAAAATGGCTGGCGGCGCGCCGCACGCTTGCTGGTCACCAACCTGTGGAGGACATGTGACGCAGGCCTCTGCAACCTTATACAGTAGACGCGCTTCTGCCCGCATAGAAGCCGCCGAGCCCCAGATGTCGCTGAAGACTCGCCAGCGCCACCCGGTGGATCGTGATTGTACTGTATCAATTCACTGGTCGGGGACTGGTGACGCACTTGCTCGCTCGGTCGAGTGTCGGCACGCCCGAGGAGGACACTGCAGCGCTAGCGAGCGCGTGTCAAGAGCGAAGTGACACGACGAAGCCGAAGCAATCGCAGCGATTATCGCTTCTTGTCTGGGCGCTTCGGCATGCATAGCGCGCGCAAGGTGCTCAGGCGCTAAAAGACGCTGGTGTCTTGGTCTATTAATAGAAAGCTTGTGGTCGGCTCACCGATCTACCCGAGCTGCATGTGACGTCCAATTACGCCAATGTGCTCTCGATCGTTGCACGGGATTTAACAGCTGCAAGCTGAAGTTGCGCCACACATACCGGTAACTCCGAGCTGGTTGGGGTCGAATGGAGATTGGCCGCGCATCGCGGTGAGAGACACGTGCCCCGCTGCATGGATCCTGTCCGGATTCAGGCTGTAACTTTATTGTGAATGAACAGGCCTCGTTGCTTTCGCAAGCTGCGCGGGAGCATGACGCAATTGGCCTCCATCTACAATGCCATTCAGATACTATAGGCACTGCCGAGCGTTGAGATTTTTCGCCGCTGCGAGCGCCAAGCTGAACGACAGCTGCCCGAAGCCTGCGCGATGCATGAAGTTACAGTACAATGATTCAAGTGAGCTCCTGCTACGAGTAGGTGACCAACCCAGTTGTAGCAGCAGCACTCACCAGACAGCACGCCGACGACTGTAGCCGGCAGGGCACCGTGGTCCACGCCCCTGGGACTGATGATGATGACACGGTTTTTCGTGAGCTCCAGGGCACGGACGACGGTAGGCGAGTCCGAGAGCCGCCCTGTCACCAAAACCCAAAGCCACAAGCGTTAGTGATCCACACAGTTGCTCCTTGGCGAAATGGTAGGCAGCAGCGTACATACCGACCCAACAGAGCACGATGATCTCGTTCTCCTTGGCATTCAGCAGCCAGTCGAGAATGGTTCCTTCGTGGTTCGATTCGTGTGTCACCAGCGAAATCTCCTGCTCCACCGCCAAGTTTTGCACCTCCCGCAACAAGTCCGCCTTGGCGACATCCCCACTATTGCCACTATGGCCATAACCCAAACTACATGTCAGACCAGAGTACTCGTCGATGTTCCCACTTACACAGTATCGTACCCTGTCCAGGCGCTTCTCATGAAGCTGCAGGGGCCATGAACCAAGAGGATCTCCGTCATTTTCTCGGGGTTGTCAGCTAAGAAGCCCGTAGCGGAGGCAGCAGCACTGCTAGCAACAGGACCAACAGCTCGACGTAAACTGTTTTCATCCGAGGGTGACGAGGTTCCGGCAGCGGGAACTTCTGTAACTTCTGTAACATTGGAGCTTGTAACACCGGGTGTGGGTGTAACTGGGGTGCTAGGCGCCGAATCGGACTCGGAACTGGGCGCGGGGCTTGCTGGCGTCTCCACGGGGGCTTCAGATGCTGCCTCGGACGGACTCAGCGACAGTCGCGCGTAAGGTTTACCGGTACGGTCGTAGCTGGAGAATAAGTGGCGGAGCTCCGGCGGCAAGCTGTCGCAGCCGCGCATATGCTGGCGCCAGCGGTCTTTACTGCGTGACGTGAACAATTTGCTGCAGTGGCGGCATCGGGTCGTGCGTGTCTTGCCCTTGCCGTCGTGCACCACATGCTCGTCGATCGCGCCCATGGCTGTAGACTAACGTGTAATAACAACATACTGGAATCACGTGAGAGGTAAAGCATGTGTACCAATACGTTAATTTGTGTATATACACAAAACCCAACTTGTCTTAAAGTCTATGCATTGAAGTCTTTCTTAAAAGACTTCAATACCAATAAGGTAGACTTTAAAAAGTCTATTTTGCGTTGCACGTATACTCCGGGTCCGAGACCTTCCGCATTGCTTCTGTTATGGCAAAAAAGTACAAGTGATGCTTGACAACGTTGGTGGCCAAGATCGTCGACTCCTTCGTAGCAGCGATCGCAAATTGGTCCGCCGCTTCAACGAAAGTCATCGCATCCAGCGCTTCATAGCTCAGCCCCGTCATCTCCACAAATTTGCGGATGCGAAAGTCTCGAGGCAACTTGCCCACCGTGACTCCTTCAGGCGACCCCACCGTGTCACCGTCCACGACATCCGCATTGAGCTCCGAGTCGGTCGTCATACTACGACGATTCCAGTTCGCCGAGCCGATTGACAAGTACACGTCGTCGATGATGACGATTTTGCTGTGAATGCAGAGGTCCAGCTCTGCCTTGGTGGTGTAGATCTTGAACTTGTTTGGGTACTTGGATCGAATAGGCTCGACATTTTGGTACAGGTACTTGATGTAGCCTGCGTTTGAGAAGGCGTTGGTTTGTTCTTTCGTCACCACAATCAGACGCTGAATCCGGGGCATCACCTCCATCAGCGCGTCAAGCAGATCCGGTACCAGGACGAAATACTGGTCTTCGATGTAGATGAAGTTCCTGGCATTTTTTATGGCTTTGAGGCGCGCTTGGAACAGCGAAAGTTCACCTTTTGGGGCGAACTCCTTGTAATGTTTATACTTGCAGCTCAAAGTTCGCGTGATTTGGATGCTCTGGTTGCCAAGCTTGGAAGTCGTGTTGCTGCTCGCGTAGTCTAGCGGAGGCAGGTCTTCATACGGCGGGTTCTCGAAGTCGAGAAGTTTGTCATCCAGTCCTCGACAAGGTAAGTAGTCAGAATTCCATCGGGCCAAGAAATTGTTGGCCACGTCCTTGGCTGCAGGACCGTGGATGCGGATGGATCCGTCCACCCAGCCCTTCTGTTGGTACGTAATGTTTGCCGCGTCGCGGATAGCTGTGTTGTTGTGGTGAATGGTATCCCATCGATCGTTGGCGAGGTCGATCCCTCCCACATACGCCACGGGTTGCTCATCTTTGTCTTTTGAACTGTTCACAGCGATCACCAGCGTTTTCTGGTGGTGCGAAGCGATCAGGTTGACTCGATCATCGAAAATGTACTGCGCACTGCCTCCATTGTTTCGCGACTGTGGGATGCTGTTGATAGCGTCGCGCGCCTTGATGTTGTAGGGCATGTACCCGCCTGCGATACTCGCCCAACCCAAGATATTCGCGCTGCCTCCTCTCTTCGCGATGCCAGCGAACACTTCCTTGAAACCAGTCTTGGCGCCTGTAGGATCGACGTCGGGCTTGAGCGGGACGAGAGCTGCAAGCCAAGTAGCTAGCATGACGCGATCTCCCTCCTTGGTCGTGCTCAAGTCATCATAGACGGCGTTGTAGAACTCATTCGTCACCGTGTAGGTTGTCACCTTGTTGCCTGTTGTGTAGACCGATAAGTCTTCACGAGGGATTCCGCCACGCGACTCGGTAATTTCCTGCTCGGTGAGAAACCACGCCTCGGCATCCAAGAGAGGCTGCTGTGGCTTGAGGTCTGTGCCATCGGAGAGGTTGGCCACGATGCTGCTTTCTGCGCTCGACGAAGAGCCGCTGCTGCTGGAGCGTTCTTGCGTGTTTGAATTGTCGCCTTCGTCATCGTTGCCGACCCAGGACGTAAAAGAGAATGCTGAAGCGGGAGCCGGTGCCACTAATACTTGTAGACAAATCGAGAGGATGGCGAGGACAATCGTGCTGGTGCAGTTGTTTTTCATCGGAGTCTTCCCAGTATCAAAGTGATCTGTGTCTTACAGACTGTAAACTGGACTGAGTAATGCTGCAGAGCATGCCGCGGCGTTGTAGGCGGCTTCAGCCCCTGCCCGACAGCCTCTCGGACAGGGCCTCCTGGCTCTAAGTCCATGATGCAGTAGCAAGCTGGGACCTGGGTAGTGACAGTGCTCAGCTCAGTTGCTGAAGCACAGTAATGTCAACCATAGTGAGCACAATGCCTATCTTTTATTACATGTATTGCTGTCGTCTGGCACACTGTATGTACTGTCATGGGGAAAAACTAATGCAACGAGATTTTGCTACGCAAAAAAAGGCATATGACAGTGACAGCCGGCAAACGATTGCCGCCGGATACTTTACCGGGGATACAGTCGATCCCCTCAGTAAGCGCGGTAGTGTTTTAAAA
Organism: Phytophthora melonis; assembly: GCA_024211575.1. Taxonomy (NCBI): domain Eukaryota; phylum Oomycota; class Peronosporomycetes; order Peronosporales; family Peronosporaceae; genus Phytophthora; species Phytophthora melonis. The sequence continues at coordinate 311,698 of JAMXKT010000062.1, forward strand.
GCGATTTGACAGGACATTGGAAATAAGGAACAGCGATTGGCTCGTATTTTCCCGTTGTACTCAATCTGATTTGACGGGGTCTTTGAAGGTAGTGGTGCATTTACTGAGGGGATCGACTGCACCGTGTTCATGTACATGTAGCTCAAGACTAGCCGAGCGCCGCCGCTACGCGGCGAGTAGTGTGTGTTTCGTCCGCAGATTCAACTGCGTTTCGTGGATGAAACAGAAATGAATCCTGTTGAATCTAGGGATGAAACGCATGCGCCTCACGAAAAAGTTGTTCTGCAATAAACTGCTTGACACCGACGGCACAAGTGACTATTGTACTGGCCACTTGGATTGATACACCAGATTATTCTGGTGGTCATTACATGAGTTGTAGGGCAGCCACAAGAGTTTTCTTTACAGCAAAAGAAGCGTCGTTCCACGCTGATCATATATTCTCTATCCTTAGTCTAGCTCATTTAGAAATTTGTCGCCATGAAGTCAATCTCCGCCCCCGAAAAAGCTCTGATTCTCCGGACCCACCGCTATTTCCTCACCGAAGCTCAGCAAGGACTCGACCCCAGCAAGCGCGCCGTACGGCTGCGCGTTCACCAGTGTCTTGGCTTTGGAATGGCCACGATTGCACGCGTCGTCGCGGCCGAGAACAAGAGCAAACGTGGGGAGACGACAGCGACTTCCGCTGAGCCACCCGCTCATCTGAGGGAGACAGTTCAAAAATACGGAAATTTATTTGAACATATCATTACCGCACGAAATATTTCCGGCAAGCCCGCCACGTCTCAGCACATCGCGGACAAGGTACAAGAACTGACAGGTGACGACATTTCAGCCCGCACTGTTCGACGTACGCTACGCGCAATGGACTGCTCGTTCAAGGTTGGAGAGCGGCGCGATATCCGGGCCGACAATGAGGTCAACGTGGCCTACAGACGCAACTACCTGAAACGCAAGCGCGCCAACCTCAACAAGCGCACGGCCATCCGGACTGAAGTCTACCTAGACGAATCCTACTGCAATCTTCACCACGTCGCCCAGCGGACGTGGCTTCTACCAAGATGCGTCGTTCGCTTCCGTCAGGGAAGGGGCGACGATTTTGCATTATCGGCGCCGGTGTCATCACGCGTGTTGGCAACTATCGCACGCGTGGTGAGTGGGTCAAAGGATCCGTCAAAGTGTGGGCAGCTGATAAAGCTGCCAGCACTTCAACGGACGACTACCACGGCAACTTCACCAGCGAGAAGTTCGAGCGGTGGTTCGGACAGCTGTGTGAGACGCTATCCGACGAGTACGGAGAGTGCAACATCATGATGGACGGCGCCAAGTATCATAAGCGTGATGCCGACGCCGCCCCGCCAAGGGCAAAAACAAGGAGACACATGTTAAGTGGCTGCTCCGCCAGGGGTGCCAGCCAGCATGCCCATGAAGAAGAAGGAGCTCCAGCGGCTCGTTGAGGAGAAGCGCGGGCAGACCAGCTACGAGACCGTGAAGATTGCGGCCAAATGGGGGCACCAGGTGCTCTTTACGCCCCCATACCATCCTGAGTTGCAGCCCATTGAACTAATATGGGCTGCAATCAAGAACCCGATCGCCAGAAACCCGTGCAGCACGATGTCCGAGTTGGAGGCAAAGATCCACCAAGGCATCCATGGCATCACGTCCAAGACGTGGGTGAAGGCGTACCGTCACGTCCAGAACGTCGAGGAAGAGTATCTGGAGGCGGCGGAGCCCGAGGACGAGTCCGACTCGGAGGACGCGAACGAATAAAATCAGATTCCAAAATGTATATGCTTTCATGAATATTGAATATAACAGGTTGAAATCTATTGGCCTCTGTGGTTACCAAAACCTAATCAGATCTGAGAAAAAAATCTGAGGAGCGAAATCATTCGTCCACATTGAGGAGTCCCTTCGCTTTGGCAGCTTTATGCTCGCTTCAATTGGCTCCTTTTGAAACAGAGATCGTGCTGATTCCAACGGTATTTTCAGTACTGCGTAACTCCAAATAGAGGGTGAGTGGTGGGCTCCACAATCTGGTGTATCAATGCAGATGGCCAGTACAATAACAAAGTGCAATTCATTGCTCGCCACCTTCTAATAGTCCACAAGATGCAAGATGCAACATGCAATTCTCTCTCTCATAAATTAATTAAATTAGCTCAAAAACGTACGCAAAAACCACTCACTTCAGTTGTTCGAAGCAACTAAAGATGCTCGCCTAAGTAGTCGTAGCTGTTGTCAATGTAGTAGTCCAGGGGCTCTCGGATCACAACGTCTTGTTCTGCACGAGATGCAGAATTGACTTCTTCGCTCTCTTCATCGTCTGCGTCCTCGTCGAAGTCTTCGTCGTCGCTTGAACTTGAGACATCATCATCTTCGTCGTCGTCATCCGAGTCGTCAGCGTCGAAGTAGACACCCGGCTCGTTTTCAATAGTTGGGTCATCACCGAGCGTTGCTGGGTTGTACACAACTGGTGGCAACGGTTTTTTCTCCATGTGACTCCAGTACAGCGATACCAACATGTTGACCTTTTCCAGACCAAGTTGAGCCGACGGCTCGAGTAGATGTACTTGTGTGTACTCCAATTTCTCTCCGTCGCTGCCGACGATGGCGGCATCGTGAAAATCCTTCGCGCAATCCTTGACAAAATCGGGTACTTGTCACGCTCTTCGCCCCACCACTCTAAGGGGGTCGTACGCGATTCGATCCTGCGCTGCTTCGGCGTCCAGTCCCGTTTCCGATTCCAAAAGACACCAGCCTCCTTCAAACATTGATCAACTTCATCTTTTGAGAACCCCAGCCTTTTCGCCACTTTACGGATCTGGTTCTTCGTTTTCTTTCGGTCTTCGTCGACGAAACCGCGCGGATCCTGGGACGGGTCCAAGAAGTAGGCGATCCCCATGGCATCGGTGTGCATCTTATCCCATCGTGCCTTGATCAAAGCATGAATTCGCTTCGCTGCATCGACCAAAACTGTTGGGGTTCTGTAGATGGGCTTCTTCAGGAGGTCGTTGAACGCCCAGTACACCAGCGATATGCAGGTCCCATCAGCCTCCATCAGCCACAGCTTCTCGATGATCGGCTCCAAAAGCTTGATGACTTGCTCACCCGTCTCCCAGAAGTTTTCGTCACGCACAATCGTTTCAACCTTTTCAAAAGCAACCTGTTTCGCGGGCTTTTGCTGCTGCTGCTGGGCTGCATTCTCTTGGACTTTCCTCGACTTCTTCTTAGTACGCTTGCTCTTCCTCGATGCCTTGGTTGCAGGCACGAGCACCACACGTCGCTTCTTGATGCCTTTGTATGACTCCATGAACTCCTCGTCGTCGAAAACGTTGGTGACAGCTTCTCTGTTCCGAATGACGTTCACGAGGCACTGGTATGCGGAGTACCAACGGGTAGCAACAGGAATCGTAAACGACCGGCCGTGCACGTTCGTCGAGCCGGACTGAGCCAGCTCAAGTTTGGCAGCCTTGAAACGCGCGAGAAGCTTGTGGCGACCCATGAAATACGCCGTGATCGCCTCCGCACCAGCTGCAACTGCCTTGACTTCATCCAACTTTGCCACGTCTTGGAGCAGCAGATTGAACGTATGGTCAGCACAACCATTGCAAAAGATGCCACGCTTCTCGAGAATTTCCCAGGCCTTCTCCATGTTGCCAGCATTGTCGGTCGTACAGCTTGCCACTTTGCCCGGGCCGATAACGTCTTCCAACTCGCCAATTTCTCTGATCATAAGCCTAGCAATATATTTGCCGGTCTGCGAGTCGAATCCCACAGCAATCGTCTTGATGTGCACTACACCCATGTTCGGACTTGACGCCACAACATTGATCATCTTTTCGCGTTTCAAATTTGACCATCCGTCAAATGCGACTGCAACGAACGCATGATCTTTTTGCATCACCAGATACTTTTTCTCCGTGTGCTGCTCGAACGACGCCGTCAGGAGCTCGTCGCCCACCTTCTTCGCCGATGGAATGGTCAGGGCCGGATTGGCGCCGTTCATCATGAACGTGAAGGAGGGAAGTTCAACGATCCGAAATGCCGATCCAGATTCATACACGAAGTTGGCGATCCTCATCTCCATGTCGGCTTGAGAGGCTCCCTGTAGGACAGCCGATACGTCTCCAGAAGACGATAGGTTTACGGCAGCTCCATTATCCCTGCTGTCTCGCCTAACTCGCTCCTCTTCCCGCTCCTCCGACACGCGCTTCCTCTTGTTTTTCTCTAGAAGCGTGTACCCCGAGCATTTCGACAAGTGACTCTCCAGCTTGAGCGGCTTTGGGTTGACGATGACGACAGGGCAACGCTTGCACTTCACTCCATCGTCGTGCCCATCGAAGAGCTGCCAGACTTGGCTCTTGGGGTGCCCTCCAGGCATTATTGCTCTATGTATACGACGTATTAGTAACTCCCGGTTAGCGCTTACCACAGCCACCTCACTCTCCGAGCAACCGCGCTGTCCGCACGCGCGCGGCAGGCCTTGCCGTGCTTGCCTCTGAGTGCGGAGAATGCGGAATGAAAGTTGAAGTGGTGAGTGCGGAACCCGCATTGCGCGCTTCAAGCCGAAGCCGATCCAATTTTTTTAAAAAATAAGCCTATATATCTGAATATTTTCCTTAAATATCTCGAGGGCGAGTTAAATGGACGAAACTAGCGGATTCGTCCATGAAACCCGGGTTTAGAATGGTTTCGTTTCCTAAACGCAAACGAAACCTGACGAAACTAAACACACACTAGCGGCGGGAAATCTTAGTTGGTTGACGCTGCGCTCGCTATGATCGCTCTGCTGCTGGAGCAGACTGCCTACGCTTCGCTACGGCAGTAGTGTACCCGTTCCGCTCGCCTCTGCATTACTCTCAATGCCATGTTTGTAATATAGAGGCCGGGGCGGGACCTGCGGCCCCGCAATATCCAATGGTGGGGTCGCCTTCGGCGCCGGAGCCGCCTAGCTTTTTCATCACGGCCTTGAGCGAATTCCAGCATCCCTCAATGGTATTAAAACGTAAGGCTGTAGGGGCCCAACCGCTCGCGAACAGCTCGCGCTCGTAGCGCTTGACTGCTTTGCTTGGACTTGGTGTCGACGGCATCGTTTTAAAGTGAGCGTTGTGCATACATTGGTGTGTTAGTGCAGCATTGCAAGCTTCTAGCATATTCTCGAACTTCCAGCATGGAACGCAACAGATTTAAGCACTCAATGCACATCGCACAATGCTGAACTAGATGACCTTTTTATATAATCTACAAATGGAACTATTTTCATGTTGCATGAAAAAATTGCATCTTGGCCAGTATTAATAAATTATGTATTTTAATATTAAAATATTAATACATGTACCTGTACCGAGGACGAGGTCCGGTAACACGATGCCGAGTCAAAGTTGCAGTGCAGCTCCACCAGTTTGAGTAAATGCTGAGCAAAGTGCACGATTTTTACGCAACCCAAATTGTTGCACAAGTTTTCTAACATTGGAGGCTTTGAGTAACATGTTGATTTAATCTTGACCAGCCAGTAGGAGGGCCAATAGAGAACTTTCGCAACGACGTTTGAGTTGAGTTTCAGTCTCGCTCCGAACGATCTGTTGCCCACCAGGATTGCACTAAAATGATTTGAGTTCGAGAACTTTCGCTATGCATTTCAGTTTCAGTTTCAGTTGGACATTTTCGAAATGGATCGCAACTACGAAGACTCTGCAAGCCCTACACCGAACGGCGACGACGAGGCTGATGTGTCGCTCACCTTGCCGCTTGGCCAGCGCAATGCTGATAAGGACGTCTCAGAGGACTTGTCCCTCGGCCAGCACGACGTCACAGAACCGCCACGAAAGAACTTTACTGCTGCCGACGATCTCATTCTACTACGCGCTGTGAACATGGTGAAACCTTGGGAAGCTGTTAAAGGTAGTGCGAACGGCATCATGAAGTGTTTTGACGAGATCGCAAATATCTGTAGAGAAGTGGATGGATTTGTACAGGAAAAGCCTGGTCCTGCTCTGCGGACGCGCTTTGACAAGCTCGTACGTCGGCATCGCGACGCCGATCGTGTATCGAGGAGGGAGTCTGGCACAGCGGAGGAGTACAACGAGCGCGACGTTCTGTTGCAAGACATCGTCACCCGCATGGACGACTGGAGAGAGCGCCAAGAGAGTGAAAAGCAGCTCCAGCGCGCTAAAAGTGACGGCATCGAGGCGTCTGGCGCGCTGATGCGCCGTTTAGCGATGGGCGAACTAGAAGACGAGCTACAAGGCAATGGGTCGTCGGCGGACGACGAGGCCAATACTGCTGCTGGTGACAACAATTCAGTCAGCCGGAAGCGCACTAGCAGCAGCAGTAGTGGCCGTCCGTCGAAAGTGACAAAGTTTGAGAGAGTTGCAGCGGTGACTGATGATGGCATTGCGTTGGCAATTGCCGAGATGCACAAAGGGAACCCGGAAAAGTACGCGTATCTGAACAGCCGCTTGCAGTTTGAGAAGGAGGAAGCGGAAAAAAGAGAGAGCATGAGACCAGAATGGAGCTGCAACGCCAAGAGGCAGAACGAGTCCGTGACGAGCGGCTTTTAGCGGCGGAACGTGATCGCGAAGATTTATGCTGCAGCTACTCGAAATAGCAATCGGTCGAGGAAACGAAAGCAAGAAGTAGTTGCTTTTAACAGCGAGATCGTAATGAACTGGTCCATTTCGAACGTCTCAATCTTTATTAAGGTAGCAGTTTAAAGTTGGGGGCAGCACATTAAAATAGATGGAGATCTGGTTGCCTGAAGGCTGCATGCACGTGTGCAGGTTAGTTAAAAGCACGGCAACGATAAAAAGTCTACCCACAGCGGTCTGTCTTGCACGTAGCTGTTTGTCCCAGTTCAGAAATGACCATAGCGTCTTGACGCGCCCAAATCCCCACTCGACACCTTCACGGACACTGATCATACGTGCGTTGAATGCGGCCATCGCACGATTCGAATTGGGGTTATCAAAAGGACAGCAAACATATTGAGAGCATCCATACGCCGGGTCGCCGTAAATAACCTTTCCATCGAAAACTTTGTCCGCATCGCTAGCAAAGACGTCCAAAATACCGCTCATGCTCAGCATTGTCGAGTCGTGCCTTCTACCTTCCACGGGGCCGAAGATGCTGATGATAATTCCGTCCGGTGCCGTAATTGCTTGCCAAAAAGAGTTAAAGAGTTAACTCTTTTACTACCGCTAATCCATAAGGCCCTTCTGGACATTCTGATGTCTATAAGAAGGGCAGCGTATCAATTCGATTGGCTAAAATCGTGAAGGTTGCTCATCCGAAATCCTTATGTACAGCATACTGTCCAGAAGAAATTGTTTTTATGTTCATTCGTACCACCGAATCAAACCACAAAAGGTTTCGAACACTACTCGAAGCGAGAACGGCAAAAGTTTTTATCCAAAGCCTAACATGACAAGTTGCTGTTCACACAATTCCCCATGACATCCGTGGTCTCCGTCTCCACAGTTAGGTACATGAAGCAGATACATAGTCGACATACATAGTCGTCGCCCCTCCAATGAGGGCAGAGGCTTCACCACCGCCAGGAGAGGCCCTCCCCACGCGCACGTGCAGTGCGCAACTCCAAGTGAGCCTCCTCCGTCCTCGCGGGCTCGGAGCTGGCACGACGCAACGTGGCCTGCTCGAGCCAGCTTATCTCCGCCAAACGCACTCTGGGAGCTCGTATCACTGCGAAGCGAAGTACTCAATGCAACGTCATCTAATGAGTCCATTTTCATTATTATCGAAACTCACGACTACCAATACTACTAAACCTTCCAGCACTGCGGTCTTCCTCTCCATCACCAGGTTCTGGACGCAGTCCTAGGCGTTCGACTTGTCACCCTTCCGCCAACAAACGTATCAGAGGGGACTTCTGCACGCTAACGAGCCACGCACACCTTCAAGTATATCGCCTCCATCTTCACGGGAAAGCTGCGCCCATGGACGCTGCGTTAGCTTGCTTCAGCGGACGCGAGGTCAGCGTCCTTCGGCCAGCAGATCGTCTCCACCCGGCCGGCGAAGCAATGCACAGCGTAGCCACGGATGCCTTCGTCATGACGTCCGTCACAATCTCCGTCTCCATCACCCGCCAGTGCACGCACTCCTTGGACTGCGATATCATCGTCTACATGATTCCGGTCACCACCGCCAGGAGCGCCACCAGCGCGGACTTCGAAACGCGCTCGTGCTGCGCGCAGGACCGAGTCGACACTCTCCACGTTCACGGAGCCCTCGACACGGGCAATCAGCCCGCACGGGCGAGCCACAGCCTGCTTCACCCACCCGATTAGCGGCGCTGATTCAGCACCATTCCGGCCGGCGAAGCAATGGACGCGCCTCCACAGCTGGCTTCGTCGTGGCGTCCACCACGGCATCCGTCTCTATCGTCCGCCACTGCACGCACTCCTCGGACTGCGACTCCATCATCATCATCATCATTGCGTTCACCGCCGCCGGTAGCGCCGCAAGCGCGGACTTCGGCACGTGCACTTGCCACGTGCACCTCTCAGTCTATCGCCTCCACCTTCACGAGTAAGCGGTTCGCACGGTTGCAACGTGGCCAGCGCAGGCACACCTTCGCCCATACCGGCGGGCCACACATTACGCAAGGTCGTGCGGAAGTCTCCGTCCATCGTGTTCTCCGTCCCTCGGTACACCGCATTACGCTGTCCTTGGACTTCGTATGCGTCTTCGTCGCCTACTCCAACGCCACCAGGAGAGAGCACGCGCCCGCGCGCACATGACGTGTAATCTATTTTATGGAAGGTCGCTGAGATCCAGCGAAAAGGAGATATGTGGACCACACAAGTATGTGTGTCCAGTGTCGAAGCAGCGACGGCTTGTGTCCGGCCACGTAGATGATGTCGAAGGGCGGAGTCGTATCAAAGCAACGCGGCGTGGCCATGACGTCTCTCAAGGCGGTCGCGTTCGCGACGGATGGAATGGAGGTGGCGGTGACGAGGGTGCAGCGTCAAGGAGCGACGGAGAGGGCGCCTGTGTCAGCTCAGGCGTCCGCTACGATGATGTCCAAGGGCGAGGTCGTGGCCATGACGTCGACCATGGCAATCAAGCTCACGACGGGTGAATGCATGCGGCGGCAAGAAGGCTGGCAACGGCTGCGACGTCAAGGCAGCGACGGCGAGGACACCCGTGTCGGTCTTGGCTTCCGCTACGAAAAGATAGACTAGTAAGTGCGCGTGGCACGTGCGCATGTCGAAGTCTCCGCTGGTTACTCTCCTGGCGGTGGTGAACGCAGCGACGAAGACGATGATATCGCAGTCCAAGGACTGCGTGTGGAGGCTGGCGATGGTCGTGATGAACGTCACGACGGTCGCATCCGTGCCTACGCTATGCATTCCGACTGGAATGGCGCCACCGAGCTGGCCGAAGCAGGCGCAAGCTTGCCTGTGTGGGTCGATTTCCAGTGTCGCTGGCAGTGGAAGATGGAGAGTGTCGAGTGCGAGTGCGAGTGTGCGTGCGGCACGTGCAAGTGTCGAAGGACGCGCCGATTGCGCTCTTGGCGACGGTGGGCGGACTGACGACGAAGCTGCCGTCCAAGGAGTGCGTGCGGTGGCTGGCGATGGAGACGGAGGCCGACGTCACGACGAAGGCGTCCGTGACTACGCATAGCATCTGCGGCCGGATTGGCACTGATCTGGTGGCGGAGGCACGCGCCTGTGCGGGCTGATTGCTCGTGTCGCGGGTCCGTGAAGGTGGAGAGTGTCGCGTGGAAGTGTGCGCGCGGCTCGTGCGCTTGCGGTGATCGCGCTCCTGGCGGTGGTGAACGCAGTGCCGAAGACGATGGTATCGCAGGCCAAGGACAGCGATGGAGACGGAGGCCGTGGTGGCCGTCACGACGAAGCCGGCTATGGAGACGCGTGCATTGCTTCGCCGGCGGGAATGATGCTGAATCCGCGCCGCTAATCGGGTGGGTGAAGCAGGCTGTGGCTCGCCCGTGCGGGCTGATTGCCCGTGTCGCGGGCTCCGTGAACGTGGAGAGTGTCGACTCGGTCCGTGCGCGCAGCACGAACGCGTGTCGAAGTCCGCGCTTGTGGCGCTACCGGCGGCGGTGAACGCAATGATGATGATGATGGAGTCGCAGTCCAAGGAGTGCGTGCACTGGCGGGTGATGGAGACGGAGGTCGTGGTGGACGTCACGACGATGGCCCGTGGCTACGTTGTGCATACCATGTCTGGTCGGGATGGCCACGATCTGCTGGCCGAAGCAGACTGACCTATCGTCTGGCCAAGCATGCTCACGCCGCGTTCGTGCGGGCAGCTTGCCCGTGAAGATGAAAAGTTTCGACTGGGAGTGCGCGCGTGGCCCGTGCGCATGCCGAAGTCGAAACTTTGATGCTACTGGCGGTGGTGAACGCAATGATGATGGTGAAGAGTCCAAGGACTTCATGCAGTGGCTGGCGATGGGGACGAAGGCTGTGGTGGACGTCACAACGAAGCTACGTTTTGCATAGCATCTCCGCTAACTGAAAATGGCGGACCTCTGGTCCGCCCAAGCACGCAAACGTTGGGACCACGCAGGCAAGTTGCTCATGAAGGTGGAGAGTTTCGGACTGGCAGTGTCCGCGCGGCACGTGAAGCGAAGCTGTGCTGGCCTGAGTTGAATAACGCCGCGTCAGGTGGACCGCTTGCCCGTGAAGGTGGAGCCCCGCTTCTTGTGGTCTGAGGTGTGACGACGATGAAGTCACAGTCCATGGACCCTGTGCAATTGCAGTGAAACGGTTTACGGCGGACGTCACGACCAAGACCCATGGTGTAGACTGCTGGTATGAAGGAAAGATGTGCTCGCCTAGACGGGCTGCTTGCCCGTGAAGGTGGAGGCGATAGACTGGGAGGTGCTCGTGGCTCGTTGGTGTGGCAGATGTCCCTCCTGTTTGTTGGTGGCTGGGGTGACGACGATGATTTCAAACGCCAAGAACTGCGACGAGTATCCGATGATGGGGAGGAAGACCATATCACCGGTTGGTAAAGTACTGTTTACTAGTAGTTGTTGAGTTGCAAAGATAAAGAAAGCTAATGGATTCACTAGTTAGATGAGTGTTATAGTGTTGTGCAGTGTACATCGAATACTTCGTTTGTGTAGACCGCCGGTATGGCGAAGAGCAGCTGGTCGGTGGGCATGCACTGCGTCGTGCGAGCTAGAGGAGCTCGACCTGAAGGGAGCTAAGGGAAGCATTCATACAAGGCTGTGTGTTCACCCACGTACGTGTGTAGACGTCAGATAAACATGCTTGTGACCACGTTGGGCGATAGTTGCAGGACAAGTAAAACACCGAGTTTTGTTTTAGTAAAGCAAATTTGATTTCATCGATAAATTTCTCGTCGGTATGGCGAGCATCAGGTCACGCCGCGACTCCGAGGTGCACGCGCCGCACACTCGAGCGTCAGTTCTGTGGTCGCAGGTGATCGAAGTCACCCACTCGTCCGCTGGCGGCTGATGAAACAGCAGCAATATTTATAAGTTAGTTAGTGCATAAGCTTAGTAACAGTAACGGTGCATGAATACAATACACACGATCGCAGGCGCGATAGATTTCTTCGGATGCAGAGTGGTAGCTGGTTTGTCGGACTATTGTCAAGTCGACCAAACTTCAGATAGAAGTAGAGCTGATAGAGTGTTTTGTTGAGGCGCCTGGGGTGCGGAACTCGGTGGAGAAGGCGGGTTCTGCTCTCGCAGAGCTCGCTTCCATACCGCTCCCAGTCACAGGGATCTTCATGGCATTTAGCACAAATCGTGATCGCCCCCACTTGCGCTAGTTGTGGCCAGTCCAGCTATCTGACTAAAGCCACAACGAAGTATGTATGAACCATAAATAAAGACTATAGTCACACAAAGCGGGTACAAGAGTATGTACGGGTTTTCAAATGATAAACAATCCTATTGGGCAAAATATAGGATGTCCATAAGAAGGTGGTCCGGTAGTGAAAGAGTTAAAACAGTGGCGTCTGGGTGTCCGTTGTAGAGCGAACGCTGCAGATTCTCGAACGCTGAAGCTGCATTTCGCCGCGCGCTTGGTCTTGCTACATACTGCTTCGTGCCGTCTACAAATGCCAACAGGACGCTAATGGCGCGCCCTTCACCCGGATGGCGTCGCAGTATCCCTCGATTCGCTTGGCGGCGACCTGGCGGTTAAAATACAGCATCTTCTTGTGCCTCGTGTACAACTCCGCCACAGTTTGCCTACAGATGCGGCTATAAGCACCGGGTGATCTGCCAAACTCGTTGGCTACCGTGAAGAGCGTAGATGGTTCCTTCAGCCTCCGGTACAACATGGCCAGCGCTTCAACTGTCGGAATAGCGTCGCGCTGTGGAGTGACGATGTGCGGCATCGGGAGGTCTAGCTTGGTGGCCAGTGTCTGTAGCTCCTGCACCGTGAAATTAAACCGCGCCCGAGCGGTAACGCCGTCCATGGTGGAGTCAAAGCGGTTGCTGGTGTTGATTCGCGGAGGTGGGGATCTTAGGCAGAAACAGTGGCTGGCAAGGAGAAAGTACATCGTCCTTAAGAATATCTTCCGCTTCCCGCGCGCAGCAAGCAGCAGGGCGCCAAGGATGACGAGAGCTTGTTCGGCAGAAAGCTTGGGGGCGATGAAGACCATTGCATACACTGGGGCGGTGTAAGCTGTGAAGACGAAAGTAAAACTCAAATCCGAGTTGAGCAAACTGGACTCTTGGCTCAAACGCAATTGCGTTTGAGTATCAGATTTGAGAGACCCCAATCACGGTACTGCTCCTGTAGTGGGCCTACCTTGGCTCACTACAACAGCTTACACGTGTGCGCTCGTGTATGAGGAAGCGTAGCTTAGTTTAAACTAGAGTTAATTATACTCGGGCCTCCGAGTATAGATTAATCTAAATAAACGATCCAAATAGTGTTTTTGGGTTAAGATGAGAACTGTTATTTTTTTGTTTTATGTTTCTGACTTCCTCTAAATGTAATATTCTAAATTGGGAATCTGCCAACGGCTGGTTGGCAGAATTCCTTTGCTATGCATGTCGCTCATTGGTTAAAAGATGCTGCTTTCAACCAATAGTAATCCTAAATGTCTATGGACCACCCGTCGTGGTGGTCGTAAATGAATGTGGCACTTGATGTAACGTACATCAAGGCCGAGGAAGTGTTTGAACCTTTAACAGACATCGCGTCTGTTAGAGTTACAAGTGGCTGTAGCCACTTGTGCGTGTAACCCCGTTACACCATCCCCCCCTTAAGGTTAGACGCGCCGGTCACGGCACGTCAATCAGGCAATTGACTACTTGTCAATTCTTCACGTTGGGAGAAAGAAAACTCGAGCTCATTCCGCAATGAGCTCGCCGAAGAAGACCGCCGCCGAGGAGAAGCCCGCCGCTGGGACAGAGAATCTCTCTGTCCCCGAGTACTTCGAGCGGCAGCAGGCGAAGCAGGACGCTCGTGCTGCCAAAGCCGCAGCCGAGCCGAAGATCGTCCTTCAGGGCTCTTCGATAGTCAACGATGCCGTTGACTATAGCGAGGACGACGTGGACATGGAGGAGGGCGATGCCTCCCCCAGCAGGCGCATGGAGTCGATTGACCGCGATAGTCTCGACCCGCACGCCGGGTCGAGACGCCCTCGTGAAGAAGACGATTCGGACACTTCGAGCTCGAAGCGTTCGCGTAGCGCAAAGGATACTCCGCTCTCTGCTGCTGGAGCCTTGGGCTCGCCGCGCGATGCGGCGCCTTCAAGCTCTCCACGCGCTGCTCATGCAGCGCGTGATCCATGGATGCCGTCTGTGGCAGACATCGCGGCGCGGGTGGGCAACTCGGTGCCCCCGAACACTATCCCGCTGTACGTATGCAGCGCGATCGAGGACGATGAGGTGGCGGAGGGCCAGCACTTTGATCCGATGACGGATCAAAGGCGCGACTACTATATCGGACTCTTCCATGAGCTCCGATATTACTCCAGCAAGAAGACCTCTTCTCGCAGCAAAGTGCCCGAATGGCAGGCACTTTGTCAAAGTTGGAATGCCTTTGTTGATAACTTCAACAAGAATCCGGCAGCTTACCGCGAGCGGGTTAAGCATGCCCGTGAGCGCTTCGAGACGTTCTCGACGCGTGGGATATTGGCAGCTCCACAGATCTTCTGTGGATGCTGGTGTTCCGTGCGCTGTGCCCGAAGGCCAGCAGTGCATGTTGTGTCTTCCGGGTGCGGCGCGCTTAACCCTTTTGCGATGATTTTTATACTTGGAATTTGTATGGGAGCCTCCCGATACAAAACCGTAAAACATGACTAGATGCATGGTTTTACGCCGAGACCCGCAAACCAAAATCGGGCATAAGACTCGATTTTATTCGTACCTAATATAAAACATGCTAGTTAGCCATGTTTTAGTACGGTTACCGCCCCGACCCTTACTGGCTAAAATTATCATTCTAAACTCTGATTGGATCGATTTTGTAAAACATGCTAGTTAGCCATGTTTTACACAGAACCATCGCAAAAGGGTTAAGCGACCGCGACCTGAACGGGTACACGTCGATTCGTGTACCTGCGAGCCTCAAGGATCTCCGTGCCAAGTTCATGGCACGTGAGGAACGCGACGAGCGTGGTGCTTCGAGCGCTGGGGTGACCACAGCGCTCGCACTACCTTCGCGCCGGCAGTGCGTGGTGGGCTTCGTACGCCCTAACCATTTCCGGAACGTCCTGCAGCAGGACGTTCCGCGGCTCCCATGTATCTTGGTGGGGCGGAAAACCTCTCCAACGAATACGATAACGAACCGGGTGTCGGTTCGTTTTCGGGATACTATGGTCGAGAATACGCTCAACAATCCAACGTGTTGAGCCGTGGGCGTCACGGATCGGAGGCGGCGGTGGTGGGAACACGCCCCGAGTATGGTCAACCTGGGGTTGACCTTGGGCCTCCGTCCCTCGAAGACCGGGTTGCCACTGTGGAGCGGCTTCAGAGCAGTGACTTCGCTGCTCTGAGGCAAGAGATGGCGAACCTGAGGGCTCAAGTCGCTCAGGCCACGCAGACCGCGTCCGACGTCTCCGTCGACGTTGGGGGTCGCGTCGTGCGCTTGGTCCAGCGCGTTGACGCGCTGGAGAAAGGTTCGGCTTCCGCTTCTCGCCGGCCGAGCTAGCTGGCTCGTGCTGCTGGTATGGCTTCAGCCGCCCGACGTAAAAGGTCGGGTGGAGGCGCATGCTAGACGGAATGTCTAGCGTGTAAGCATTCCCATGCCGTGCCAACACTGTGAACGGCCCAATGAAGCGCGGAGCGAGCTTACTCGCTCCGAAGTCGGAAACTGCATGTTTAGGCAGGTTTTGAGTAGCTAACAAAACCAATGAACCCTTCTTGAATTCATTTGTGTTGCCCCTGCCAACATTGTCTGCGTTCAGCTTCTGTCGATCGACAGAAGCTGCAATAGCGTCCTGGACAAACCGAATGACGGCTTGTCTGCGCTGCACGAAGTTCATTGCGTCCGAGCTGAACTCGTTCAGCTCGCTTCCAGCAGTAGGCCCGGCCTCTGCGTTCGTAGGTGTGGTGTCTGTGCCTCGCACAGACACGTTCTTCTTCTGCTTGTGTGCGTCTGTGCCCTGCACAGACGCGGCCTTCTTCTTCTTGGTTGCGTCTGTGCCCTGCACAGACGCGGTCTTCGTCTTCTTTCGCGTTGTTGCGGCTGACACCGTGCAGGTGTCAGCGGCATTCTGCGGCTGCTGTGTTGCAGTCGTAGATCCTCCCCACTTAAGGAAGGAGCCAGCGTCCCGAGTAAGCTCGGGAGGCGTGGGTGCCTCAAGGCATTCACGGTGTATGCCCGGTCGAGGCATGCACCGAGTTGTTGATGGCGAACTCCGCCATCGGCAGACACTCGCTCCAGTGTTGGAACGAGTGGGCGTAGCTCTTGAGTACATCCACGAGCACGCGATTCACGCGCTCGGTCTGTCCGTCCGTCTGCGGATGATCCGCAGTCGACATCGAGAGCTGACTGCCAAGAAGTGTGAACACTTCTTGCCACAGGTGCGCGGTGAAGCGCGGGTCTCGATCGGACACGATGTCCATCGGCATGCCATGGTGTCTGAACACCATGTCAACGAACAGACGTGCCGTCTGTTTCGCAGTCACTTCGGCGGGTACTGCAGCAAGATGTACCATCTTGCTGAAGCGGTCAACAAAGACCACAACGCCCGTGTTCCCCTGGCTATTCGGGGGAGGACCAAACACAAAGTCCAAGGACATGGACTGCCAACACTCCGACGGAGTCGGCAGTGACTGCAAAGGAGCCTGCGCGAACGGAGCAGGCTTCACACGTTGACACACCTCGCAAGCACGGACGTACTTGCACACCCACTTGTACTGGTTGGCCCAGTAGAAGTCCCTCGTGAGAAGAAGATACGTCTTCTCACGGCCCGGATGCCCCGCAGTCGGTGCATCATGATACTCGTACATGATCCTGAGTCGCAGGTCATGATCATTGGGAACGACAACGCGGTCCGCGTTGTCGTTGACTGCGCTCTAGAGTAGCAACCCCTCGTGCACCCGGTAACGGTGTGCACGAGCACGAAGATGTTTTGGCAACTTCTGACGAGCTTCGTCAGAAGGCACTGAGCCATAGGCCAGCAAGAGCTTCACGTCGTCGAGGAGCGACGACGTGGGAGTGCTCGATCGCATGGCGTCAATGGCATTGACGTCGACTTCATTCGTAGCGTAGTCAGGTCGACGCGATAACGCGTCGGCCACCACATTGAGCCTTCCGGGTTTGTACTCAACCCGGAAGTTGTATTCCGCAAAGAACGAAAGCCATCTCGCCATACGTTGCGAGATGTGTGGCGACTTGACAGCCGTCCGCAGCGACGCGTGGTCTGTATAGACCACGAACGGTTTACTTCCGAGTAGATACACTCGGAACTTCGCAAGTGCATACTTCATGGCAAGGAGCTCCTTGTCATGCACCGGGTAATTGCGCTCAGCTGGCTTCAGCTGACGCGACTGATAGTAGACAACACGATCACGGCCCTCGTGATCGTGCTGCATCAACGCACATCCGAACGCGAAATCGGATGCGTCACACACAACGTGGAATGGGCGATCTTGGTCGGCCACCGCCAAGATCGGAGCCTCAGTCAAGCCCTGCTTGACTGCATCGAAACCTGCTGACATTCAGCAGACCAAATTCACTCGGCGTCCTTCTTCAGGAGCTGTGACAGCGGGCGTATCACGCCCGCGTAGTCCTTCACGTACTTGCACAAGTACGTGGCCAAATAGGAACTGCCGCAGTTCCTTGACGCTCGTCGGCGTCGGCCACTCATTGATCACTCTGACCTTTTCAGGGTCAGGGCGGACACCGTTCTGCCCAACGAGACACCCGAGCACGGGTATCTCGCTCGCCCCGTAGATGCACTTCTTCAGGTTCGCGTAGAGCTTGTGCTTGCGCATGAGCGCAAGCAGCTTCCGGAGATGCACCTTGTGCATCTCAACGTCGCTCATCCCGTCCGCAGCACGGCTGTGGACGAACACGTCATCGAAGTAGCTCGGCGCGAAGTCGCGCACCGAGCGCAACAAGTGCGTCACGCACCTGTTGAAGGTCGCAGGGGCGTTCTTCAGACCCTGCGGCATCACTAGCCACTCCCAGAGCATGCCACTCGGCGTGCTCACAGCCGTGAGAGGGATATCGCTCTCACGCATTAGGATCTGATAGAACCCATCGCGCAGATCAAGAGCACTGTAGACAGTGCTCCTGGCCATCGAATCGATGATAACATCTTTCGCGGTATCGGTGTCTGCGCCGGTATCGTCGCATCGTTCAGCTTATTGTACGCATGAACGATGCGCCAGCCGCCCTGTGGCTTCTTGACACAGAACGTCGGAGCACTGTGCGGGGACTTCGATTCCCGCACTTGTCCAGCTTTGCAACGACCTTCGAAGAAGTCGTCGATCGCCTTGACCTGCTCTCGCGGCAGTGGCCACTGCCGCGTGACACAGTATTTCGTGCCCGGCACGAGATCAATCTCGTGCTGAATGCCCTTGTCCTGCGGAAGCTCCGCAGGGATCTCTTCCGGAAGTACGTCCGCGTACTCCCGTAGAATCTCATAGTAGGGACTCGCCTTCAGCGAGTCCCAGCTCTGTTCTTCAAAGTGTTCTTTCTTCGTCTTGGCACTGAGAGTGTCTTCACTCTCAGTGGTGCTCTCCATGAAGAACTGCCTCAGTTCCTCATTCTCGCTCTTCGTTCTCTCGGCGTCCCAGAGAATGCATATTTGCTCGATGCGTCCATCGTGCAAGTCACGCGCGAAGCGCTTCCAGCTCATGACTGGAAGCGAAGTCAACTCTGACGCTTGCGTCGGAGGATTAGCGAGGGTCATCTCCCTGTGCCGGAACCCGGCACAGGTACGCGTCAAGACGTTCAACGTCTCGACGTTCGGCTTCTCAGCGTTCGTCTGCCCGGCAGACATCTCTTGTAGCGTCTCGGCCCCGGGCCGAGACTTGCGCAGCGACCTTCGTATGCGCCGTCTTCTTGACTTGCGGAGCCCGGCTCGGCATGGTCCTTGACCTCGTCCAGTCCCAGCCGTGGACGGGTGTTCTTCTTTATTCCGCCGGCGGGTATCTCCCGCGGGCGAGCGACTTCAAGCCCGGCTTGGTCGCGCGGCGCTTCGTCGTGCAGCCCGGCTGCACGACAGCATGCAAGTTTTTCCGGTGCGGGACGTTTGCAACCGTCCGCACCGCCTGCAGCGTCGGTTCCCGGAACCGACACGCCAACATCACCTCGACGCCTATCATTGGCGGAGTCCTTAATTACAAAGGGTGCGTCGACCCCGGAGTCGACGCGAAATGTCTTTCGCAGCGTCGGTTCCCGGAACCGACGCGACTTCAATACCTCGACGCCTTCCATTGGCGGAGACCCCATTGCGGAGGGTGCGTCGGCTCCCCGAGCCGACGAATAGAATTCATCCAAACCATCGACTCCCGGAGTCGACGGCGTCACGTCACCTTGGCTCCAATTACGGGCCAAAACCGATCCAATCAGGTTCGCGTCAGCCTCCACGGCTGACGCGCATGACTCGCTTGTGTCATCCGCGCTGCTCGAGGCCGGAGACTTCTTTTGATTCGCTGAAAAGCGGGTGTTGACTTCCGAAGTCAACACATTTTCTTCACTAGCCGTCGGCGGCGACGCCGACGCTACTTGTCCTCGCGCGCGTCCAGGGCGTTCCGGGACAGCGGCGTTAGGCGCTGTCTCGACTAGAGATTCGCGCGCACCTGCTGGTGCGTGTGTGGTGGTAACAGGGCCATCGCTCTCTGTTCCACCGTCGCGATCGAAGCGCACTAAAATGCGCTTCTCCCAATCGATTACCGGATCATGCCGTGCGAGCCACGGCATGCCCAATACCATGTCGAACTTATCGTCCAGATCCAGGACGATAAAGGTTTCGACGAACGCTCGACCTTTGTACGTGAAGCGCACGCGTACCATGCGCTTCTCGGTCTTCACGACGACACCTGTCGCCAAACGTACTTCCAACAGACTTCGAGGTAGCTTTAAATCCTCGAAGTCAAGTATTGATAGACTTCGCAGTCGAACAAAGTTTTTCGACGCGCCAGAATCTACCAACGCACGACGAGAGCCGCTTGCTCTCATCGACTTCACCTTCAGGATGACAAGATCAGCCTTGTCATCTTGCTTCTTGCAGTGAGAATGATCCTCACTGGGGGCTGCAGTCCTCAGTGTCGCGTGTCCTAGGTCGACACGCGGAACTGCATTACCAGTAGGGCGCCCCGCGCCTACTGGCGTCCAGCGTTTTTTGTTTGGCTGCGACGATGCCCAGCATCGCCGCGATAGCCACCTTGCTGGTGCACGGGCGCCGTGCACTCTCTAGCAAAGTGACCGATCCTACCGCATCGGTCGCACCGCACATTACTTCCTTGCCGCTGCTGGGGGCCAGCAGTGGCAGCGCTCGAGAGGTCCATCGGTTCCGGACCTCCCGTCCTCACTACCGGGCGCGGTTGCGGCCTCGGCACATGCGCGTGCAGTTTAGCCTGTCGCAGGCTAAACTCTTCCTGCATCGCAAGCGTGATGGCGGCTTCGAGAGTACTCGGGTACTCACGGAAGAGATAGGTTATCACAGGCCCATCTCTCAGTCCCTTCATGAACGTGACGACCTTAGTCGCCTCGTCGATCGGGTTGGTCACGATGTTCGAGACCAAGTACCGCGCTCTCTGGGCGTAAGCATGAACATCATGCTTACCCTGCTGCAGGTCGAGGTCGACCGGAACTCATTCTGCGGGGGCTCAAACGCCTGTCTGAGCTCCTCCTAGCAGCCTTCGTACGTGCTGAAGCACGTAGGGTCGGAGAGCCGGCGTCCATACGCCCAGCGCC
The DNA here is from genome assembly GCA_024211575.1 of Phytophthora melonis. Classification (NCBI taxonomy): domain Eukaryota; phylum Oomycota; class Peronosporomycetes; order Peronosporales; family Peronosporaceae; genus Phytophthora; species Phytophthora melonis. The sequence continues at coordinate 332,052 of JAMXKT010000062.1, forward strand.
TTGCACGTCCGCCAAGACATGACATGGCGAACGTGACCTTCGACAACGGGTCGACGATACGTCGGGCCGCGATGGCAGTGTCGAGTTCGACAAGCCAACGGAGGAGAGGTTCACCCTCTCTTCCGATGTAGTTGCTCACATTGAGCTTCAGCGACTGTGGGCGAGGTGTCGTCCCCGACGACACCGCGGTATTGGCAGCAGCATCTCGCTGCTCCCTCATGATGAAGCCCAGAGCAACACCGTGTTGCTCTGTCGGCGTTAGCGTACGCAGCATCGTAGCTACAGCCGCTTCACCAATGACTGTTGACAGTCGTTGGAGGGCTTCCCACTCTGGGTCTGACAGGTGGGGACAGTCAGCGCGTGCAACATGGGTTGCAGGCGTCGTGGAGCTTTCCATGGACACTTCGGTATCCATGGGAAGGTTCTCGGCTCCGTGTTCGTGCGGTGACGTACGAACTCAACTTAGTCGGTCGTTGGACGGACTACAAAGTGCTACCAGGTGTAGTGGGCCTACCTTGGCTCACTACAACAGCTTACACGTGTGCGCTCGTGTATGAGGAAGCGTAGCTTAGTTTAAACTAGAGTTAATTATACTCGGGCCTCCGAGTATAGATTAATCTAAATAAACGATCCAAATAGTGTTTTTGGGTTAAGATGAGAACTGTTATTTTTGTTTTATGTTTCTGACTTCCTCTAAATGTAATATTCTAAATTGGGAATCTGCCAACGGCTGGTTGGCAGAATTCCTTTGCTATGCATGTCGCTCATTGGTTAAAAGATGCTGCTTTCAACCAATAGTAATCCTAAATGTCTATGGACCACCCGTCGTGGTGGTCGTAAATGAATGTGGCACTTGATGTAACGTACATCAAGGCCGAGGAAGTGTTTGAACCTTTAACAGACATCGCGTCTGTTAGAGTTACAAGTGGCTGTAGCCACTTGTGCGTGTAACCCCGTTACAGCTCCAAACTCAAATCTGACACTGAAACTCAACTGAAATCGGGTTGCGAAGGTTCTCTAATACGAGCGCTCTATCAATACACCATTTCCAGGTCAAGTTGCAAGATTTACCAACCAAGGTGCAAATGACTGGTCCGTGCACTTTTTTAATTCTTACCTCCTTCTGCCGACAATTGCATGAAAAAGCCACGTTTTTCACGATTTGCAAAACGGTCCGGAATCCATTTCGGGCAAGTTGCAAAACCGTGCAAGAGTATACCCGACCTCCGCTACGTAATATTGCGGGCAGATATAGTTGGCCGACGTATGAAGGCATAAAGTATCGCTAGGTCGCCCAAAGTTGGGCAACACTTCATCTATGTTAACTTATCCATCTGGGTTCTCAAAAGTGTACTTCCCTGTGCTTTATCTTCTCTTGGGGGCTCGGTAGGAGCATGTTCCTTTTATTACGTAGCGGAGGTCGGGTATGCTCTTGCACGGTTTTGCAACTTGCCCGAAAAGGATTCCGGACCGTTTTGCAAATCGTGAAAAACGTGGCTTTTTCATGCAATTGTCGGCAGAAGGAGGTAAGAATTAAAAAAGTGCATGGACCAGTCATTTGCACCTTGGTTGGTAAATCTTGCAACTTGACCGGGAAATGGTGTACTGTACATGTAAGTAACGCAAGCTCCACAGACCGCAGATCTAAGCAATGTCGCCCGTGCTTAGCTTACCCCGCAAAAACGTTGGTAAATTTTATAATACACCAACTCAGTGTAAGTGTCGTTTGCAATCGCGTTTGTATGTTGGCTGTTCTATCACTACAGGCAGCGTTCAAGTTCAAGATTCCTCAAACTATTATTTGTTGTCGAATCCATATCCCAAGTACGCACCACGCCGTAGCCTTAGAGTTATTGTAGTGTAAGGATATCGTTACTGATCTAAGTGAGGTCCGCAGCCAGTTTAGTAGAATTTTCGGCTCCCCCGCAGTAGAATGGGCATAACTTTTTACAGGTCCACACCATATTTCTTGGTGCAACGGAATCGTGAAGAATTCAAAGCAAACCGACGGTACCCTAAATAACGGTGAACATGCAACGCATGGCGAAGATGCAACATTACCGCCAAATTACTACAAATACTGGTACTTTATCTTGATTTTAGTATGGGGTGAACTTTTTACGGCTTTTTACGAGTGAATGGACTTTTTACATTTTGACTTGAAAGCTTCTTTTTACGACGTTGCATCTTCGCCGTGATTTACGGTAGTGAACAAGTACTACTCAAGGTATACTGCTGCGAGTTACGAATGAATTGTCTACATTTGTCGCAGCAGCAACATAAGAGTAAGGCTACATGTATTAATGTATTGATAGCATGTGCAGTCTCATCATTTGAAGCAATTGGCCGGACCCCTGTGTCCCCCATTACAAACTCCAGCTATCAAACGTTATTTATTTTAGTACAATGGATAGTGCAGACCCGCCCCATTTCACCACCCTTCCATTTTCAGATCAGCGAGAAACAACCACAATGGCAAGAGGGCGTGGTGGTGGCTCGCAAACTACTATTCGTCCGCGAAAACGCAAAAAGGGCCCCAATAGGAAGGAAGTAGTCGTAAGGTTCGCGAGCTAGGTGTCGAGACGTGGCACACGCATCGCGAGCAGCTCAAGGTGGCATGCATTTGCCGAAACAGACACCGATGCGTTCAAAAAGCACTGCTCGACTTGGATTCTCGAGGACGGATTTCCTTGTGCCCATCGGCGTCCTCGACAGTATTTCACGGACCCGAAGTTGACGTGGCTTGTAGTACATGCGAGATATGTCGAGGATATTAACCCACCGGCGACCGTTATCCCGATTTTGCAGGGATAAGAAAAACCTCGGGGGAAAGTGCCGTTTCAAGCCATACGGCCGTGGCGACCTTTCGACTTGGTTCCGGCCAATCAAATTGCTGTGCGGATTTCGTGCGTGGTCGGTCGATTCGCGCGCGCGAACTCGTTCGCGCCTTGATTGGGTGTCACGCGTGGTTTTACGTTTGAAAGTGCAACATGAGCGCCACATTTTAGCGCTTCAACCTATTGTAAATTTCTGAAAAATAGCGGGAGGTGGACCGCGCATTATCATAACCAGTAATGTGGCCATAGCGCCGCTCGTGTATTAGGCGCTTACAGGCCAATAGCTTTTGGCGCATACCTGCAAGTCTCGACTAAGGCCCCATGCAGTACGGGCTTGTCTTGGGTAGGCGTCGTGCTGTGGGTAATGCTGCCTACATTTTCACGAAGTACTTAACGCGTGAGCATGTCGTGAAGAAGATCCTACTCTGTCCTAAACGCATGACGTTCATGAGACGCTGAGTGCTAGTAGATGTGATCCGGAAAGCTGCTAGGCACACGGTTAAATTTTACGCAGCGCGGACGGTCTTAAGCTTCTTGTATTGACCAGACAAATACGAGGCGGTGGGGATCCCATCGTACCACCGCTGATGTTAGCGACTAAAGTAGAGCTTCAGAAGTGCATCTGTCCACGGTGCTTCTTCCGGTCTATGGCGTTGGACACGCCCGCGCAAAATTGCTGTGCCAGCACCTCTGCTTGGAGCCACACGCAAATAATAATACGACGATGGTGATGACATATCTGGCTGCTTATCTATAAAGAAGACTCGGCCTGAAGACAATAGAAACTAAATTGATTTCGGTTTGGTGTGAGCTTATGGAGCAGCGTTGATTGTGGCTACGTGATTATGTATATATTGTTCTTTGTATGACCAACTTGTCAACGTTGCTTTGCCGACTTGTCAACATTGACACGCCTGTTTTGATTTGAGTACAGTGATTATCATGAGGAGACATTGGCCTATTTGACTAGGTTTTTGTATGGACTTTATGTCGTTGTTGACTCCGATATGACAGCAGTGAGATGCTTGGCTTGGCTTTAGTATACATCAATGCAATCAAGTGGGTGTATTGTTCCGTTACTTCATGAATCTGATAAAGTTATAAGGAGACGCGAACGGGATGGCCTTGTTGGGAATCACCGGTATGTCGGCGGCGACAGGCGTGCCTCCCTTCCGGCGATATCAGGGCCAAGCATGCGATGATCGAGTTGGGCATGCCGAGGTCAGCGAGCGTGCCGTCTGTCCAAGACATGTTGAGCGCCGCCGGGATGTAGTCCGTGCCGGACATGGCAGCGACCTCGGGTACGGTGTCAGAGTCGGGCATGGCGACGACTTCGGGCGCCAGGCATGGCGGCGACCTCGGGAGTGGCGTCGGAGTTGGTATGGCGGCGGCCTCGGGCACGTCGTCTCTGTCGGACATGTCGGCGGCCTCGGGCACGGCGTCGGAGTCGGGCATGGCGAGGGGCTCAGGCATACCGTCGGTGTCGGGAATGTCGGGCTCGGGCATGACGTCTGTGCCGAGCTTACCGGGGCCCGCGAACGTACTCCCCGGGCCGGCCTCGTCCGGCCCGCGAGCATGCCGCCTCAGTAGGCAGCAGCAACTTCAAGTTCGACAGAGGTTGATGAGAGGACGCAGGGGGGCGAGGGCGATCACGACATTGTAGGCGCTTGAGAGTTTGTCAGCGTTTTTAAAAATGAGCTCTCGATGCGGAGCGGCGACGAGCTTTGGTTCCGATGATACGCTCACGAAGACGCGTTCCGATGCCGAACCCGGGGGAAAAAATGTAAGCAAATCTGTTGGTTATTTTAGGAGTAATTGACGATCATTGGTGGAATCGTTGGAATACATGCGATGATTGGTGGACTTGCTTGACGGCAGCAGGAACCGCGCAAACAGCATGGCGCGAAAGGTGAGGAAGATGTGCACGTTGAAGTGAAAGCGTGGCGTGCATAGCATAGCCTCAGCAAGGAAGTCGGAAATGGCAGCAGTGCCACAAACTAGAGTGTCCCGCACTTTGCTACCTGGCAAAAGTGCCCATTTTGGCGGTAGTGGCGGACACCGGCGGCACTAGATCACAGCCGCCGGCCGTCCTAGCTATTGGATCGCGCTCAAAAGCGACGATAGGATGCAATGAAACTATTCTAGGCTGTGGTGCGAGCCCCGCTCGTGGCGGTGGCAACTTGAGAATGCCAATGTTGACTTAATCTATCATTTTCAAAATTTAGTTATGTCAACGTTGGCTTACATATATTTTGGCAACTTGAGAATGCCAACGTTGACTTAATCTTCAAAATCTGAGTGAAGTCAACGTTGGCTTACATATATTTTGCGGGTGCATACAGCCCCACCGCGTTGACGGCAACTTGAGAATGCCAACGTTGACTTAATGGGCACTTTTGCCAGGTAACAAAAAGGTAGGAATCGCGGTGCATACAGCGCCACCGCCACGAGCGGGGCTCGCACCACAGCCTAGAATAGTTTCATTGCATCCTATCGTCGCTTTTGAGCGCGATCCAATAGCTAGGACGGCCGGCGGCTGTGATCTAGTGCCGCCGGTGTCCGCCACTACCGCCAAAATGGGCACTTTTGCCAGGTAGCAAAGTGCGGGACACTCTAGTTTGTGGCACTGCTGCCATTTCCGACTTCCTTGCTGAGGCTATGCTATGCACGCCACGCTTTCACTTCAACGTGCACATCTTCCTCACCTTTCGCGCCATGCTGTTTGCGCGGTTCCTGCTGCCGTCAAGCAAGTCCACCAATCATCGCATGTATTCCAACGATTCCACCAATGATCGTCAATTACTCCTAAAATAACCAACAGATTTGCTTATATTTTTTCCCCCGGGTTCGGCATCGGAACGCGTCTTCGTGAGCGTATCATCGGAACCAAAGCTCGTCGCCGCTCCGCATCGAGAGCTCATTTTTAAAAACGCCGACAAACTCTCAAGCGCCTACAATGTCGTGATCGCCCTCGCCCCCCTGCGTCCTCTCATCAACCTCTGTCGAACTTGAAGTTGCTGCTGCCTACTGAGGCGGCATGCTCGCGGCCGGACGAGGCCGGCCCGGGGAGTACGTTCGCGGGCCCCGGTAAGCTCGGCACAGACGTCATGCCCGAGCCCGACATTCCCGACACCGACGGTATGCCTGAGCCCCTCGCCATGCCCGACTCCGACGCCGTGCCCGAGGCCGCCGACATGTCCGACAGAGACGACGTGCCCGAGGCCGCCGCCATACCAACTCCGACCCCACGCCCGAGGCCACCGACATGCCTGGCGCCTGAAGACGTCGCCATGCCCGACTCTGACACCGCAGCCGAGGTCGCTGCCATGTCCGGCACGGACTACATCCCGGCGGCGCTCAACATGTCTTGGACAGACGGCACGCTCGCTGACCTCGACATGCCCAACTCGATCATCGCATGCTTGGCCCTGATATCGCCGGAAGGGAGGCACGCCTGTCGCCGCCGACATACCGGTGATTCCCAACAAGGCCATCCCGTTCGCGTCTCCTTATAACTTTATCAGATTCATGAAGTAACGGAACAATACACCCACTTGATTGCATTGATGTATATTAAAGCCAAGCCAAGCATCTCACTGCTGTCATATCGGAGTCAACAACGACATAAAGTCCATACAAAAACCTAGTCAAATAGGCCAATGTCTCCTCATGATAATCACTGTACTCAAATCAAAACAGGCGTGTCAATGTTGACAAGTCGGCGAAGCAACGTTGACAAGGTTGGTCATACAATAGCCAACAGACATGGCCACGTGACCACCTGGTCACGGCTAACGTCGCTTTATCATGCGCATCAATTTCGACAGAAAAAAGCGGCCAAAAACGCTCAGCTGTGCTTGATTGTTCTCGCCATTTATCTCTCGTAGAGACCAAAGAGGTCGCATAGCAACCTAATCCATGTTCTGTTAGCTTGCCGCCTCTGCCTCGGCAGATTTTGCGGTCCGCTCAAACATTAAAGTGGTGCCAGCAAAGTAGCATACTCTTACATCGGAACAGCATATTAGGAAGGCACCAACCTGTGCTTAAGACAAACAGCGATTAGATACTATGGCGCAAAAGTCTCGCGCATAATGAGTAACAGCAACCCGGTCAACGCGCGTGGGGAGCATGCATGGTGCCGGAATAATAATGGCAGTTCCATGTGGCGCACTATATTTTGACGCTGCAGCACTCGCGCAGCGCTTTCTACTCGTTCTAGGCGCTTATATTAGAAGGGCCCTACGTGCCCGCTCCGTCGATGTGATACACCAATGCTCTAAATGGACAGATTTCTGGCGTTGTCTAGGTCACCCCACGGCAGCTTACCGATGTAACCTTGACGCCGCGGTCTCGGCAAGCTCGTGAGAGACTACTGCCGCGTTGTTGAACAGGGCCATCCAGAGCAAGATCAACAGGGCTCTTGTTGCAGCAAGGGGTGAGTTTATTAGTGTCACAATTTTTCGCTTATGTTTCACAACATTTTGGTTTGAAATTTCTACAGATGGGAATATCTCGATCTTTAGGACAATTTACGCCAAGGTTTTTCATGCTTAGTGCTGAACCCGCTCAGAATTAAGGCCTTAGCCGTCTTTTAATTGGATAAATCTAACCAATGAGATAAAAAGTCGATGGAGCCCGAAGGGTCGGCGCCGGCCGCTGGGGACCTCGCTTACCCTATCCCGCTAGTATACAAATTTCTATATTAATCTTATCCCTGCAAAATCGGGATAAGAGCGGTCGCCGGTGGGTTAATCGTGATAACGCTGAAGCAAGGAATCGGAGCTATTCTCGCTTTACGCAGTACATTCATTATTATTGAAGCAGGCCAGTTATCTTGCTTGGCTGTGATGCAAGTCGTATAGCTTCTACCGCGGGCCGTCTTCTACTTGGGTAGATGTCTTCAACACCTGTTGGCCGACGGCAACACCGATTGCCGCGCCGGATCGTCCACTTTCGCGTCCGACCGTATTTTATTAGTAAGCGGTTACTAGAACCTCTACTCAACTTAAGCTAATGTCAACTACAAGTCAACACCAGCTCTTCGTTTGCACGCAGGTTCCATCAGCTCGGCTGGTTCCACACTCGGAGCTCCCTTCAATTCCTCGTCGTTTGTCTGCCCCCTCGTTCGTTGTGGAGCTCTGCTCCGTGTGCTCATGCGTGTCCGTGGACTCGCCGTCGCTCGTCGACTCGCGTGCTGTCTTGCTCGCTAGCCGGCTAATCTTGTACTCAGCGGTCTCCGTTCACCACTCGGGCCCTCCAGCCCAATTCTGCAATGTTGACTCGACACAGGCCGCCGCCTGCAGCTCGACCATACCCACCATCGCGCCACTCTTCGTCATTATGGCCACTCAGGGTCGCCGCCGGCACTTCCTGGACCGCTCCCGTGCAGCCAATCGTCGTGCTGCTGCTGCTCGACTCGGACGCCTGCTTCGCGTCGCCCTTCGTCGCTGTCTCCATCGTGGCGTAGTTGTCCTCCGCTGCCTGCTGCTGCAGATGGGTCCACGCACAGGCCCACCTGTTACACGACTTCTCCATCCCTAGGGTCTTCCACGACCCTTCCATCCTGTAGTAAGCGGTCGTACTCTTTGACCGTAATCCACTGCCGTCCTCCGTTCTTTCGTCGTCGTCGCTCACCGTCTTGCTGTACGGGTCGCACTTCGATCTCGACGACGTTCTGTCCTGCTGTATTCCGTCTCTGTCGCCGTCGTAGCTCCACGTCATCCTGTCGTCGCGCCCTACTCGTAGTAGCCACTGTTCGACGACGTCGTTTTGCAGTTCCTGCAGCTGCTTCCGCACGTACCGGGGCCGCCGTTGTTCCACCAGACGCTCCGTCCGTCTCGTCATCACCGTCGAGCTCGAGCGCACCTTCATGCTCAAGTTGCGCTTCAATGTCAGCTGCGGGTTCCTCGAGTAGTGTAGCCGGCTGATGGTAGCTAACTAAAAATGAAACATGTGCTAAATATTGCTCAGGTTCGTGCTCCACGTCGTTTCGTTCCACCAGGTAATTGTCGTATCCTGCTGGCTCCACGATCCTTACTGGCCCAAGCCATTGGTGTACCAGCTTCATCGCTTTGGAGCCTGACTTATCGGGGCCGCCAGGCCCCGACATCTCCGATAAAATCCGATATCTCCTATAAAACCTCCGAACTCCGATTTGCGTTATATTTTCTTAATAATGAGGGAATACGTAGTGGACCACACTCACAGTTTCGAGATGGAGAGGAAGCGGCTAATCCAGGAGGGCCTCACGAAGAGAGCGTTCCCCCCTCGCGTGGCGTACCCGGAACTCAGCAACTGCTGGGATGAACTGTCACCTCTCGCAGGCTAATTCGACCATCCTGTCGTAGTTTGTCCCGGAGGCCGCGTGCCGCGGCCAGAAACCTGAGTGCGTGGTGGCGGGATGTCGGTGTGCACCGCGGGTGAAGGAGTATCGGCAGCGCGTTGTTGAGGACGTCGAGGGAAAACAGGATTTGCTGTGCATCAAGTACCAGTGTGCTGGCAGCGCGCGCACCTGTTTTTCTACGTTTTCGCCTGAATATCTTCAATCTAATGTCGAAGCCATGGTGCACTTCTCGTTCATATTAGGCTCCAAGTCGGGTTATTCGAAGCCGATGCTAGAGATGATTCACGACGGTATGATGCCCCAACCGGCCTGAGCAGCACCGTCGCCAACATCCCCGCCGCCGCCAAACCCGCTACCACAAGCTCTACACACTGTTTGCAGACCGCATCCGCCATCTACGGCTGTCTAATCCTGACTACGTGGCACCAACGCCACCTACTGAGGCGGAGTACTGCGCTTCAAATGCAGTCGTAGACACCAAGGTTCTCACGGCTGCGTGGATGGAGGCTACAGCCATGTACGGACCGCTCTGTGAGCTTTTGATGCATAAAATATCGGTACGAAAGGTGCTTCGCGTAGATCACTCTGCAAAGTTTTGTAAGAAGTTGAAGATTTGGGACGGGCCGGGACAGCGTGCAAGCATTTCGGATGCTAAGCTACTTCTATTGATCCTAAACGAAGTTGGCCAGATTGTGGGACGTCGACTTACAAGGTCGGAGAACAACGAAGAGACCGCTGCGCTTCTCGAGGCGGTCAAGCCAACCTTGAAACCGGCGGATGATGAAGCTATCTACCTTGTAAGTGACAACGCCTATGGAGTGCGTAGTATGGTGAAACACACGTTTGGCGGAAGTGTAGAAGTGAAGCAGGATCCGTTTCACGTCATGGTGCGAGTCAAGGAGAAGTTAGCCAGCGCCGCAAAGAAGAAGTGGATATCGAAGGAGTTAATGAGTGCCATGTACACGGTGGAGCGAAAGCTTCGCCCACCGAAGGAAATGGAAGAAGAATTCCGGCGGGTTGTGAACCTCGTGTCGCCCAGTGATCTCTCATGCACGGGGTAACGTGGCAGGGCTGCATTGATAGCAACGCTGCGCAGATCAAGAAGGGCGATTTGTTTGTGGAGAATAACGACTACGCAGAAGCCCACATCATGACGTGAATCGTCGCTACGAGTCAGCTCGAAGGATTTCACTCCGGACTCAAGAAGCTTGTGAACCGCACTCTCTCTCTGCTGAAGTTGGCCTGCGAATATTGGACGTGTTTATCGTCCAGCACAACCTTCGGGTAGGTGCAGAAATGCTGCTTTTGGTGACTTTGATTTTGTTTCATTGGCCCAAGCAGCAATTCTGAGCCGAGGCACCCTACCGGATTCGCCTTAGCTTGCCTTCGTCAGTCACATGCTCTCGGGCCAGATGTCCGCCCCCAGTATCGGTCTGGATCGTCATTGGATTTTGAATTTTCGGAGTGGCTCAGGATATTTCACAGCACACGTGTTGTACCCGATAATGTTGAAGCCGCTCTTGCTCGACCACGGCGACACTGGTCAAATGTGCGCGAGCTTCTTCTCCTGAACTCGTCCTGTATGAAGAATCGTCGTCTCTCGTGCTCTCACTTCATGTCCTTGCTGCATTTGGAGCCACAAGACTCAAGAGTCGTCGTTTGGGTTTTCTCTTGAGGAGTATGAACTACTGCGCCAGGTGCGAAAGGAACAAGCACGAGAGGAGTGCATCTGGTCGTCTTGCCCGCTAGTGACAACGATCGTGTTTAACATTGCAGTCGATTCTAACACCAACAGCAGCTTAAAGCTTCGGCAGCGTAGCTACGCAACAATCGTCACAAAACTGAAGGTCATCGCCGACGAGAAGATCAAGGACTCCGCTGAGACCAAGTACGCCGCTGACCGGACCCACACCACTACTGCTGAGGCTCCATTAAAGTCCGATTCACCTGCGCAACTTCCCCGGCGAAAGCTCTTTGCGTTGGACCTGACGCGGCCCGAAAAACCAGACACGAATACCAACGAACAAGCTATCCAGATCCAGCTCTTCATGTTACTTCGCTCCTCAAAACATTTCACGGGGAAAAAGAAGCTGGTTATCGGTGTCTACAATTTCGCGAGTTGTGTTTGCGGTGGCATCTGGCCGAAAAGCGAATCCAATCTGACTCTCAGGTGGGGAGCCATGAAGCGAGCCGAAAATCGAGGTGCGGGTCTCAAAATTAAGCTTCGCGTGGCCCCAGGCACGATCGACCAGCTTAAGAAACAGCAAGCAGACGCTGCTGGAGCCGCCGGCAACGCGGCAACCAGCGTGATTACTGGTCCGGACTTGTCGACCGAAGCCGCTGCTAGCAGCCCAGACGACGTCGACAGCACTGCCAACTTCAACGGAGCGCAGATTGCCCGTATCTCTGTCCCCGATGAAGACCCAGGATCTGCACTCTCTGCGTCGGGTCTGGAAGGTCGTTACAACACCAGCAGCAGTCCACATCAGCCTGCACCAGGCGCGAGTCGAGCCGCGTTAACAGGGAGTGTGAGCAGAAATGAAGCCCCAGCAGCCGCCCTCCTTCTCCAGCCCAGCCAGCCAGTCTTCGTAGCGAAGCCACATCCTACAATACTGTCAGAAGATGATATCGAGCGCTTCAGAACACTTGCAAACTCGATACCTAACGTTTCTGGCAAATGGGAGTACCTGCACAGCGAGCTCCTCAAGGAGCACCCTCATTCTCAGATGAGTGCAAATGCCTTGCTGTGCAGGCTGCGAGAGCGTTGCAAGCGTGGTCAGAGCGCTGGCGAAGGTGCCGTACAGCTAGCTGCAGCCGCGAGGAGAAAGAGAAGGCGCGCGACATCGTGCTCAAGCTGCCAAAAGAAGCGAAAACGATGCGGAGATACAAGCGTTAATCCATCGTGTATGCGGGCAGCCAAGTCTAGTAGCACGTCGTTAGATGCATTCTTCAGTACCTTATCTCAATAGCGGAGCTTGAACACGGCAGCTTCGGGATTGTCTTTCACCTTCATAGATTTATCCACAACACACAGGTACTTGCAGCTCGGGCATTTGCTAGACCGGCAGTGATTTGCTTGGCGACGCCTCCTGGCGCCGCATAGCCCGAGGCACAGCACTCGATCTAGGCCGCATCCTACCGCCGCTGATGAGATGTGTGCTTCGCCGAAGCGAGTAGGTAATGCGCGGCGTCGTGGAAGAAAGCTTGCTTCATCGTCACGCGCTTACTGAAATGATGGGGGAACCGGGACAAGAGTGCGGGACACAGGCGGTGACAAACGGTCACAAACAGTCCGCTCGGTGCAGATCGGTGGTGGGACACCCCCTAGCATTTCCGATACACCTGGGGCCTCGTGGCGGCTTATACAGCCACACGCGGTCACCAATTTCAAGTATCCGCTTCCTTCGCACCTTTCGATCTTAGTAGCGTGCCTGGCGCTCCTGCTCACATCTCCTCGCCGTCTCAGCACATGCGTGGCTGCTCTCCATAGCCGTCACCAGCTGTCGGTGGTAGTTCGTCAACACTCCCGCATCCGTCACGCTCACAGCTCGTAGTAGGTCGTTTGGGTTACGGAGCTTCCACCCCATCATCAGTTCATTCGGCGACAGCATCACCGTCGAGTGCTGCCCGCTATTGTATGCGTGCACCGCGAAGTCTACCCAAATATCCCAATCTCTCTGCTTCTCGTCCTGCATGTAGATAGCGATACAGTCCTTCCAGGTGCGGTGAAAACGTTCCACCAGCCCGATCATCTGTGGACGATAAGGCACGAGGTTGATCTGCTGGGCCTGCATCATGATCACCAGCTGCTCGATGACCTTGCCAGTCAACTCCGGCACACCATCCGTCAGTAATTCTCGAAATGCACCAAATTTCAGCACTACATTCTTCATCAGGAAAGCTGCAACATTCTCCGCGGTATGCTGCTTCCCCGTCGACGCCACAGCACATACTCGACTGCCGCGATCACGTATCGTTCGCCACCATCCGTCGTAGGTAAGGGCCCAGCTACATCTAAAGCCCATCTGTCGCCAACGTCACCGCAACGTATACTTCTCAACAGAGGGTTCACCTCTCTCGGACGTGCCTTGCGGGAACCGCACTCCCGATAGCCTGCTACCCAGCGCTTCACTTCGCCCATCAAGTTCGGTCACCAATACGTCTGTGCTATGTGTGCGTAGGTATGAGGTGCTCGTAGGTGTCCAGCCCACACAGAGTCATGGCACTCCTTCATCACTGTAGGCCATAACGCCTGAGGTAATACAACTCGTTTCCCCTTTTGCGTCTCGATCGTCACTAGCCCAAACGTCTTCGTCACCTGCCGCCGTTGGTGTTCGCCCGACTCCAGCAAGCCCTGCACTAACCGGCTCTTCCGCTGCGCGTCAATAATCTCTGCATCAGTGAGTTGAAGTGTCGGTCCACCTGCTCGTCGTCGCACGGATTCATGTTCTCGTAGTTCGTCATCACGTCCAGATCCACGCTGCTTCTCGCCAACTCGTCGTCCACCGCCGCTATCGGCATCACCCCGCTGTTCGTCATCATCTCGTCGAGGTGTCTGCTTCGAGTGCTTGCACTCGAAGTAGCCACCTTTGTCGTCGTCACTGCACTCACCGTCGCTGGCCGCGACTTCGAACTCGTCGCTCGTGTACTTCGTCAACTCGTCAAGGCCGTCTCGCTTTGATTCTGCGTCTGCACGTCCTTCGCCTCCTTCGCTGCGTTCGCCGTGCTTGTCACTTCCGTGGCGTTCGTCACACCGGCCACTGCCGCATGTACAGCCTTCTGCTCTTCGTGTCGGGCTTCAGCTCGTTCGAGACCGTCTACCAGCGGGTCTGCGAACGTCACGCGCTTCCGCTTGCGAGTCACGCTACTCTCCGTCACCGCGCGTTCATTCAGGGGTCCGTTGCTCGTCGCCGTATGGTCACTCCGTTCGTCGTCATCTCCGGAAGTCACTTCCGTGCTCGTAGGTCCCGCCGTTGCCTCGCTCATCGTCAGGTCATGCAGGGGCTCGGTTGTCGCGACCTCGCCATTTCCCGTCGTCTTCGGGGCCACCGCCGCCGTTGCCAGCGCCGCCGTCGACTCGTTCATCACCGTCGGCACCGTACCGCTGATCACCTGCTGCGTGGCGTCCATCTGCACGTTCGCCTCGCCGTCCTTCGTCTCGTCACCAGCCACTACCTCCCGCCGCCGCTATTCTTCAACATGGCGCTTCGCCGCTCGCGTCACGGTCGCTCAGCGTTCGTAGGTTCTGCGCGCCGTCTCACGCGTCGCTTCGCGGCGTTCTTCTGGATCTTCGTCACCGCTGCTTCTACCGTAGGTTGCGCCGCTGTCACTCCGTCTGCGCTCATCTCAGCCATCTCGTCCGCGCTGCTCTCATTGTTCGTGTCCTCGGGACCCTCGTCCTGATGCCGCATGTTGCCGTCACTGCCGTCCTGCTTGTCGACTACATTCGTCGCCGTCAGCTGTAGAATAGGTTTCGCACATACGCTGGTCATCGTCTTCCGCGATCTAGTCGGCGTCCTCGCACTTCGCTCCGCCGTCGCTTCCGGCACAGATCTGCCGTCCCTTCCAGCCGCAGACCGCGCTCTCTCACCGCTGCCGCCATCGTCCGTCGCAATTCCAGCCGCTGCCGTCCAAGCCGTGCCTGCCGTTCGAGCAGCCGCTCGTTCCTTACTCGTCGTCGCCGTCCTACAGCCGGCAATACCGCCGCCACCGCAGGTGCTCGGGAGAGTGCGTCTGCGACCACGTTCGTGCTGCCCGTCCTGTACTCGACCTCGAAGTCGAACTCCTGCAAGGTGACCGCCCACCTGTGCAGCTTCCCCGTCAGATTTGAACTCGTCATGAGCTACTTTAGCGCCGAGTGATCCGTAATAATCGTAAACCTTCTGCCATACAGGTAAGGAGGGAAAAGCTTGATTGACCATACTACCGCCAAACACCCCAGTTCCGTAATACCATACTTACTCTCCGCTGTGTTGTTCACCTTGCTAGCATAGGCAACGGGTTGCCAGCCGGTGCCAAGATCTTGCATTAGGCAAGCGCCCAGACCCACCGTACTCGCATCCGTCGCAACTCGAAAGGCCAGTTTAAAATTAGGGTAGATCAGTAGCGGTTTCGTAGTTAGGATCATATGCACTCGCTCAAACGCTGTCTCTTGCGCAGGTGCCCACTCCCACTCGACATCTTTCCTTAGCAACTTCGTCATAGGGGTCATTATGGAGTCCACAAAACGTCTGTAGTAGCCTGCTAGATGCACGAATCGCTTGGCCTCCACCGCATCTGTTGGCCTTGGAAATTCTTGTACAGTCGTCACCAGCCGCTGCAAGGTCGCACACCGTCACTGCTCAACTCATGCCCTAAGTACTCCATAGATGTAGCTGCGAACATGCACTTCTTCAACTTGAGCGTTAGCCCTGCTTGAGCCAATATCCTTAACCCTATTGTGGTAGGTGGTCCTAAAACCTTGCAATATGCTTGGTTTTACAAATTTAATCCAATCAAATCACCCCTCTATTCATTTTGACCTATTATATCACTTGCGTAAAACCAAGCATATTGCACGGTTTTACAACAATAATTGCAATAATTATTGGTAAACCCCTGCGAAATGATATATTATGCTGCGGGGTGCGGCGCAAAACCAAGCATTTATGCATGTTTTACACTTTACTATGGGGACTTCAATATACAGAATTCAAGTATAACTTTGAACACTAAAGGGTTAACACGTTGGCCAGCTTGACCACATGCCGCTCAATTCCACCTGGCGTGAACACTACAATGTCGTCCAGGTAGACGAGGCAAGTCACCCATGTCAGCCCACGCAATACCCCGTTCATCATCCTCTGAAACGTGGAGGTGGCGTTCGTTAAGCCAAAGGGCATGCGAACAAAGCTCTCTTCGTTGTAAAAGCGGTCTTATCGCGATCATCGGGCGCCACACGGATCTGCCAATAACCCGCGCGTAGATCTAGTATGGTGAAGAGCAAGGCACCACCCAGAGCCTCAAGGGTTTCGTCGATACGAGGAAGGGGGTGCACGTCCTTCTTCGTCACCTTGTTCAGAGCTCGGTAGTCTACGCAAAAACGAACTTCACCATCCTTCTTGCGTACCAGGACCACCATGCTCCGTTCCCTTCTTCTATGACACCCGCATTCAGCATTTTGTAAACATTCTCATCGATGATCTGATCCTCTGCATGTGTTTGTCACCGTCGATTCAGCATGATCGGCGCTGAGTCTCCCGTGTCAATATGGGGGTGGATGTCCAAGGCCGTCGCTGGAGGGCAATCACCAGTACTTGCAGCCAACTTACGATAGAAACGTAGCAATTTGGTAACTAATACACGTGCATTTGGTTCCTCAACTCCAATGTGTACTTCGTCTTCGTCATCCAGGGACGTCGTACTGTCACCAAGTGCGTCGATCCACTCACTTACTCGCTGAGCGTCCAACACACCACTCATCGACAGGATCTGCATATCGCATCAGCAGGTATCCATGTGTCCAGCTCCTTCTTGTTGGGTAGTCGTGCTGACTCATCCTTCCTGTTGATTGCTGGCACCCAGACCCTTCCGTTCCGAGCCGTCGTCACCGTCGCTGCCAGCAACACCGACCCCGTGTACCTCGTCGGCACGAACAGGCCGCGTTCGCCGTCTTCAGCTGCCACCGAGACTTCAACAGGCGTCACTGCATTGCCCGTGAGTCTGGTCCTGCCGACCATGTGCAGCAGCAGCAGTGCCTTCAACGTAGTCGACAGGAGCGTCTACTGCAACCTTTTCGCCGTGGGCCATCCACTCAGTGCCCGCAATCATGTAGCGTACACAGCTGTCGAGTTTCACGCGCCTTGCGGCGCCGTTCACCTTCATCATTGCTGTTGGGAGTCCGTCATCCGCTCCCACGTACTCTACATCATCGTCCTTCCATGCCCGGGGTGCGTTCGTCACCTCACGCCTGTGTTTGACCAGACTCACACGTGCCAAGCCGCCCGGCCGATCCGATCGTCCGTCTTCACCATCACGCAGTCGCTGCTGCCGTCGTTCGTCAAGTGCTGCCACTGCTTCGGCTGCCACTCGTCGCCGTTCGTCTCGTAGTTCTAGCTCAGCCCGACGTCGTTCGTCATCAGACTCGCGCTCTGCCGTCCAGTGCATCACCAGCAGAGCCTTGACCCGCAGTCGCTTCGCAGCTTTGCGAGCCTTCCTACGTGCTAGCCGTGCTTGCGCCACGTCACTACCACTACGTGCATTGTCGTCGGACGAGTTCTCGCTCATGCTCGAGCTCCTGTCGCCCTCCATCATCATCTCTTTGTCACCGGGCGAGCTCTCGCTGCTCGTGTTCGTCACTGACTGCCTCTCCGTCGGCACCGTGACCATCGTGCTGATCTCGTCATCGTCTACGATCACTGTGGGCGTCGCCGCCGTCACAGTCGGCACGCTCACCGTTGACTCGCCGTTCATCGTCGCCGTATCGGTCATCACCGACATCTCGTTCACCGACAACTCGTCGTTCGTCATCGCGGTATTGCTCACTACCGCCTCGTGATTCACGGCCGGCTGGTTGCTCGCCGCCGACTCATGGGTCACTCCCGGCTCTTCGTTCGTCATCGACTCATTGCTCCTCGCGAGCTATGGTGTCTCCTTGCCCTCGCCCTCATCGTTCGTCACGCCGGCAGCCACCCGCGTCACTTCGTTCGTCATCGACTTGGGCGTTGCATTGCCCTCGTCCTCGTTAGCCCTCGTGGAGGCCGTCACCTCCATCTCCGAGTCGTTCATCATCATCGGCGCCACCGCCGCACTTGTCAGCATTGTCGCCGCCTTGGGATCACTCGCTGCGGCTGCGGAGTCGACCACTGGCGCACCTTCTCCAGCTTGTCGTCGCCCAGCGCCTTCTCCAGCCTCAACTCGTTCGTCATCACCGTCATTGCGGGGTAGTGTCTCGCCTTCTCCAGCTCGACGTCGCCCCTCGTCATCATCAGCAGAGCTTCGCAGCTCTTCTTTTTCTCGCTCAGCACGCACAAAGCGAACCGCTGCCATGGCTGGTTGTACGGTCGCCCCATATTGCGCTGCCCGGTCGCCGTCTTTCGGCGCCGCCTCCGCTCTCATCAACTGCATTACTTCGTTCCTGTCGCCGACCGAGCACGACGCGCAGCACGCCGTCCGCCCCCTCTCATTCGTCTCATCATCATCATTGTCGACGTCGGAGGTCTCCTCCTTCGTCTCGTCATCATCATTCGTCTCGCTATTGTTCGTGGGCGGCTCGCACGCCCTCACCACACCGACACGTCCTCCGATCAGGTCATCTGCCCCACGAGACACCGCCATCCGCTCACCACCATCACCAGCAGCTTGCTCTGGCACCGCCGTCACCATCAGACTTCGTCCGCTCTCATCATTCGTCCTCGTTCTCATCCGCTGGGGATGCTCAGGGTTCCGCGGACGCCGTAACCCCCTTACGCCGCCCGCTCGCTGTTTTCCGACACCGTCTTCGTGCCACGCGTCTGCAAGTACGCGTCGTTCTTGGTTTTCGGCTCTTCGTTCGTACAGTTTCGTGCGCAGTGCCCGTTCTCGTTGCATGCGAAGCACTTCGGATCTGTGGGGCAGTGCTGCGCCCAACGACCCGCTTAACCGCACAGGTAGCAAGTGGTGCCACTTGTATAGCCACCGCTGCTTGCTCCCTCGCCGCTCACGACACGCCGTCGCTCGTCAGGGACTGCTGTTGCTGCGTCCTGCGTTCGCCCCGACCTGCTTTACAGCAGTCTTCACCTTCTTCCGTCGTAGCTCCGGCTCCTCGCCACTCGACACCGTCGCCTTCGCCTTACCAGCCGACTTCTTCGTCTCCGTATGGCTGCTTGCTGCCGCTGATGACTTCCTGGCCACCTCCCGCGGCTCGTACCAGTACTTCCCGTTCCACACGTGCTCAGGTGGTGGGTCCCACGTGTCTGGGTACGCGTTGTACACGCCCTGAGGAGGGCCACCTGCTCTACTTCCGACCGCATCATTGTGTCGCTGCCGTCGATCATCCCCGTGGGCATACCGGTCCCGCTGATCCCCGGGATCACATTCGTGTCACCGATCGTACCATTCATCGGGATCCCGTAGCGGGTCGGCGTCGTCGCCCAGGCCTGCCCGATGTTGATCATGCCTGGCGCTACGTTATCCATCGGATCATCTATCTCTGTCGCCTTGTCGACCGCCTCTTCCAGCGTCCTTGGTTTCGGGTGCTGTTTTACCAGCTTCTTCGTCGTCTTATCCAGACACTGAGTCAGCAACACACGCTCGTTGACCTTGTTCCTTCCCACCACGTCTCGTAGACTCGCCGCGAAGTCAGCGTGCGCCTCACCTGGCATCATTCGCCGCATGCTGACACGCCACGCTGCCGCCGACTTGTCGAGCTTCTCGCCGTAGCGACGCAACAGCGCCTACTTTAGATTAGTCCACGTTCTCTTCCGTTCTGGCATACGGCGGTCCATGTCGACCCACCACTTGGCCGCATTCTCCATCAGCTTGTTGCCCAAGATGAAGTACAAGGACTTGTCGGACCACCTGCCGCGTCCCGACTCTTCCGGGCCCTTCAGTGCAAGATCGACGCGGTCGATCCAAGTCGACACAGACACCTTCGGTGAGGGGGTGAATGTCGGCAGTTCTAGATCTTTCACGCTGTTGTGGTGTGACCGCTGTTCACGTCGTCGTCTGTATCCTCCGTGGCGCTCACGTCGTCGTCGTCCGCGCCGTCCACGTCGTCCATGACCCCGTCGTCCTTCCGAGCCATCGCCGCTGGAGTCGTCATCGGAGCGCTCCGAGCTGCTGGAGCCGTACCCAAAGCTGGACCCCGAGTCGCTGCTGCTCTCCGACTCGCTGCTGCTCTCCATACGTCGTCGCCCACCGCACGGTCGCCAGTCATCGTCGCTCGAGCTGTCGGAGCTGCTGTTATTCCCGTCCGGAGGCGGACCGCCACCACCAGTTGCTCGACGTCTTCCACTGCGTCCACCGTCAGCACGTTGCCCACGTTGCTGTTGAGCTGGAGCTCCAGCATCATGCACCGGTCGCCCACAGCTCGAAGGCGCTGGTTGTTGCTGCTGCGTGCTGTCCGCCGCCACTGACTGTGTCGGCGCCACCATTATCGTCAGCTGCTGCAATGCCGCAGCCACAGTTGCCCAGCTCGCCGTTGGAGCTGGTTCCCGACGCGCCGTGGCACTTGACGCAGCCTGACGGCCATCAAGTCGGCCCGCGAGCTCGTGGATCGCCGCCGCAACCGCGTCATCATCGTCGTGCCCGTCGTACCCGTGTTCGTCGTTGTCGATGCTGCGGGTCTCGCAGTCTCCGTCGCCCTCACACCTGTCGCTGGAGGTGACGGCTGCTGTTCACTCATGTCCGCTCCGCTCACTGGCGCCGTCTGCGCTTCGGCGTTCTCGTCGTCACCCGCCGCATTCGTCACCGCCGACACGTCCTTCTCGCTAACTTCCGCCGTGGCCACGGGTGACTGGATGGTCGCCATCAGCGTCGTGAGCTGACGCAGCGTCGCCGCGATCTCGTCCATTTCCGCCGCCTCCTCGTTCGTGGGTGCCGGTTCGTCGCCTAGAGGGAATTCGCCGTCTGCGACTCTTCAGCAGGCGGTGGATTGCTTGGCTGTGATGCAAGTCGTATAGCTTCTACCGCGGGCCGTCTTCTACTTGGGTAGATGTCTTCAACACCTGTTGGCCGACGGCAACACCGATTGCCGCGCCGGATCGTCCACTTTCGCGTCCGACCGTATTTTATTAGTAAGCGGTTGCTAGAACCTCTACTCAACTTAAGCTAATGTCAACTACAAGTCAACACCAGCTCTTCGTTTGCACGCAGGTTCCATCAGCTCGGCTGGTTCCACACTCGGAGCTCCCTTCAATTCCTCGTCGTTTGTCTGCCCCCCCCCCCCCCCTCGTTCGTTGTGGAGCTCTGCTCCGTGTGCTCATGCGTGTCCGTGGACTCGCCGTCGCTCGTCGACTCGCGTGCTGTCTTGCTCGCTAGCCGGCTAATCTTGTACTCAGCGGTCTCCGTTCACCACTCGGGCCCTCCAGCCCAATTCTGCAATGTTGACTCGACACAGGCCGCCGCCTGCAGCTCGACCATACCCACCATCGCGCCACTCTTCGTCATTATGGCCACTCAGGGGTCGCCGCCGGCACTTCCTGGACCGCACCCGTGCAGCCAATCGTCGTGCTGCTGCTGCTCGACTCGGACGCCTGCTTCGCGTCCCCTTCGTCGCTGTCTCCATCGTGGCGTAGTTGTCCTCCGCTGCCTGCTGCTGCAGATGGGTCCACGCACAGGCCCACCTGTTACACGACTTCTCCAGGTGTGAAGCTCACTCGAACAGCAGAGGATGTTTGTGATTACTGTGTCCGACTGGAGATTTAGCTTTAACAGCCCGATATCTCTGATGCCGATCGAGATTCTCTCTTGATGGAAAGGCGCACTCATATCACGGAGGCTATTTCGCAACGTCGATTTGTGTCGCGGTTTGTGAAGGAATACACAAACTTGTATGCTCCCGATCAGCTTGTATCAAGCAAAGTTATCCCGGATACCTACGATCTGGTTCCTCCACCTGATGATGATACTGGTTCGGAAGGGACAGACGCCATTATTCAAGCCCGTGTCGCATCCAAATTTAAGCGGAAGACTTTGGTGGAGGCATTTCAATGCCCCATTATGGACACTCACGACCGTCTGCAGATTATTTTCACAGTAACCTGATAATCCACAACTTTGTGGTCGCGGACATCACCAACAAGCGCAACAACGTCTACTTCTACTACGACGAGCGTGCCCAAGGCAAGGGAGCCGACACGCTATGCAGCTTAAGATTGCTGTACCATCTCACTACACACCAGACAGACGCGCACAATGGTATTCGTCCCGCTGAAATAAGCTTCAGCTTGTTGGACAACTGCGTGGGACAAAACAAGTCAAAAGTGGTGCTCATGTTCTTCGCTATGCTGTCCGTTGTCTTCCCGTACAAGATGGTGGTTCTGTGCTTCCTTCTACCTGGTCACTCACACAACATTGCCGACCGTGTGATAGCTTGGTGCCGTGGAGCGACTCGCAAAATGAACATCTACACTCCGTCGCTGCTTGTCGATGAAGTTAACAAGGCGAAAAGTGTCCATGGAATTTTTCTCGACCACAATAATCCCTCACATCCCTTTTACGTTAGTTGGAGTGATCTGCTCGACATATATTTTAAGGCGCCCCCGGCAGGTTATGTAGCCAACTATTTGTTCGAGATAGACCAAGGAGTATGTACAGCTCGCAAAACCCTGGACATACCGGACGAGGACGCAATTGTGTTTGCAATGGTCGATCCAAGCAGCACCGACTCTATTCGCAAGGCGGTGATCAAGGACCTGTTCGGCCAAGCTGTGAGTACAATATGGGAGGCATCCGTGAGCATGTGCAGCTCTCTCGCCACCAAACTAAAGAACTGACCGAGAAAAAGATGAGGTCCATATCGGCGAAGTATTCCTCTATCTCTCCGCAGCACTTGCCCTACCATCCATCGGTGCCGGATGCCGTAGCTAATGCCCCTGTGTGGTTTGGTGGCTCTCCCGAAGGTGTGAAGCCTGCCTTCATGAACAGCTCTCCGATGTGGTGATTGGTGTGGTCGCACATGGTGGTGATGGATTCCCGAGCTTGGGCAGTTGCTCGCGGAGGTTTCGACTGGAGTCTCAAGGTCTGGTCTACAAAACAAGAGTATGTACTCGGGGTACCCGCCACCCCTGAAAAGGGCATTGCTGTGGTTAAGTTGATCCCGTTTCCAGAAGCACATGGGGATGCGTGCGATCCTTCTCTGAATCCCGGAATAAGGTGGAGTTCGGCACGAGTTATCGACTGGCATTCGGGGTGCTTCCCGGATTGCCCAAGATAGTCTCAAGACTGCCGCTCTGTGGAGCCTGTTATCCCGGACTTGCTTCCCACAAAACTCGAGAAGGCCTTCGACGAAGGTTCCTCCCAGACCCCAGACTCAAGAATCACGCGAATCCCAAGACTCTCGCGATGATCTCGTATCATCCCAAGATCTGAGGTTCACCCGCGGAGGCGGTACTTCAAGCTTCGATAAAAATCAGGACCAACACTCTGGAGAAAGATCCAGTAGTCAACCCAACGACCAGGCGTCGCTTGAAAGATCGTCTTTGCATGTAGCCTTTAACCAAAACAGAGTTCGTTTTCCCCTCAAGTGCCGAAGTCGTGTTGGGCCGAAGCCCTGAGAGCGTTCTCCACCAAAAATTCAAAGTTCCTTAGGTAAGGGATCCATTGCGAAAGCCTGGGCGTGAACTTATCTATTCCATATTCTGCGCATACGCCGTGTGGGCTTGGTGCGTTATATATTGCGGGAGTAAGCGTATAGTGAGGCTCCTGGGAGTGATTTGTATCGGTATTAGGCTGTATAAGTCGATATTTGATTGAATTGCTGTTCTCCTCTTAGAGGAGTGGTGCGCGTCCACAAGACTGTCCAAGTGTCTTGGGTTTGGACCCGAAGACTTGGAGATTTGGACTTAGTCCTGGGCCTAGAGAAAGAAGAGAGGACAAGAGGTATCTGTGTGATTGTATATTTGTGTGTAACTCTGTATATTTGGATTGAAGTGTTTGTTGGCGTTGACTGGTGTGGATTCTTGAGTCGTGGGGATGATACTAATCGCCGATCAAAAGAACCTACCACAAAGGGGATACACAAGCGTGCGCCTGACCAGCAGTATGCTGATATTCCTCAAGCAGCTCACTGCGTGGACGATCCTAGCTCTCTAGCTCGTGGTCGTCTGCCTATCGAGTCACATTCTCAAGACTTGCTTTTGCTCCACTAACCCGCAAAAGGCACTCGCGCCTCGTCACACCTGTCCAGAGCGCTGATCAGACCGAAGAGACCACGACGACTCCAAGCAACCCGAAGAGCAAACGCAAGCCGGGCCGACCGCGAAAGCAGAAGAACAAACTGAAACCCAACCAGCCATCTATCCTGCAGTTTTTCAACCCGGCGAAGCAATAGTCAAACGAGTACAGGACCTTTCTTTCTGCGTTTTGCATTATGGTCTAATAAACACTTATTAAATTAACGGGAGGTAGCTTGTTGTCATGCGCACATTAGAAGTGTATAGGACGTGTTGCCAGGGATTGATAGTAGATATTACCAGTAGTAGATTTGTTTTAATATTACCGGTAAATAATATTATTTTACTATAGTAATATTAGAATTTTCCCCAGCTGATTAAATTCTACTATAGTAGATATTAGATTTTTTTCGGCTAAAAAAAATTAGTACTATCTGATTACTAGAGGCCTTTTGGCTAACGCAGGGGGACGATACAGACAGGTTGGAGCTTGCTCGGTTCCATGGCGGAAGTGGATTCGCTGCTCAGAGGCGCACGCATCCTGCGGACGCGGTTTGTCGCACGGGACTAGTCTACTAGCTCTCTATAGTGAGCGATTGGAGGCAACAAATTGCAGCGCTCTGTTTGTTTCATTCTGCAATCTTCCAGCAGCTTTACAAGTCAACAGCCTCCTTCCGACTCGCTCGTTCGACCAAGCTGGACCAAGATCATCCATGAAGTGCGCCAGCTCCAAGTGCTCGTTCGCCGACTTAACCACACCGACCCCTACGTGATGTGTGGTCAAGGCGTGCACCATATCTGCAGCAACGAGCTGTACGACGCGGCAGCTTGTCGGAGCGCTTTTGCAGCGCTTCTTGCCTGTATCAGTGGAAGATAGTGACATCGTCCCTTCGATGTCCGACCTCGCGTCGGATGATTCTTCGAGTCAGAGCTCGGCCCCGTCGGATTCGCCTGGTTCCATTGGCTCAGTCTGTCGAGGGCGTGTCGGCGACACCGATTGTGGACTTGACGCTGGATTCCCCGCCTCCGACAGACTTGCCGCCATCACGGACACTGGAGATTCTGTCGGCATCGCCATCAACGATGGCCTCGTCGACGCTATCGCCGACGGTACCGAGACCGGTGTCCTCGGTCGGTGTGGATGTATTCGGAGTCCCCCTCGCGATTCGTCACCACCGTCAGGCCCGCGGCCACCATGACGTGTGGGAACTTGTCCATCAACTGGACGAGCCCTACGTGAGTTCGGAGAACGTACGAGGACGGACAATATCCGGTGGTCGACATGGAAGACATCCGGTGGTCGGCATGGCTACAGTAGCAATCTAGATTACTATAGTACTATTAATATAGTATTCTGGATCGCTCGATTTGGCTAATATTAGAATAGTAGAATTGATTTGGGCTCAACCATTCTACTATAGTAGTTTAGGAAGAAAATCCCGTTTCTATCAATCCCTGCGTGTTGCATGTGTACTCATATACGATGGTTGTCAGGCAATCATTACCCGGTAATACTGGTAGTTTTCCCAGCTGGCGGGGCAGGATGGGACCCCGAGGGCACGCCAAACGCTTCAAATCTTGAACTTCGAGAAAACCATACTATGTAGTAGTAGTATTGTGGAAACCGATTAGAATGTCTTATCGGATTGTTAATCCACCAATTTAGTGGCTTAATAAGACCGGCGGCCCCCGATTTGATAAATCCGACCTCCTAATTAGACTGGGGTACCTCGATTTATAGTCAAGATTACTACGTAGGCTGACTTACAAAGTCAGAGCATATGAGTCGGATTTACATTTGCTAATTGGCTGATTAAGCCAGGGCCGGCTGATTTGCTTGCTATTCAGATAGAATGCCCGATGTGCAACCGGCATTCGCTTCTTGTAGGCTAAATCAGCCGCCAGACAACAATCGTTGCAGTCGCTCTTGGCTATGTAGTCAAGGCTACAACACTAACATCATAACTATTAATAAGAAGGAAAAGTTGCACGCTATAATACGTGTAACTGAGATATGCAGGCGACGCGTTTAAGCGCGGTGTTGTCGCTGCATTTGGCGAGTCTCGGGCCGAGGGTACATGAATGTTGATCGAATTTGCTAGGCTGCACATAATTACGAGACCGATGAGCGGTTTATACCCCGATTATAATTGAGACATCCCCGATTTATTAGTCTTCAAATCCGCTATGAGCGATGTTTAACCGGCTAATTCAGCAAGACAAACTAATCGGTTTTCACAATAAATTGTCTCTGCCAGTTTCCTTACTCGTACAGGTCAGGGGGTAAGAAACTCAGTCCATTCATGTGTTAGTCCTCGGTCGCGAGGAGTCATGTCGATGGGCGTTGGCGCGCGTCGGCGACGCCAGCCCGAGGCGTGGATCGGAGCGGCCAGCCCTGGGAGTGGTGTGGCGGGTGTCGAGCGATCGAGGCGGCGGTTCGCTGCTCTGGGAAGCTTGGTCCGAAGCTTGGTCCCGCCGCCGCCGAAGAGCAAATGGCTGCTGGCCGCCGAATGGACTGGGTCTCTCTATCTCTATCCTAGCGATGGGAAAACCTACCCTCGCGGGCGCTGCATTGGAAGCACTACATCTACAGGCCCGTACGTCAGGTGGATGCAATATTCGCCTCACCCCCAGACAATAATCGCCTCACCCCGTACCACTCTTTGGGTACATGTTTTCTATTGGAGCTCCAACTAGGGCTACGCATAGGCTGGGATAGCAATTTTATAAGGGAAGCCAGAGCTTTCACCACATTAGTAGTATTACAACGACTACCAAAGCGTGCGAGCGCAACCTCAAAGCTTAACGACTCGTCGCCTCTCTTGCCTAGCAAGTGAGAGGAGAACTATCAGCTTATGGGCGATACCTTTATGATAAACCTGGAGCATTAAATGTCTTATATTATAGTTAACGTTACGTTTTGTTTTCTTTGAATTGTTTGTACACCGAATGTGTGACCGCAGGAGACACTTACGCAATGTATGTAGTATAGCCCTCAATCATACCAAACTTTGACGTTGAGCAGACTATTTCTTTTAGAAATCCTTAAATTTTCTAAAAAAATATAAAGCTTACGACTTTGTCAATGGCCCCGCGACCAGGGCTCCCGATAATGGCATTTTTATTTATGGATGGCCCATTTGGCTCATAAATAATGGCATCAGCCCCACAAATTAGCAGCATAAATAGTGTAATTTCAGGAATGATCATAAACAATTATTTCTCGACTGTTATATTTACGTTGACTTGTTGTTTGTATGCATTAATCTACATTTAGAGAAATATTTTCAAAAAACAGTTATTTCTTCGCCCTCCTGACATTAATAATTTATGGTCGAGCCCAACCGACTACCATAAATAATCAATAACAAAATATTGACATTATTGTTTTTACCATGCCATAATCGGGAGCCCTGCCCGCGACCGTTGCATGCGGCGATATTGCAGCTGGGAGGGTGTATACGGCGCGCATCTTCGTTAGAAATCGTGGCCTACAGAACTGTCAGGCTTGTAGCTACTGCATTTTGTACTTCGTAGTTAAAACGCGTGTTGTCCTCATACCGCTCCAAACTTACCAGACAGTATCGCATTACCTGGCAGATGCTGCGGCAGACGCCAATGGGTAATGATAAAAAAGCCTGCTATAAACTAACAACAAAACAATAACATGTACGGTTAAAACCCACCTATCCTAGCCATCACGCGGTCCTAGTGCCGTGGTGGTGGGTGGTGCTCAGGCAATCGTTGTAGAGGCGGGTGGCTAGGTACGTAGGCAGGCTGCTTGGTTTAGTGGTGCAAAATTGCACAATAGCTGAATTCCCATGACGCCTGTCAACGAGACCGAAGGTAGACACAGCCTACTACAACAGTCAGCCAAAACCACGTCTCGAATTCAGCGTCGTAGTGAACCTGATAGTGGCGATTTATGGCGAAAAACGCGCGACCATGTTAGTTTAGGGAACTTGTGGCTGTACAGTAGGTACGTACATAGGTGTCGGTTGCGAAATGGCTGAAGTCATGCCCTGACTAAACACGATCTCTGGAAGACAGAAAACTAATGACTCGAGATCGGGCTCAGTTACCGGCTCCAGCTACCGGATCACCAGTAGAAAGACAGCCAGCGAAAAAGGACCACGATGCCGGCCTCAGTTTACTGGCTTCAGTTACCGAGGCGCGAATTAACCCGATTTGAGCTGCCTAGCAGCATGACCTATCGGCCACTGCTATCCCAGTAAAAAAATTCTATCTCGATGATAATTTTCTGTTGTGCTCCATTTTATGGAGCGCAGTAGTTGGTATTCATGGTGGATTCGAGCCGAATCCTCCGACCTGTAGGCAGTATAGATTGTAAAAGTTGACAAATAGATGCAAGGCTCCTGCTTGACGGGACAAGGCTACAGCCCCGAAGGAGGGGTCTTTAACATAGAAGCTCGAGGACCTTGAGCCAAGTCGTGCCTAGTTTGGGTGCGGACTCATTCTAGTGATATCAGAGCGAACATGACCATATTACATAACACTGCAGTCAACTTTACTGTGGAGCATTGTTCGCCTCAGCCGCCCCTCTCCCCATTACCCGTCTGGGGGTGAGGCGAAAATTGAATACAGTAATGTGTCTCAATAAAGATGATCGGAAAACGTATAACCTGCTAGACTCTTATCCTACAGATGTACTGCTTTAGTATGATAAAGAACTCATACAAATCCCTTAATAAATGTTTTAACTTGATAATTGTATACAAATCAGGTCTTCTTTATTGAGGCACATTACTGTACAGTACCTGAGTCCCTCTGTAACAGTGATAGACCAAAACTGTTTTTGGCTTATGGGGTTTACAGGTACCGCAAATCAGTGTACCTTACACTTGAGCGAAGTGACCTTCCCTTCAGGAAACCTCTTTTTCGTCCTCGCCCTTGGCTCCGCCTAAAATGCCAGTATTCATATTCTGGCGATGCTGTATTTATCCACGTCCAGCTTTTGAAAACACCCGGCAACAACGCAAACTTACGCGTGCCACACACGCAGGAAAGGAGAGAAACTAACGGATCAAATTTCTGGTTTTGGCTCGCGAAGAGAAAGTCATAGTTCTAGGCGCCCGCCGATCCGTGGTTGTCTCGGGAGTTGCCTCTCGGTAGGGTTAAGATCTCTTAAGCTTTCGTTTTCGGTAATTTGGGGCAGTTGCGTCGGATGTGGCCCTCCTCACCGCACACAAAGCAGGTTAGGACCCTCTTCTTCTTCTCCTTTGTAATCGAAGACTCTTGGGTCTTCTTCGTGCCGTCTGATTCCAGAATATTGGCCACGGCGTTGATCGCCAGCGAGAGAGATTGGTTCCAGAAACCTGCAACGATAAACGCAATACACTCGTCGGTCAACTCGGCCAGTACATCTACAGTGCACTCGAGTCCACGCACCTGATAGCACTCCCACAACATTCGCAGGCAGAGGTCCATGGTCCACTCCGATTGGGCTCACGATGATAACTCGAGACTGGATGAGCTCCAGCGCATGCACGATGAACGGCGACTTGGCGAGGCTGACTGCGGAGTACCATACCAACAGAGAATCAGTAAGTTCACCAGGTAACTCCGCTGACCTCTGTAATCGTTCAAACTCACTGTTCCAGCACAACACGATCACTTGCTCTTCACGAGCCTCCACCAGCATCTGCAGAATGATCTTTTCCGAGTCGTAGTTCCGGTCCTTGACGACGATCTTCAGCTTATCAGCCTGTGTCTGGATCTGACGCTGGAGTTCCTCTCTCTTCACATCTCCCCCGGTCCAAACACCCCTCACAAAGCTGCACGGCCCCTGCAGCAGCAGCACATCCACCTTCTTGCAACCAGTCGAGTCACCTCTATCCACACTGCTCTCCGCACTCACAACCTCCTCTACCTTCTTCGTCTTCTTGGGGCTCTTCTTGGGCTTGATAACAACCCGAGCAGCGCTCACCGCAGGCTGCTCACTCCGTTCCACAGGCTTCACCACGCTTTCAGCAGCCCCAAAGCCCTTGTCAAATGATGCAACTGCCTCCTCCACACTGGACGATGACGAGTCTCCGCCGTACTCCGCCACCTCCTCCCCGAACAAGCTCGACATCTCTACATCATCAACACATAGGCAAAGCCACTCAGACCCCTCTCACCCCAGGCAATCCATACAACCATCGCACCTTCATGCAGCAGGTTGATATCCCGCTGTGCGTCCGCCTGCTGCGCGGCCGCTGCGCGCTTGGCATCGTCCAGCGTGAGCTTCTCCCCAGTTGACGCGGGCGTCTGCAGCACCTTGAGGTCGATCTCGAACGGGTTAAGCGGCGGTTTGGAGGACAGCGCGCGCCAGCAGAGAGGCTTCAGTAAGGAAGCGCGCCCCTGTTCGCAGCCCCGCGCGCCCCTGCGCCCGTCAGGACCTGCGCTACAAGCCAAGCCGACCTCATCATTTCCCTCCCGATGTTCAACTGAGGATACAGTACTACGGATTAAGTGCGATAATGAGCTCCTCGTTGAGTGGCAAGGTGGCGGTGGTCACGGGCGCCTCGGGAGGCATCGGCGCCGGTACTTTGGTCTCTGGTCGTTGATGTAGCTGAAGTGTCTTGTACCTAGCTGATGAAATTGGTTTTGGGGGCGCAGCGATCGCGCTGGAGCTGGCAAAGCGGGCGCCAACGTGGCGATTGGCGCGCGGCGTCTTGAGGCGGTGGAGACTGTCAAGAGCGACATTGAAGAGAAGGCTGGGGCTGGTGGACGCGTGCTCGTCGTGCAGACGGATGTGACGAGTCGAGAGCAGATGCAGAACCTCGTGGACAAGACGGAGGAGGCGCTCGGACCTGTGGACATCCTCGTGAACAATGGTGCTGTACGCGATAAAAGTACGGTAGGCTAGACAATGAGTGGACTGACGTTGTGGCCTTGAGTGCAGCGGGCGTGATGCATGTGCAGCTCATGAAGAACGTGGATCAGGACAGTTGGGACCGGGTAAGCAAGTTGCTCTGCGCTTGGAGGGTTGGAGGTGAATTCGTGCTCATTGTGAAGGTGATCATTGCAGATGATCGACATCAACTGCAAGGGTACTCTCAATGGCGTGGCGGCGGTGCTGCCCAAAATGTTGAAACGCAAGAGCGGCCACATCGTCAACATCTCCTCGGACGCGGGTCGCAAGGTGTTTGCGGGCCTGGGCGTCTACTCGGCGTCCAAGATGTTCATTGAAGGCATCTCGCAGGCTCTGCGTCTCGAGAATGTTGGCAGCGGCCTGCGCGTGACCTCCATCCAGGTGAGCTGAGCGCTCGAGCTCGGGTATTATCCTTGCAAAGGCGGCTTAGAGGTGACAATGTTATTGCTCCTTTGCTCGTCGTTGGCAGCCTGGAGACGTCACGACGTTCTTGGTGGACCATGCGAACGCCGTCAGCGGCGTGGACGAAGAAGCCGCCAAGATGTTCGACGAGGAACCAGGTAGGCTCCCCTTACTTACGCTTCTCTGCATTGCCGATAGCTGCTTGTCTTGCATTCATATGATCCTGACGCTCGTCAACTGCAGAGTGTGAGGAGCTCCAGCCTGAAGACGTCGGCCGTGCCGTGCTGTACGCCGTCACGCAGCCGCACTACGTGGCCGTGAACGAAGTCCTCGTCCAGCCGCGCGATAGATCCGTGTAAGGCGGCGAATCCCCACCAAAGTGCAACGAGAAGGCGATGCAGACACGCAAATACGCATGAACCTCCTCCAATTGCTCTACATTCCGTACTAACTCATGCCGATCACTTCAAGTAGGGTCCAGGGTACATACCTATTCGTGCTAAGTGCGACAAGACGGAATCATTTCGACGATGAGCAGCAGCAGCAGCAACACGCAGTTGAGCGGCAAGGTGGCGGTGGTCACGGGCGCCTCCGGGGCATCGGGGCTGGTGCGTCTGCGCTAGTTCTCCCTCTCCTCCTCTTCTTGCTACTGTTTACAACCCTCTCGCTCTGATGTTGCGCAGCCATCGCGCTGGAGCTGGCGACGGCGGGTGCTAAAGTGGCGCTGGGAGCTCGCCGTCTCGAGGCGCTGGAGGCGGTCAAGGCGAGCATCGAGCAGAAGATCGGCGCCGGTGACAACATCCTCCTCGTCCAGACGGACGTCACCAATCGCCAAGAGGTGCAGAACCTCGTGACCAAGGCGGAGGAGACGCTCGGACCCGTGGACATCCTCGTCAACAATGGTGAGGTAGCCTACAGTATCCTCTCTGTATTTGACCCGGCCCTCTGCTAATGCTGGAGATATGAATTGCTCCTGTTGCAGCGGGCGTGATGCCGTTCGAGCTGCTGAAGAACGTGAACCAGGATAGTTGGGACCGGGTGAGTTGAGTTGAGCTGCGTGGAAGGGAAATGTAAGACTGGAAAAGATTTAACCTGTGCGTTGATCGTATGCAGACGATCGACATCAACTGCAAGGGCACGCTCAATGGCGTAGCCGCTGTGCTGCCCAAGATGCTGGCGCGTAAGAGTGGCCACATTGTCAACATTTCTTCGGACGCGGGGCGCAAGGTCTTCCCTGGGCTTGGTGTCTACTCGGCGTCCAAGATGTTCGTGGAAGGCATCTCGCAGGCTCTGCGGCTCGAGAACGTTGGCAGCGGCCTGCGCGTGACTTCAATCCAGGTAAACTACTGCATGTTAGCATGTTAGTGGTGGTTTCATGCTGGTGTTTGACGCGGCATTGGTTTGTGGTGCGCTTGACAGCCTGGCAATGTTGCGACGGACCTGGTGAAGCACGCGAACGCAGCCAGCGGCGTGGACGAAGAAGCGATGAAGCTATACGGAGGTGCATCCGGTAAGCTGATGGTGTCCCTGTTGCAATATGTGTGTTTATTTACTGTGGCGCGGTCTCTAATGGTCTGCTTAATCACCGCTAAATACTCTACAGAGTGCGAGGTTCTCAAACCTGAAGATATCGGTCGCGCTGTGCTCTACGCTGTGACGCAGCCGCCGCACGTGGCCGTGAACGAGATTCTGGTGGAGCCGCGAGATGAGCCCATCTAGGCTACCTCAGCTTAGTACAGCTCCAACCCGTGGACGAGGCTCTCGAGCTCGTCCTCCATCTGACGTGCCTCGTGTTCTAGGATACTGGAATCATAGTATGATGCGGATATTTGGCCGTCCTCACTCTCCTCGCTCTCCGTGTCATCGTCGTGTCCAAATGCACACAGGCAAGCGATAGGAAGACCTCGGACGCAAATGTTGATGCCCACGAAGAAGCGCATGCGGAGGTGCTGCACCATGGGGATCTCCCGGGTACGTGGGTCCGCGAGACAATCCAGCACCACCAGCGGCTGGTACGGAGGCTGGACGAGCACGAAGTCGCACAGCGATTCGCGCCGCAAGATCTCGTCTTGTGGCCCAAGCTCGCGAGTGCCGATTGCATGCTCGATGATCACGTACTCCTCGTCCACCCGGGCGATGAAGGCGGCGGTCAGTCCAAAGGCAGCGGCAGCGATCTCGCAGCTTCGATGCATCATGGTGCGGTCGATAAGCGTGCATGCAGGAGACACAATCACGTCCAGAAGCTTGAGTCGCTCTTCTTCGCGATCTTCCTCCAGCTTGGGCAGGAAGTAGCCTTCGTCCCCCATCGAGTCTTGGTCAAGAAGCCCCACGTTGGAGCTCATCATGGACGTTCGCCGATGGTCGTACCTCTTAATGTCTTCCTCCTCCCTCTCCTTCGAGTTGGTTGCGCTATACGAAGACAGGAATGACCGGTCGGCGGAGCTGTAGCTGCTCGCTTCAGCGGCAATGCGGATCGGCTGGGCCGCCCTTCGTGACCTCGAGACCATCGCTGCCGGATGCAGGAACGACCTCGAGGCGTTAAACCCGGAGCGTGAGGGCTCGAACTTGACGTTGTTGCCTCCCCAATCCGGAGAGTTCATACTGGATTCGACGCTGTTGGACTCGAGCACCTGAAGGGACCAAATACTCTTGTTGCTGGACGTGTTGGAGGGCACCGCCTGCCAGAACCTCTTGGTACTGCGCGCGATGGACTTGATGGAGATGATCTTGCTGTTCACAGTCGCTACCAGTCGATCGGGCAGCGCGCCGATGTAGCCGCCACTATCGGGAACCTCGACCTCATTGTTGTCGGTCGTGTCAACGTCCCGCTTCGTGGGTCTCCGCGGCAGCACGAAATCCATTGAAGGTGGAGGCAACACGAAGTCTGGCGAGCCATGGCTGGCCACCGCTTTCAGGTTTGCCGGGAGCATCCGTAGCGAAAGAGGGAGGTCCGAGTCCGAGTCGAGCAGAGGCACCTGATCCCATCGTTGGTGTGAAGACGGAGGGGATTCGGTCGTTGCTGCGGTAGTTGCGTTGATGGTGGCGATGACGACTGCTGTTGTTGCCGCTGGGGTACTCGCGCGTGTTGGTCTTGAGCCGCGCCTTGTTGTTGCAGAGGTGGCAGATGCGCGTCTTCTGCACCTCCTTGGTCTTCATACTGACGATGTTGATAGTGCGCATGGAGCTACAAGACCCACAGATAACCTCACCACAGAGACGGCAATGGTGGCGGCGACGGAAGATGGCGTTGAATCGTTTCCAGCAGATCACGCAGCTCGCCCGGTCCTCATTCTTGACCCATTGATGGGGCGCTACAAGTTGACAGTCGCCAATCCTGGATGCAGCCACAGCCGACTCCAACTTGCCGACAGACCGCAACGCTAGTCGACGCGCAATGGCCCGAGCTGCCCAAGGCGAACCCGCCATCGGACCGTCATTTTCATCATGGAAGGAGCTCGTCACACACGAAAGCCGCAGACGGTTAGGCGCGATCTCCTCCACGATCAGAGTGTACTGCAGGTCGACCTGTTGCGCCGTCTCCAGCATGGCCTCGTGTGACCTCGCGAACGGCAGCCAGCTCAGTGCGATGGTGCGCTTGTGGACGCCGTCATACGGCCGCGCGTTCAGGCCAGCCATGGACGAAGTCTGGGACACCGACGTCATCCCCGTGTGGTAGTCTTCACTCTGCTGGTGCTGGTTGTCCGGGATGAAGATCTTGAGCGTCTGGAAGAAGGTCAGGTGCTGCTCCCTCAGTAGGACGGACTTGCGGTGGTCCTGGTAGATGAACCACACTGCCGCGTGCTGGGTGTCCAGCGTCCAGTCGCTCACCGAGTGCTCTTTCGTGCGCATGGAGAGCAGCGCGCCGTCCTTGAAGTCGCGACCGTGGAGCAACTTCATCATGAGGCGGAACTGCGCCGTCGTGTCGAAGTGCAGCAGCTCGAAGGCTTCCTCGAAGCCGCACTCGGCCTCGTTCACGGCGAGATAATACACGGACGACCCGTTGGCCAGCCCTTGGTCCGTGCGCTTGGCGTAGAGCTCCTGCTGCTTGTCACGCCGCAGACACGTCCACTGCTCCTTGGCGCGCGTCGAGTTGAGGCACACGCCCAAGACGTCCGTGATCTGCCGCATCGCGCGGTGGTGCATCCGCCGAGTCTGCGCGCGGTCGCGCGATAAATGCACGGGCGAGGCCATGCCGCTCTACCCGCAGAGGAGATTAATGGCTTCCTTCAGCTCAGCTCCACGTTCTACCTGTCAACCTCTGCGCTATTGAACAGCAGGCGTCTCCTCTCAATACAGGCTGGGATGGCGCAAATGGATCGTATCGACGTGCGATGGCTTTAGTCCAGCGCGCCTGAAGAGTCCGTGACTGCGATCGCTGCACTGCCACTGCACTGTGGCACTAGGCTGGTCCACCGCAGAGTAACGCGGGACTGGGAGAGACACCTCGTTAATAATGCGCGCTGGAGAACTGCACTCCCTTGTTCTCCCCTGTGGCGAAATTCTCCAGCCCCAGCCAGATGGGTGGCTAGCCCTACGTCGCGGTGGTGGTGGAGTTCGTGTCCTCCTTGACACCGGCAGATGGCAGAGACGCCCCCGAGTGTGTTCGTTGCTGCACTGGCAACACGGTGGCGGCTGCTGTCCAAGCACGAGCCCGCACAATCGCTGCTGTTAGACCCAACGCTTGCGATCGCCAGCCAGGCAGACCAGCCCGCGAAGGGATCAGCTAAATTGGCACCCCAGACTTGTCCATTCCCGCAAGCTGGTCCCCGTGGCTGGCTGCATGGGGATCATTACGAGTCGCTACGCAACGCCCTACCTGGGTGTACCTAGTCTTGTGCTTGGTCAACGTGCTGCTTGTACGCCTAGACAGGTGGAAGCTCGTATGAAGGCAATCGCCGATCGATCGATGGCTGATTACGCTTGACTTGTCATTCCAAAAACGCCCAGTACCCGCAACAGGTAGCTCGAAGGATTCAGGTATTTAGTCTTATTAATAGTCTGAGGACTAAGCTATAGCTTGTAGCAGTCCCAGGTCGGCGAAGAATGTGCTGGGGACTTCTGCTACTGCGCTTACCGGTAGTCCTTGCGCTCCATCTCTCTCTAATCAAGTTTCTCAAGTTTCTGGCGATCCAGTCCAACCGCGGCGCTGATGTGTCGAGAAGCTTAACCGCCCACCATCTCGCCGAGACATCGCATGCTCACGCCTTCCAAGGCATTGCATCGCCACTGCAGGTGCCGGGTCTGAGTCTCGTCTAAGCTTGCCGAGCGGAGGGAGTTCTGGCGCCAGCGTACACACCGACGGTGTGTCTGCCTGTCGTGCGACCTCCAAGTGGTCCAACAACTGTGACGAAGGTCGTGTTTTCGTGTCGTTGTAGTGGCTGTGTATACTGGGACAGTGCGCTATAGTATACGACAGTTGGTACATAGTTCTTTGCTAAGAGAGGGGGTTGTCACCTTCGAGGTTTTCTCCTCCTCAATCCCAAAGTCGCTCAGTGGGAAACAAGTGTTCATTGCGTTGTCTTCCTGCCTACCTACGCTGCTCCTCAGAGCCGACACTCGCCTGCGCATCGTGCCAGGTTATGAGCCCAACACGAACAAGCTCATCGGACTACATTCGTGAGGCTTTGTGAAATGTCTGGATCGAGTGCGGCATCGTCTTCTGTGAGCAGTTCAACTGCCATGACGAGTAGTGCTGCTGCCGTTACGTCTACAGGAGCAAGTGTTGTGACTTCTGGTGTAATGAATCTCTCGAGTGGAGTGAGTGGGAGTTCTGTGGCTACGAGTGTGACCTCTGCTGGTCTGGTGAGCACGGGTGGCATGCTCGGTGGAGGTTTCTCGTTTTCGGCTCGACTGGAAGTGGAGCATTGTTGACGAGTGGTATTGGCATGGTTCCTGGGGCTGGTTCGGCGACGATGACTCCGCCAGTTATGACTACATCTCTGAATGCGTCGGCCTCGTGGCCAACAGTGTCTGCAGCTTTTGCATCGACTATGCCAGGTGCTGGACGATTTTCGACGACTCCGATGATGGTGCCTCAGTACTCTGGTGGCGGGTTTGGTATGAAGCTGGATAACAAACCGCCGGTCATGCAGGGCAGCTTTGACCTGTATGCAGTGCAGTTGAAGACCTTCCTGACAAGATTGAATTTGTGGTGTGTTGTGGAGAACGAGGCTGCGGTTCGTGCAAGTGTGAGTGCCGATCAGTTTGCAATGATGGATAATATAGCTCGTGGAGCCATTTTGCATGGTGTTCCAACTGCAGATGCAGAGCTTATCTGTCATGAGGCGAGCGCTCAGGGGATGTGGACTTCCTTTGTCAATAAGCAGACGAAGAGGGAGTATGCGAACTACATCTTCGCGCGACAGCGGTTGTATGCCAACAAGTATTCTCAGGAGCAAAATATGAATGAGTGGCTGCGTGAAATGCAACTCCTACGCAACGAATTGCTGCATTACAAGAAGGTGATCTCGGATGAAGAATTTGCAGAGATCCTGTTAAGTAATGTCGCGCAGACTCACCGAGAAGTTGTTCGGCAATTCTCCAAACATTACGACCCCGGGTATCAGCGGTCGGCACCGTCCTCCGCTCAAGTGATGAACGCGCTTCGCGCAGAGTCAGAACTCGACGCGAGAAGTGATGAGCGACCCCATGACCAGAATATCTCCTCCGTGCAAG
Organism: Phytophthora melonis; assembly: GCA_024211575.1. Taxonomy (NCBI): domain Eukaryota; phylum Oomycota; class Peronosporomycetes; order Peronosporales; family Peronosporaceae; genus Phytophthora; species Phytophthora melonis. The sequence continues at coordinate 370,038 of JAMXKT010000062.1, forward strand.
CTGGCAAAAAGGGTTCGGCCAAGCAGCAAGGCCAACAACCAGGCAAAGGAAAGAGGCGTGCTCGAGGCAAATACAAGGCCAAGGGCAGTCAGAGTCGAGGTGCATCTGGAGGAAAATACGGCGGAAAACGAAATGATGTTGGCGACACACGCGAGTGCTGGAACTGTCATCAGACTGGTCATATTCAAGCGAATTGTCCATGTCCTCGTCGTGGTGATGATGAATCTGAGTCGCAGCTTCCGGAACGGAAACGGTGGCAGAATAAGAAGAAGACTGGCAAACCCAGTGAGAAGCAGCGAGATATTAGTATGCTGTCTTGTTGTGACGGTGACTCAGAGCCAAGTGCAACGCAGAGTTCAATGGATAATGTTGTGGAATGGGTCCTGGACTCGGCGAGTGATTGTCATGTGTGCACGAACAAGGATATCCTTACTGATCTACACCAAGATGATGGTCCTGTGGTGTTTGATTGGGAAGGCAAGGCGTCCAAAAGCAGAGGGCTGGTTGGAAGAGTGAAAGTACAAGTGAAGAATGAAAATCAGCCTGCTGTGTCTGCTTCTCTCTGTCTCGGCAATGTGCTTTACACGGCTAGTGGCACAAACAATCTGTTAAGTCTAGATAAGTTGGAGAACGACGGCTGGGACTTTGTGAAGTTGAAGAAGCAGAAGTGCGCGTGGCTTCGCAAGGGAAGTAATTTGCTGAAACTAGTAAAGACTCATGGACGTTATCGCTTGCAGTCGACTGTTATTCCGGCCCAGCAAGTGGAAGCTGTGGTGCAAGGAAGGCGCGATGACCAACAAGCGCTTGTGCGATGGCACGCACGACTCGGCCACCTCAATTTTGGTGCTTTGCAGCAAATGGTGAGGGACGGAACTGTTGATGGCTTGGAGTTGGTGGGCAACGTTCATGTACCTGAAGATCGGTGCTGGACATGCGTGCAAGCCAAACTAAAACGGATGTCGTACAAGCGAGTGAACACGAAAAGGTCACAAGTGCCTTACCAGAAGCTCGTGTCTGATGAGTGCTACCTCGGTGAGTCTACCTACAATGGCTACATGCATTTTCAGCTTGTATTGGATGAAGCCACACGATACGTATGGGGCTTTCTTCTGAAGAGAAAGGAGGAAGCTTACGACGTGGTGACGAAGCATTTGGCGTGGATTCTCGCTCAAGGCCACCGAGTCGAAGTGTTCGGTTGTGATGGTGGAGGTGAGCTCTTCAACGATCGCTTCAAGGCATTTTTGCGAGCGCATGGAATTGCCCTGGGTAAGACCAATGCATACAGTCCTGAAGAGAACGGGCTTGTAGAACGAATGCATGGCGTCGTGCTGTCTCGTGTTCGCAGCATATTGACGATGGTGGACCAAACCGAATCTACTGTGGGGTGAAGCTTTTGCCTTTGCGGTGGAAATTCTAAACATTAGCCCGAGTTGTGCGCTAGGTGGGGAGACACCTTACACTCGGCGCTTCGGTGAGCGTCCTGATCTCGCGGAGCTACGCACATGGGGATGTCTGGTGTATGCGTACACTCCGAAGGTCCTGAGAAAGAATAAGCTGGAGAATCCCGGGCAACCTTGCCTCTTTCTAGGATATGGTAAGGAATCAATGAGCTATCGAGTGCTGGACTTGAAGACCGGAAAGGTGAAGGAGTTACGGACGGTAGAGTTTGCTGAGAATTGGACAGTAGAGCACGATTATGTTGAGCAGCTCCTGCTCAATCGATACAAGCGGGAAGGAACAAACTTCCGTCGCGCATTCCTTACGTCAGATTGGAGGATTTAACATCACCAAGTCCTGTGAGAAGCCGACTTGGAGAACCGGAAAGCGAACAACGTGTTGATGAACATCGTGATAAGCGTCATTGTAGTGAGGACTTGCGAGTCCACACCCAGTGCCGTAGTGTATGCTCCGATCGCTGTGGGTCGACCGGCGTTGGCCAGCTCCTCCACAGGCGATGCGGTGAGCGTACATCCGACGGGTGGAGCGGAGGTCGTAGCTCGGTCGTCGCGAGCGCGCGGACTACGAGAAGTGGACCAACATGTGGATACTGATGGAGGAGGCGGTGCAGAAGGTGGAGTGAACCTGTCTAACCGCAGTTGTTCTGCACCTTTGAGAGGTGGTGGAGAGCTGCCTAACCGCAGTGACTCTGTGCCTGCTCGTGGCCCGCGAGCTCTCAGTGATTCAGATGATGGGCACAATGGTGCACATGGTCCAGACTGGGATCAATCTGATGAAGATGTGACTGATGCTGTTATTGCGACTGGCGATCCAATCGAAGATATCTCTCGGTCAGTGGGAGCTGGTAGAGAGGATGATAGTGAAGAAGATGAAGGCCTCGGCGCTTCATTTCGGAGATCGACACGTATTCGGCGATCGAACACGCGTCTCAGCGACTACGAAGTTGACATTCCAGCGAGCTTGGTCATTCAGTCAGTGAATGAACTGCTGGAACCAGTGTCGGTGGAGGAAGCACTGTCTGCTCCTGACGCTAAGAGATGGATTGAAGCTCTTGACAATGAATACAAAGAGCAGATTCGGAATCACGTGTGGGAATTGGTTGATCGCCCACCTGGAGTGAAGGTTCTAAAGAACAAATGGGTGTTCGTGAAGAAACGGAACGCGCAAGGAGAGGTAGTGCGCTACCGAGCTCGGATTACTGTGAAAGGCTGTCAACAGGAGTTCGGAATCAATTTCTGGGAGACATACGCTCCAGTTGCAAAGATTGAGTCGGTTCGATTCATCTTGCAGCTAGCTCTGTACCTAGGACTGATGTGTCGACAAGTGGATTTTGTCACTGCATTCCTGAACGGACCTATTGGTGATGCAGACATTTATATGGAGCAGCCGGAGTATTTTGACGATGGTTCCGGCCGCGTCTGCAAACTGCAACAGAGCCTCTATGGGTTGAAGCAGGCGCCGCGCATTTGGTACCAGATGCTGGACAAGTACTTACAGAAGTGCGGGTTCATGCGGACCAAGATGGACGCGGGCGTGTATGTCCGAACAGTGGGAGAGAATAAGATTTTCGTTGCAGTGTACGTTGACGATCTCTTGATTGTTGGGACGGAGCCCGACATCGAGGTGGTGGTAGCAGAGTTGAAGAGCGAGTTCAAGATTAAGGATCTGGGCAATGTCAAGCATCTGCTAGGGATGGAAATTACCTATGTTCCAGGACGCATGCTGACGATCTCTCAGAAGGGCTACTGTGAGAAGGTGCTGAAGCGATTTAAGATGGGCAAATGCAAACCTGTACCTACTCCGCAAGTAAAAGGAAACTTGCCTCCGCCTGGTGATCCTGATGTGGAACCGGTGTGCGTGAATGCAGACCCTGATCTGGACTATCGGCAAATTGTAGGATCTTTGCAGTATCTGGCTCAGTGTTCGCGACCAGATATTGCGAATGCCGTGAGAACTTTGGGAAAGTTCTTGAACTGTTTTACTCGTGAACATTTGGTGCTAGCAAAGAGAGTGCTGCGCTACTTAAGAGGGACCACGGACTACGGACTCGTGTGGACGAGGTCGGACAAGCCGGACGTGCGCGTCGCGGCGTACGTGGATGCTTGGAGATACCCGAAGAAGGAAATGCAACTGGTGGCACATGCAGACGCAGATTTAGGAAACGAGAAGGACGACCGACGCTCTGTAACCGGTTTTGTGCTGCAATTGGAAGGTTGCACGTTTGCCTACTCTAGTCGGAAACAACGCTTGATCACGGATGATACCTGCAGCTCAGAGTTTGTGGCAGCTGCGGAGTGCTCTACAATGATAATGTGGACACACAATATTTGCAAGGAGCTCGGTATTTCTCGTAAGGAGACGGTTCTTTACGACGATAACCAAGCGGCCATTGCTGTGATCAAGGCCAATACAGGCGACTACAAAGTGAAAGGAGTCGATCTCAAGTATCACAAAGTGCGTGATTACTTTGAGCGTGGAGAGTTTGCTGTGGAGTACTGCCCGTCCGAAGACAATGTAGCAGACATTCTGACTAAACCTCTCGGGCCAACGCAGTTCAAGAAGCTACGACAGCTTTTGAATGTGATACCGGTACCTGATCTCGAAGCTGATCGGTAAGCTGACACGACGTGAAGTGCAGCAGAAAGAGAGGAGGTCCAAACGGCAACTACATTCGCCAGAACCACGAAGTGGGAGTGTGACGAAGGTCGTGTTTTCGTGTCGTTGTAGTGGCTGTGTATACTGGGACAGTGCGCTATAGTATACGACAGTTGGTACATAGTTCTTTGCTAAGAGAGGGGGTTGTCACCTTCGAGGTTTTCTCCTCCTCAATCCCAAAGTCGCTCAGTGGGAAACAAGTGTTCATTGCGTTGTCTTCCTGCCTACCTACGCTGCTCCTCAGAGCCGACACTCGCCTGCGCATCGTGCCAACAACAAGTGCCAAGAGCCGAGCTACATGTATGCCGGCAGCCTGATCCAGCTCGCCTTGGGTGATGCGGGTTCCTTCGCCTCCCTCGTCATCTTGGCCCTTGCCTGCGAGACGCTGAACCTCCGGAATCGAGGCGAAATGACTCTCAGCTGACAACGCACAACTCGCAGTCGCACTCCGTTCCGGTGGTGACTCATCGCATCGATGAGAATTTCTGAGGGCGGACCTGGCACTGCAGACTCAAATCGGTTGCCGTCGGTCTGCGAGCAGTCTTGCCGCGACCCGAGCGCAGTGTGCTGGCAGGACGGCGCCAGCGAGCAAGTCTGCGGCGACGACAGCGGAGCCTTCGTCCGCAGGTCGCGGGTTGATGGTACATGTACACATGCGTACCCTAGCGCAGTTGAACTCGTTCAGCCGATCCGTGAAAAAGTGCTTTTTTACGGCCGTAATCGGGGCGGACACACCTACCAAAGCCAGACCGCCCATCCCCACGCACAGGGCCGAGCCAAGCGGCCAAGACGGGGCGCCGCTGGCTCCTCCACTTCAGCGCACTGCGCTGCCTGCTGGAATCGAATCAAGCGGCTTGGTAGCTTGTGCAATGCAAGATTGCCCCGCGCTGTTGATGGCCGGCTTGCATCTTTGCTTTATAAAAAGCTGTTAAAAACAGCTTTTTCTCGGAGACGAGCCCGTCTTTTGTCCATGCTCACTGCAAGCGCTTTGACTGGCGGCGCGGCCCCGTTTCGACGCTCCTGAGCGCGCAAACGGCTCGATTGCGCCTGCTCCTTGCTGGTTGCACCCCACCCCGCCCGAGCAGTGCAAGTTGGCACGCGACGAGGCCGAGGCTTCCTGGCGCTGCTCGCCGATCACCACTCGTTTCCCCAATCTTCAGTTTCTTCCAAACAAGCACTTTGTTAGCGCAGATATCAGAACGGGCCCAGAACTGTAGGTCTCCGCAATGGGCAATGAGTCGGCCATGGTTGGTCTCCGCTATGGGGTTTGGAGGTCCACTCGGAAACCGAGCGCGAAAGAAGCCAGCGCAATGTAAAACGAGCTGCGCCAGGCACCGCACAGTGCTCTATTTGTAAAGAGTCTTTTCGCTGAACCTGCTGCCGCGTCGCTGGATAACGGAGGTCGACCAGCGCACTGCTGTCAGCGCAGCGCGGAGCGAGCGGGTTTCGCGCTTGCCGCGAAAGACGGGGCGCGGGGACGATAAGGGGCAGCCTGGCCGCTTTCTGCTTTTCCCGGGGCCAGACTCAATCCCTGAACGTCGGAAATTCAGACCAGCAGCGGCTCGACGCCCGTCAGCCGGTCGGCAATGCCAAAGCCGACGACGAATTTTAACTCTTTCAGTACCCGTACGCTTAGAGGTCCAGTAGGACCTTTTCAAAAGTACGTCTTGCCACTTCATTGGTCCAAACCTTTTATTTATGATCGAATCGGATGATTTGTTGCTTAGAGGTCAAACGAGCCCTGTTGGTTGTGTCGAATTTCAGCGAGTTTCAGCGGTACGGGCATTAGGGGTGGCGTTTTACACTGACCACACTAATATTTAGAGGTCCATAAAAACCCATAATTAGGAGACGCCGTGGTCATGTTCGCGAACGAGGATGTGTATCCATGAGCGTTGGTGCGTTGGTGTGCCGATGCGACCCTCTGCGGCTTAATTTCGAGCATAGTGATCTCAAGTCAATTCACCGCCGACAGCCATGGCGAAGGACGAGGCGCTGGTCGTGGAGCCGGCCAAGGATGACGAGCTACACGAGCTGCAGCAGCACCTGCGGCCAGAGGCCTTCGGCGGCAAGTACCTGACGGCGCAGGAGATGCTGCTGCAGCAGCTGTTCCAGAGCGTGGCGGACGCGGCGGACGCGCAGGCCTCGGAGCTGAGCGTGTCGGCTCCCTGCCGGCACCGGCGTGTCCCCAAGGTGGCGAGCACCGCGACGCTAAGCCGCAAGAGCTCGCCTAGGCACCATGGGCAAGGGAGGTGGCGCCACACCCCGTCCGCCACGACGCCCAAGCGCCAGATCTCTTCGGACAGAGCCCGAGTGCAGAGCTTCCTGGCGCAGCGTTCGTCCGCCGGTACCAGCAGTAGCGTCGCCGGCAGTGGAGCTGCCGGTGCCGGTACCAAGCCGGCCATGTCGGCAGGGGAGAGGGCCAAGCTACTTATGGCCAAGAAGACGGGAGGAGCCAGAGCTGCCGGCAGCTCCACAGCCGTCAAGCGGACGAACCCGTTGACGGACATCTTGAGGGGCGGCTCCGGCAGCGTCGTGGGCGGCGTGCACAGCGTGAAGAAGCTTCGGACCGCCAGGAGCGACAAGCCGGGCGAGATCAAGATCCAGGAGGGCGCACGTCCATCCAACTGCCGCTCGAGAGCTTTCTACGCAGCGAGGACTGGGACTCAGCCACCGGCACGCCGCTGGACCTCGTGCTACAAACAACACGCTGATCATCCACGACACATTGCCGCCCAGGTCATCTCGCTGCTGCTTCAACGTCAGCACGCAGTCCAGCATGCTCAGCGGTGCGCCGTACCCCGGAACGGTCCTGTACCACTTCAACCCGCGACGTCAGAGGGGAGGCCACATTATCCAGAACAGCAACATTGACGAACGCTGGGGCTGCTCGCAGCCGCTGCCTCGGTTTCCATTGGTGTTGCGGTCCCCACCGGGTTCCTCGTGTTTATCGAGGAGATCTTCCAGGACGAGTTCAAGCACCGCGTCCCGATCCGCGAAGGAGAAAACCTCGTGCTCACGGTCCCCACTCGTGAGAATGGCAACCTAGAGGGGGTTATTGTGCACAGTGTGTGGTGGGGTCATGCTGAGGTGCCGCCAAATCTGGACACCCGTCGGCGGGGCAGCAACGGAGGGTACCGACCGCGTGGATTCGACGGAGACCGTGGCGGCTACCGTGGTGAAACGGTGGACGAGGTGGCTTCCATCCCGCACCTCACCCGTACGAGGTGTACGTGGGCAACCCCGCAGGGCACCTCGCGAGAAGAGCTGTCGTTCCCGTTCCAGTATCTCGGGTACGAAAACGGTGCGCATCACAGCTCGAGGCTTTGGTTTTCGTGGCGCTACGAAGCGCGAAGGACATGAAACCGAGCGGTGGAGGACCTGGATGGCAAGGAGTTCAACGGAATGAAGCTACGCGTGTCCTGTGCTTTGCCTCTCCGGAAGTGATAGGACGGAGACCAGCAGCCCAGAGAGAATTGAATTCATATGCGGATCTTACTTGTTCTCGTGGCTGTGTGTGCTTGTTAGATAGGACTAATAGCTGTGAGAAGCCGTGTCCTGAGTCTTCAAAGCAAGACAGGGGCTGTATTCACCTTTGTGGTTGTCCTGCGTAATAGTGGCCTAACAGAACTGGAGTTTGACGTTGTTGGCCCTAGTGCCAGCATTCCGGTTCAGGTTCAGCATTCGGCACCTCGGCTTCAATACTGCAGTGACCGTGGATGCGGCCATCGAGCGTTCCTGTCTGCGCGAGCGCTGCTTCGAGGAGATGGCGCTGCTGCGAGGAGAGATGGCGCTACTGCGAGGAGATGGCGGTGCTGTCGTGTAGCGCTGGCGGAGGCCATGATGTTTGTGTCAGTGGGTGTGGGGTCAGTGGCACGCTCGGCGTCGTGGTGGCGGTGGACTACCAAGTGTGCGATGTGGTGGCGGGCAAGTGGAGGCCGCCGTGTTCGGCGACGAAGATGTTCTCGGCGCCTCGAGCATGTCAACTCGTGGATGCAGTGGTGTGAGGTGACGGGGATGTGGATGCGTTCCTGTCATACGAGATGCAGCGTGCGGACGGCGGCGCAGCTTTGCTGTTGATAGCGGCGGTTAGCGCTGGCTGCGGCCATAGCGTCTGTATTAGGGGCTCGGCGTCGTTGTCGTGGTGGCCTGGCCGAAGTGTAACCGAGTGGTGGTTGCGATATCCGCCAGCGTGGTCCTCGGACGGAGCTGCTTTGGCGACTCGACCCGTTCGGACCGTAGATGCAATGGTGTGAGATGACCGTGGATATGGCCATCGAGTGTTCCTGTCTGGCGAGCGCTGCTGCGAGGAGATGGCGGTGCTGTCGTCGTGTAGCGCTGGCTGCGACCATGATGTTTGTGTCAGTGTTAGAGGTCGGTGCGTGGCCTTCGATGTGTTGCACGGTGGCGACGGCGAGCGCGGCGAGTGGAATGGATCCGGATGCTTTTGCCAGTAAAATGGGTGCGCGGAATGGGTGCGTGGAATGAGGCACAGTGAGTTCTTTGAGCGGCTCTGTGGTGGTGGTACGACAGAGAAGAAGGAGCGCTCAGTCGCGAATTACGCTACCAGCAGTCATCTAGTAGTTAACTCGACATCATGAAGAGGTGGCGTGGTGATGCGATTTGGATCTTCAAAAGCAGATCAACCAAAGAAACAAGCTCATTAATTGAAAAATACCGATACTAAGTACTTGGGAGCCATTCCTCCTCTTCTTCGCTTGAACATTGCCATTCCTGCTCATCTCGCGTATCATTCTGCAACCCAAGACAGTGTCATGAAGGATTTCGACTCAAGAACCACGAAGTTGACTTACCCGACGAGCCCAGATGTGCAGTTCTTGTGCCCGCTGACGACGCGCTTGGCGCTGGGTCTCCGCTCGGTCTTCGGGGGTGAGAACTCTTATGGGCCTTCAGTAACGTTACGGCGCTGGGCCTCAGCCTGTTCTTGTTGTGCACGCGGTTGGCGCTGGGCCTCCCGCCTGATCTTCAAGGGTGAGATTTCTGCCACAGGTTCGATAGTGTTATGCCACTGGACTTCGGTCCCTCATTTCGTCGCCATCATCATAGACCCATCGCACTACCCGGGTATATAGATAACGCCGGTCGTCGGGCTCATCGGCGACAAGTGTTGTATCACAGAGAACCCGCTCATCGTCCGGAATCACGACTGGTTCTAGTTAGTTCAGAGGGGTTCCGCAAAACGTCTGTCAGTCATTTGTTCCGCGCACTGCAAAGATTGGCCGTTCTCCGGATAGCCCTTGGGATAGCCTGTTAGCCTCTCTAGCTTGGTCTTGTTGTGCACGCAGTTGGCGCTGGGCCTCCGCTTGATCTTCAAGGGTGAGATTTCTACAGGTCTCGATAGTGTTATGCCACTGGACCTCGGCCCTCATTTCGTCGCCATCACAGACCCATCTGCACTACCCGGATATATAGATAACGCCGGTCATCGGGCTCATCGGCGACAAGTGTTGTCACAGGAACCTCGGGCTCTATCGTCCGGAATCAACGACTGGTCTTCTAGTTATGTTCCTGAGGGTGGGTTCCTGCAAAAACGTCTGTCAGTCATTTGTTCCGGCGCACTGCAAAGATTGGCCGTTCTCCGATAGCCCTTGGATAGCCTGTCAGCCGTCTCTTCGACCTGGCTGATGTAGCGAGATCCCTGCCCAACCCCAGTCCCCGGCCCAGGAAGCTTTGGGGCTAGTGGGCGATAGCGCCTGCTGGCTTGTGTGGTGGTTGGTCGGATTTGTTCAGCGACCTCTCCTACTCAGGCGGCACCTTGCTGCGGGGCAGCGGGAGGATGCCAGGGTTGCGGTGCCGCAGCTCGACAAAAGCATGCACGACATCAGCTCGTCTAATGCAGTGGCGTTGTGGCCCCAGCAAAAATTCTCTTATTCGTCGGCTGATTTCCATGGTCCTGACATCTTGACGCATGAAAGCAAGCCGTAAATCGCATCCATCGCGCTGCCCGCCATCGAAATTCCGTGCGGCAGCATTCTCCTTCCTGCATCGACTACTGGAATGCCGTACCTGAAATCATACTTCGAATGGACAGCTGCAAAGTACGTGTGTAAATGTTACCCAGTGAGGTTGCTGTACATGCGTATGACCTGGAAGTAGCTTATGCTGAAGCGTAAATCCTAAAAGTAGACACCTGTACTTTTATACAACACTAGGACCTGCCGACTGTTCTGCGGCAGGGTTTGTTCTGGGGTCAGCCCGCTTTGGAAGCGGACAAACTCTGTAGCACGATTTGAACGCAAAGGCCCTGAGAACCTTTCTTTGTTAGACGTGAACAGGGGAAGAGGAGGACAGTGTAGCCGTCACGATGTAGTGTGCAGGCTGCCTCGCGTTGAAAGGATGGTCTCAGTGCTCTTGGAAGTTCAGGGTAACTCTGGCATGCGTATGCACACTACATGTATTCTTAAGTGTTTGGCAGACCGATGTAGCACCATTTCGCGTTTCTTCTGAGTTTAGCCGGGATGCGTCCACCCGCCAAGCTGGTAGCTCAATAGGCCGCATTACATTACAAGCACAAAATTCGCTCACCGGCTTTCTCCTCGTACGTGACGTCTGCGAGCATCATCTTGCAGTGGATTCAAAGCGACATACCATCCGATGCAGTCGTCATTCGCAGCGTTCGTCGAGCGCTGTATTCTTTGGCCACAACAACCTCGTCAGCCAGTCTCACCCAACGGCGGCATCTTCCATCGCCCTGAGCAGCACGACAGCCTACCGGTATACAAAAAGCAGTGAATTGGTGCAGAGTATACTGAGTAATGTAGATATTCGATCTACTAAACTCCAATTGGACGAAAAGATCATTTAGCCATTCCTGATTGGTTGCAGATCTCGCGCCAAGACGATGGGGGTTTCTCCCTCTCTGCCAGAAAGTGCAGTGCTACCCCCGGGAGACCAAGTCGGCCGGTTAGGATCGGCGGGAGTTCTCGCGGCCCCCGCCGCCTCGCCCAACTCGGCTACACTTAAATCTACGTCGAGGCAGCGCCAAAGCAGATCCATCGGTAACTACAGCATAGTCTCTGCGTATGGTCTTCGTGCAGCGTCTTTGCTCGCGTGGAGGTGCAGCGTCTTGCTCTCCACTCGACAGATTGTAGTGTTCACTCACTATAATAGGCTAGCAGCGTTTGCTCGCCGCCCATTAATACTTTACTTCACGCTAACGTGTATGTGTATTTGCAGCGGCCAGGCGGTGCGAGTACTCCGACACCAACACCATGCAGCGGGCGCTCCAGTCACAGAAAAAGGCCGCGGCGGCGCAGCAGTAAAGTGACTTCTCGCCGACTCGCGCATGCTCCGGGATCAAGACTGCGGTGACCGTGGATGTGGCCATCAAGCGTACTCTGTCTGGCGAGCGTTACTGTGAGGTGCGTGATGGCGCTACTGCGAGGTGATGGAGCTACTGCGAGGTGATGGCGGTGCTGTCGTGCAGCTGGCTGCGGCCACTGGGCGATGTTTTGTGTCAGTGGGTGTGGGGTCAGTGGCAATGCGCTCGGCGTCGTGGTGGCGGTGGACTACCGCGTGCGATGTGGTGGCGGGCAAGTGAGGCCGCCGTGGCGGTGCGACGGAGATGCTCGGCGCCTCGAGCATGTCAACTCGTGGGATGCAGTGGTGTGAGGTGACGGGGATGTGTATGCGTTCCTGTCATACGAGAGAGATGCAGCGTGCGGACGGCGGCGCAGCTCAGCTGTTGATAGCGCGGCGGTTGGGGCACTGGCTGCGGCCATAGCGTCTCTATAGCTAGTGGCTCCGCGTCGTGGTGGCGGTGGACTACCGTGTGCAGTATGCGGTGGCGGGCAAGCGAGGTTGCGCCGCGGCGGCGACGGGAGATGCCTTTCGGCGCCTCGAGCATGTCAACCTCGTGGATGCAGTGGTGTGAGGTGACGCGGGGATGTGTATGCGTTCCTGTCATACACGAGAGATGCAGCGTGCGGACGGCGGCGCAGCTCGTTGTTGATAGCGGCGGTGAGCACCGGCTGCGGCCATAGCGCGTTCTGTATTAGTGGCTCGGCGTCGCTTGTCGTGGTGGCCTACGAAGTGGTAACTGAGTGGTGGTTGGGCGATATCCGCCAGCGTGGTCCCGACGGAGTTGCTCGGCGACCTCGAACCCGTTCGGACCGTGGATGCAATGGTGTGAGGTGACCGTGGATGTGGCCATCTGAGCGTTCTTGTCTGGGCGACCGCTGCTGCGAGGAGATGGCGGCGCTGGGAGGTGATGGCGCTGCTGGGAGGAGATGGTGGTGCCGTCGTGCAGCTGGCGGCGGCCATGATGTTTGTCAGTCAGTGGGCGTGGGGTCATGTGGCACGCTCGGCGTCGTGGTGGCGGTGGACTACCAAGTGTGCGATGTGGTGGCGGGCAAGTGAGGCCGCCGTGTCGGCGACGAAGATGCTCGGCGCCTCGGAGCATGTCAACCTCGTGGATGCAGTGGTGTGAGTGTGACGGGGATGTGGGGATGCGTTCCCATGTCATACGAGAGATGCAGCGTGCGGACGGCGGCGCAGCTTGCTGTTGATAGCGGTGGTTATGCGCTGGGCTGCGGCCATAGCGTCTCTATTAGTGGCTCCGCGTCGTGGTGGCGGTGGACTACCAAGTGTGCGATGTGCGGTAGTGGCGTGAGGCCGCTCGTGTCGGCGACGAAGATGCTCGTGACGCCTCGAGCATTGTCACAACTGCGGATGCAGTGGTGTGAGGTGACGGGGATGTGTATGCGTTCCTGTCATGCGAGAGATGCGGCGTGCGGTGACGGCGCATGGCGCAGCTTTGCTGTTGATAGCGGCGGTTAGCACTGGCTGCGGCCATCGCGTCTCTATTAGTGGCTCCGCGTCGTGGTGGCGGTGGACTACCGCGTGCGATGTGGTGGCGGGCAAGTGAGGCCGCCGTGGCGGCGACGAAGATGCTCGGCGCCTCGAGTACGTCAACTCGTGGATGCAGTGGTGAGGTGAC